>NFZR01000066.1:0-34157 GCA_002165215.1 Fusarium pininemorale | reverse complement strand
ATTTAATTCAACATAACTACCGTTTACTCGTTGCTCTTTTACAGTTGCAAAATAAGATTTAACTGATTTAGATCCGCGGTTACCTATTTCTCTTTCGATCATCTTTTGAATTATTACCTTACATGATTGATTAAATCATCCACTTATATATTTGAATATAAAGTTAAGTATCAAAAGCTTTAAGGAGTTCCCGGAATTTGATAGTTTATCCCCACTTTTATTTATACAAATTAAAAACAAAAAGAAAGGATTATGTGGGGCTAAAAGGAAATTAAGTACTAAAAATAAAACAGCTATAATAGCTATAATAATTAATAAAATTGTTAAACTACTCACTATGAAATTACAAGTGTATAAGCCAATATGGCTCCCATACTTAATCATTCTTTAGAAATAAACATAAATGATAAAATAATTAATGTAATCGTTGAAATAGTAAAAGCAATGGTACTAGATATAACAACATTACTATAATTAAAATTAACATCTTTAATAAAAAAATTATTTTTATCATATATAGTTCCCCAAATTGTTAAATCTTTAAAAGCAGGATTAACCATATACTCAGAAGGATAAAAGAAAGTTTCTTTTATCACATTTAAATAGTAGGGTCGCAGATCTTGCATAAATTAAGATTTAATATCAAAAAAATTAATATACAAGATAGCTCCCTCCGAACCGTACGTGCAAGTTTCCCTGCATACGGCTCTCCAAATCAATTTAGAACATAAGACTAATTAAACTAGATTATTTTTTTTTTATAGTTGGAGTAGAAAAGCACTACCATGATAATTACGAAACGCACCTCCACCCATATTTATATACCCCCAAATATAAATATTTGGGGGGGAAAGCGGACTACTTATTTAATATAAATAAATTTGTGCTTGATTTACACCCCAAGATATATTTTTTAGATACTTGATTTAAACTCATTCTATGTTTGGCCGCCAAGGTATGAAGAAAAGAATATTTTATAATATAAACAGCCTCATGAAGTTTGCTATTATTAAGGTCTAGATTATAATATTCTATAAGATATTTAATAACACTATTATAACGTAATATAATTTCAACATCTGATAAATAAATTCACTTTCCAACATATCTTCCTTTACCTTCTGCATTGGCCAATCCTTTGTAAATAAGTCATTCTTTAATAACCTTTTTAGATATTAATATTTCAACAAATCTAGTACGCATATATTTACCTTCAGAATGAGTACCATTTATCTCGGGTGGGATCAAAGCAGCATCTCTAATCTGTTCTCTAACTTGTAGATTAGTAATATTAAAATTGGGACTTATTCCGGTTTGCTGAAAAGAAATTCGTATATAATACCCTAAAAATTCAACATAATTACTCTTACTTGAGGCCAAAGAAGTTATCTGTAATTTCTCATCAATTAAAGTTAATAAAAGCTGTTCTTTTTCTAAGAAATCTCTAATTAAATTTTTTATAATAACAGTGTTCTTATAACTTCCAGAAACACCTACTATAAATTTATTGGCAAATCTAACATATTTAATATCGCATCTCTCCAGAGAGCTTATAGAATTAACCGTAACAAGGGGCTCAGCAAATTCTCTTTTTAATTTAAACATATATTCATCGAAAAATGTTAAAAATAAATCGGCAATAAATAAAAAGTTATGACCTTTCTCAGTAAGAGGATAAGGAAATTTAACAGATTGCCCTAAATAGTTAGGAATAAACTTTTTGAATTCTAATTCTCCATCTATAATTCAAGAAATACCGGGGGAGGTATCCATTTTGGAAATTTCACTTAAAGTATTATTTATCTGCTTTAATAGATTATTGAAATCGACCTTTATTCATACCGGATTTTATTTTTATAATTTGGTCTAATCCTTTCTGTGTCAAATGCTTATTCGATTTCATTAATTCGACTACTTCACATCAATCATTAAAATCTAAAACTTTAACCCCTTTTATTGGATGTTTTATAAAAAATGGGATTATTTTTGAAGTTAAGTCAGATATCTTAGATACTACATATTCCCCATTCTCGTAAGGAGTTGTTCTAAATGAATAACGTCCACATCCTAAATAATCTATTAAACTTTTCATTAAATTTTCATCACGTAAATGTTGAGTTAATATAAATCTAGCTAAAATTCGAATACCTAATTTACTCTTCGAATCTTTTCACATACTAATGCTGAAAGAACCATCACCACTAGCAAATCCCGCTAATCATTCTGGATCGGGTATTTTTTGATCTAACTCGTTAATAATAGGACGTGAGACAGGATCTAAATTAAAAGCTTCCATCGAAAAATCCCTTGCTTTTAAACTTTCGGCAAATCCTAAGTTTAGTGAAACTTTAATATTAGCAATGGCTTGAAGACCTTCTTTTTTCAAATGTTCTTTCTTATCCATCATCATAATTATTTGTTTAAATAATTTATAATCAGCTAATTTTTGTGTAATTAAAGGATATTTGTCAAAATGAGGCATAATTATACTAACAATTTGCTTTAAAGATTGTACTTTATAAAAAACCAAATCTTTACTATAAGAGATAGACCCTATTCCACCAAAATAACCCTGAATATCTTTAATTAACTGCTCATCTTTTTTATGTAAACCTATTTGGAAAAGAGGTATAACAGTCATACCTAATTTAGATGTAGATTTTGAAAAATAAACACTAAAAGTTCCTTCAGCATCAGCAAACCCTGTAACAAATCAAGGATTTAATTTATTTTTATCATCAAAAGTATCAACATGTGATTGAGATATTGAGCATCCTGAAGCAGCTCTAGCTTGAAAAAAAGTAGAATTAGAAACAATACCAAACTTTATTCGTAAATCTTTTTTTTTTAGAGCGGAGCGTCTTAAAACAGATTTATCTTTAATATTTTTTCGGTTTGCTTTCTCCATAAATAATCTAATTTTAAATAGTCCCTGAGTTAACTTAACCATTAACTCCGTTCAGACCAATAATAGTCATATATAGCCCTTAACAATTAAACTCATTTTTTGACATAACACATTTTTAATTGAAAGAAGTCAGGTTATGTTTAATACCTTTAACATAAATTTAATTATAATACGAGCTATTAGACCTAACATATTGGTTTGATTCTGTTTTCCTTTTCAATAAATTGAGATTAAACCTATATATAAAATTTTTAAGCTTATCATCACTTTATTAATACTACGAAAACTCCGTCTCCCTTCTATATAACCCCCCGCGTTAGCGGGTCCAAGATCCCTGGTATCTAGACAAAGGATAGAAGAAATAAGGTTTAAACTTATTTTAGGAAAAATTTCCCTTAGGAGATCCCCAGTTCCTATTATAACGTCTCATATCTTTCTTTTAGCTAAATTCCTTAGACATTTTGTCTCTGATCTACCAAAGGAAATATTATATCTTATAAGTATACTATTTATAGATATCACTGGTAAAACTACAAATATTCTAAACATTTGTAACTTAACTTGTGCTAAGTTGATCGGAATGTTAAAATTAACATGAGAAAGAAGTACCTCGGCCAATTTAAAAATAAAAATTTTTATTTTACCTAGTGTATTTATTTTTACATTTAAGCCTTTATCAACATGCTGTAGTCCCCTATTTCTTTCGAATTCAGGTAAGTTGATAGGTTTACCTTCCAAATATATTTCAGGAAGAGGATTTAGTCATCCGGGCGTTATAATAGTTAAAGGGCGCACGTACACAGCACTAATAACACTAGTAGTAATAGCAATTAAAGCCATAAAATAGTAACCTCTATCTAAAGCAGCACTTAATACCATTTGTTTACCAAAGAAACCTACTAAAGGTGGTACCCCTACAAAAGAAAATAAAGTGATAGCTAAACTAATAGCTAATACAGGGTTAATAAAGAAAAAACCTCTTAATTGACTAACTAATTGAATAGGTGAATTATTATTATCGGTTAATTCTTTATAATTTGGATCAGAACTTACATAATAAAAGAAAGAATAACCTATAGCTAATATTATAACAAACATATTAAGACTACTAATAGAATATTGAGTTAAATAAAATAATAAAGCTTGAATAGATTCAACACTTGATATACCTAAAGCTAATAAAAGAAATCCTACATGAGAAATAGTACTATCACTGTCCCCCTTTAAGAAAAAAGGGAAAAAAAAAGAATTTGATTAATATAAGACCCAAGGCTTACGCCTTGCCAACCTACCTACCTACCATAAAGATTATTACGGACTAATTTTTATTTATCATGATCCAAAGATCTTCCAGTATTCATACCAGATTTTATCTTAATAATTGTAGACAGACCTTCTGAAGTTAAATGTTCTTTATTTTTAATCATTTCTACTACTTTAGATCAGTCTTCAAAATCTTTAAATTTTACACCCTTAATAGGATATTTATCAAATGGAGCGGAGCGCCCCCCCACTTATTTTTAATAAGCGGGGTCGGCCCTGGCGGGCCTTCCGGTTTAATTTTTTCATAATTATCTAAGAATTTGGTACATTGGAAATATCCCCATTCTTTATTAGGTGTTTGAATATACTTACCGCAATTAAAAAAATCGACTAAATTTTTTAATACTTGAGTATCCCTTATATGTTGAGCTACTTGGAATAGTACTTGAACACCTGAACCTGCAGTATTCCGACCTTTTGTAATTTTTATGAAAAAACAACCTTCTCCTGTTACAAAGCCTGATACTCATTCTGGATCAGGTATATTTTGATTAGTATTAACAGTTCGTGTAATAGGTTTAGTTTCAGGGAAAGCTTCTTTTAGTGTGTCAGATAAACCTAAATTTAATGAAGCTCTTAAATTAATAATTTTTTGAAGACCTTCTAGGGTTAAATGTTCTTTGTTTAACATCAATTCAACTATTTGTTTAAATAACAAATAATCACTACGTTTTTGAGTTATCAGAGAATATTTATAAAAATGAGGAATAACATGTAATAAAATATCCTTAGGAGAACATATTTTAAATGCACACATTTCTTCTTTAGAATTTTAAGAAATTGTTCCGACATCCCCAAAATAAGCTTTAATAGATTTTAATAATTCGAAATCTTTTTTATGTAATCCTATTTGAAACACTACTTCTGCTCTCTTCAACCTAATTAAGATAAAATTTCTAGATCTTCCTCTGTACATTTAGGCCCATAAATTTTAGTTATATTATATCTTCCTTTAAAAGGCTTCTTATAACCTTTCAGAATATATTTACTAATACTTGCTTTATGTACACCTAATACTAGGGCTGCTTCTGATATTGAAGAAAAAAGAGCATTTTTTCCAGTTTCCACATCAAAGACATCTATCTGAATTTTAGGTTTACCTGAACCTTCAGGACGAGGAAAAGCTCTTAATTTAGCTTTGGTTTCTTCAGACCGTTTATTCCCTATTTGCCCTGCAGATATTTTAGCTCTAGTTTCTTCAGAATGTTTACGATTCCTAAATTTAACCAAAGTTTCTTCAGAATGTTTAAAACCTAAAGATCAACCAGCCGTTTTTAATATATTATACTCTGGATTTAATTTATCGAAATAACACTGTTCTCTTTCAATACATTTTTCTGGAGCACAGTATTCTAATATAGCCAATTGGAAGTTGGAATAACCATACTTAATTAAAGCTTTACAAATAATATGCGTTTTTCATCTATCAATATGCTTAAAAGAATAATAACTCGTAAATCTACGACCTAAATCTACACTAGATCCAATATAAGTCTTATTATTTGTTAAATTAGTGATTTGATAGATTCCAGATTTACCTTTATTATCATGAACTGCGTTAAATTTATATAAATCCATATTTTTATATATTTTTAAAGGGATAACTGGAGAGCTAGTACTAGAATAATTTCTTATAGTAATACCTGAATAAACCCTAGGCCTTAGGGATCTTATCTTAGAGAAATAAACCCCTCTTAGGTTTAGGTTAAAACGATGACCTGAACTTTTTCTAATTATACAAACAAAAGTACCTTCGTCAGTAATTCCTGTTATAAATCAAGGATGTAAAGCAGTAAAAGTATTATTAATTAGATCTTGAGATATTTTAGATAAAGTAGAATATAAACGCTTATATATAGTCGTATCTTTTTTTTTTTGTCAGAGTAACTTTCATTACCCTAGTAGAGTACACCTTAACGTCAAGTAATTTCCTTAACGCAACTACCATCTACTCGTTGCTCTTTTATACGTCATTAATTAAAATTAAAGAGAGGTAATTTAGATCCGCGATTACCTATTCCACTTATTACTGTGAATTTATAGTGTTTTTACCTTACCCCCACGATTAGTTGGGCCACATATATAACCCTTTTAGATTAATGCTTGGTAACTATAACTTTAAGGCTTCCCCGGAATTTGGTAGTTAAGCTCATAAGTGACTATAAGCTAATAATCTTTTTATTCGGAACTGAGTTAAACCTCCAATTGAACCTATAACAATAGACATAAATGAACAGAAAATTATAGAATAAGTTCAACTAGAATCAAAAAGATTAGAATTAAAAAAATAAACAATTTGTAATAATAAAATAAAAATAGAGATTTTAGCAATAATAGCTACAAACGTAGTAACTATAGTAGGTATGCTGTCATAAACATCCACGGTTATCAAATTTATCCTACTAATTAAAGAAAAGAACGATTTTTTTTTATTAAAACCTTGTAGTAAAAAAAATATAATAAAAATTTTATTTATACAAAAATAAACCTTAAATAAACAAAAATCGCGCACCATACGCCAGAAATTTATTTCTAAATAGCTTTCAGATATATAATAAACTTAATATAAAGATTCTTTTAAGTATCTACCTTTATTCATACCTAATTTTAAATTATTCATATGATTTAAACCGGAGCGTAAGCGCCCCCTAATTTCATTAGGGGTAAGGAGTTAAATGAGCTTTTTTCTCCATTAATTCAGCCGCTATGCATCAATCATTAAAATCTAAAACTTTAACACCTAAAATTGGGTATTTTTTGAAAAAACCCCACTTATTTTTAATAAGCGGGGTCGGCCCTGACGGGCCTTCCGGTAAAATTTTATCACGTATATTTTTAAAAGATTGACATTTGAACTCAACATAATCTTTATAAGTTTGACCACATCCAAAATAATCAGCTATACAATTTAATAAATATTCATCTCTAATATGCTGAGTTAACACTAAAAGTAATACTATATTTTTACCTGTTTTAGAGTTATCACGGCTTCTAATACTTATTTATTAACACCCATCACCAGACGTAAATCCAGCTATTCATTGAGGATGTAAAATTAAACTATCTTTAGCTACAATAGGTCTTTCAACAGCCACAGCCTTAGGGAAAACTTCAATCAAAGAAGGACTTAGTCCTTTATTAAGAGAGGCTCTTATATTTACTATTTTTTATAAACCGGAGGGAATGTTTCACTAGTTTCACTAGTTTCACTAGCAAGCGCCCCCCTTAATTTCATTAGGGGCCGGCTGTTAAATGCTCCTTACGACTCATCATCATAACTACCTCTTTAAATAATAAATAGTCTACTCGTTTTTTAGTATTTAAAGGAGCCCCGTAAGGGTGGGCCCCATATTTATAAAAGTGTGGTATTACCTTAGTAATTATTTGATTTAATGAACCCACTGTAAAATCACCACAACCGTTTCTTTCTTTACCTATTCTACCCGCACCTAAAAAATAATTTTTAATAAGTTTTAATACATTAAGATCTCTTGAATGAAGATTAATCGTAAAACTAGGCTCAAGTTGTTATAATAGTTTACTTTTGGGTATTTTACGGAAAACTATGATAAAAAAAGCTTCAGCATCCGCAAACCCTGTTATAAATCAAGGTTCATTTATTAAAGTTGAATTCTTGTCAATTAAATTATTATTTTTATTAATAATATTAGAATAATACCGTCTTTGAATAATTAGATTAGAAGGGCTTCTAATTCGAAGGTTTCTTTCAAAACCCGTTAGAGTACATCTTAACATTGGAAATTTAATTCCAATGCAACTACCATTTACTCGTTGCTCTTTTACAGCCATACTTTTAATTACAGCTGACTTAGATCCGCGATTGTCCATTTTGTTTTCACAAATCTTCTGACTTATTACCATACCCTAATTATTAACTCATATACTAATAACTAATAAGTTATTGCTTGGTATCAGAAGCTTTAGGACGTTTCCGGAATTTGATAATTTTAACCCAATATATAATAGTTTCCCAGGCCACATATCAGGTGATCAGAAATGGAAAGGCGCAGCTCCAATTTTTATTAAGAATCCTACCATAAACATTATTAATGATATATTAGTATAATAAGGTTTATATCAAACACTAAAACTTTCTATATCACTAAGATTATTCATGACATATAAAGCGTCTAAACTAGTAGTACCTGAATTAGCATATAATAAACCTGTACTGAATAAAATAAAGCAAGAACCTAAACCTCCTATTAAAAAATATATTAAACCACCTGTAGTAGATAGTTCAGAATTTCTATACATAGAACATAATAGATATAAACCGTAGCTTTGTAATTCAATAGCTAAAAAAATAGAAACTAAATCATTAGTAGACATTAATAAAACAGCACCTGTAATAATAAATAATAAAATTAAGGGATACTCGATAATTTTAAATTGTTCCCCCATTTTATTAATAACAAAAGTTCTATAATAGATAAATTGATTAAATATTAAATTTTTTAAAGAAGAATATTCAGAAATTCAAACTTTTCTAGGATAAAAACTAGTTAATTGTAAAATTAATATACTAATTATATATACAAAAATATGAAAAATTTGTGTAATATTAGTAATTTGAAGCAATCCTCCATGTAGCCCTATACCTTTATTTACTAAAGATAAACTCATTAAATCATGCAAAATGCAATAACTTAAACATATAATAGCTACTCTGTTAAATAATATAGAAATATCTCGTCTAGAACAAACGGCATTAGAAAATAATAATAAGATTATTGATAATGTAATCATATAGCCAGGAGAGAAATTCGAATTCTCATTTTTAATGTGTAGCCGTAGGCTATGAAATTAAAATTTTTTACCCTTTAAATTATCGCTAGCTTTTAATTTAAATAATGTAACCGGTTAAAAATGAATATTATCTAAATTAATTAAAATATTTGTTAGATATATCTAACAAATATTTATTCTATTAATACCAAAGTAGGGCTTTACCTTTTTAGCTTGATTTAAATAATTTTAACCGAAAGGGGGCCCCACTTAACTTTAGAGGTTTAAATTTAAATGTTTCCAGCGAAGCATGCCTCCGGCGCCTAAATGTTTAAAACCTAAGCTTGATTCTGTGACTTTTAATATACTGTACACCAAATTAAATTAATATACCGAGGCTTTTATTTAGAGCTTACATCTAAAAAACATTTTATCCTATTCAATTAAAGAATTAAAAGAGATAAACTTGGGTTTATTAACCTTCAATGTGTGAGTACTAATACTAGTACTCACACCTAATAAAAATATATATACTTTAAAACTCATGTAAATTTAATTAATGTATATATATATATATAATACGAACAATTGTTACGTTCGAATAATTGTATTCTGAGCTTGAGGGGTAAATCGAATACCCATTATTATCTCATGAGGATAAAGTTTTACCGTTAAACTACCCAAGCTTAATTATAACATAGTAATAAGCTACGTACATTAATTGCTAATTATCTAAAATATTTTAGATAATTTACTTTCCTTTTAATTTAGAGGGTGAATACCCTGGCTCGAACAGGGAACTTACTAAACCACAATTAGTTGCTCTACCGGATTGAACTATAATCACCTTATAACACATATTTATATGTGTTACAATTAAAAATTCATATTATTACCTTTAAATGGTAAAATAAAAATAATTATTTAAACTTAAATACTCACACTTTTCTATTCTGTTACAATTATTTATTTATTATTTATTACTAACTCTTCTTTTATTTGTTTTATTTAGACGCATATTTCATAGCGCCTAAACATTATTCTGTTAAATGTGCTTTTGATTTTATCATTAATGAAGTTCTTTCAAAATATTTAAAATCATTAGATTTAAGACCAATTAGAGGATAATTAAAGATTATTTTTTTCATTTATATCACTAAATTTAGTTACTGAATATTATACAGCATCTTTTATTTCATTTGTTGAACCACCAGGCCCCCGTAAAGGGGGGGTTAATAAGTTAGAATATTTTTCATTAATTCTACATCTCTTATATGTTATTATAAATCTTAAACTTACTCTTTCCTTTAATGTACTACTTGAGTTTTTTGAGATATTTATTTCAAAACTACCATCTCCACTTACAAAACCAGACAATCAATTAGGATCTGGTCTATTAGTAACATTAATTAGAGGTCTAGCTACAGGTACTATATCAAGGAATAACTTTTATAATTTAACAGATAACCCTAAATTTATATAAGCTCTAATAGCTAATATTTCATGTAACCCGGAGCTTGCTAGTGAAACATCCCACCACCTTTGAATATAAGGCGCTGGGGGCCTATTGATAAATGTTTTTTATCATACATTAATAGAACTATTTGTCTAAATAATAAATAATCTCCACATTTATGTGTCACTAAAGGAACCCCCCCCCCCTACGGGGCCTTTTTTTTAAAAGGCCCTGTAGACCGGTAAAACTACATAATACTTTTAAATCTGCAATTCTATATTCTAACACAATTTTTACCATTAGGAGTTATAGTACCAGCTCCGACAAAATAACTTTTAATTTGCTGTAAAAGAAATCTCCTCTAGTTTTTAAATTATCAACTAAGTAAGAACTTAATAACAATATGTAAATTAGACCCCGAGGCGAAGCTTCGCCTCGGTGGGCCCCTTCACTATAATTTTAAGTGATATAACGAAAAAAAAACACCCATAAATGATCTAAAAAATCCCAAATAATGTAAATAACATAACCCAATAAGGACTATGTTAATAAATCTACGAAGCCGGAGGCTATCGATCTATGAAAAAAAATATGTTTTGATATTATTAGAAATTCACTAATAATTAAAATAGCTATAATTTGTTCTAACCTGCATAATATACAACGAATATACTTCGTCGCGAGAAGGAATTAAGAAATAATTTAAAAATAATATAAATACCAGTAAAAAAAAAAAGAAATATGGAGTTTAGGTAAAAAAAAAAACACTTCACATCGGTAATCCAAAAAAAAAAACTACAAAAAAAAAAGGTGACAAAATAATCTACCTATAAAAAAAAAAATTGTGTTAGAATGGATAACACCCCTTTCGTTTCTGGGATTGAAAGACTAATCCCTCCCATTAATATAAATTTCCTTTTTTTTTTCATAAGAAAAGTGTAGACTCTAACTACATTTAACTTTAATATCTTAAGAATCTTTTCTTTATTCTTAGAAAATAAAATTAAATAAAGATCGAACTAAAAACTCCAAATTCCATTATGTTGGAGTGATTCGAACACTCAATAATAAATACCAAAAATTTATGACCTGCCGATTAGTCCACAACATATTTTAGTAGTCGTCGACTACTAATTTACTTAAACCAAGGAAAATTAAAATATTATCTTAAAAAAAAATAGACATTTTTAAAGCATAGGTGGCTTTGCTCACCCTCACGTAATCTTATTCTAATTGTTTGGAGCTTCGCCGGGATACATTAAAAAAATTTCCACACTTTTCCATTGACTCAAATGCATAAAGAATCTCACCATTATCGTCTTTAAAACTTTTTTTCTTAAACCTTTTAAATATTTATTTTCTGATTTAATACTTTTCCATCCGGAAAATATTCAGAATTAGAACCGGAAGGCCCGTCAGGGCCGACCCCGCTTATTAAAAATGTTAAAATATATAAACATGTAAATAAAAGATCTTTAATACAAAAGGATATAGAAACTCCACAAAAAGATATAAATAATGATTATACAGATGATAGTAAAGAATATTCAATACAGGAAGATTTTAAAAATATAGATCATTCTATTTATAGAGACTTTGATGTAAAATCTGAAAAAAATATAAATTTATCTAATGATAATATATATGAATATTTAAAAGATTATCCTTTAATCTTTAATAATGATAATAATACACCTAATGTAAGTAATGAACCAGAAAAAAATATTGAATTTGTTAAACTAAACAATGAACAAATACAAAATAATAATTTATCATTTTTACAAAGTTTAGGTATAGATGTTAATGATGTTCAATATCTTAACGATCTTAAAAATACTATAGATAGTTATAAATACGGTAAAACTATTTATACAAATTTGGGACTAGCATTAGCATATAAGGATTTATTAAATAAAAATATTGAAAAAGAAAAAAATTTAAATTTATTACTAATTAAATTAAATATATATATGAACAAAATTATTAAACCAGGATATGTATATGGATTATTACCTGTAATTATAAATATAAATGATGATAAGGTAAGTGATTTTTGATAGCTATACCTATAGAGAGAATATAATAAAATATATTTTCTCAAACTATTCTAGATCTTACAATTTAAGTACCGGTATAATTATATAAATATTTATTTTTATTTTTTTATTTTAATTTAAATTATTAAGGTTAAAACCTTCTTATTATTTCGTATTTAGATTATTTTATTTAGCTTAAATTTTTAGCAATGGCTAAACTTATAAGTAAAATTAGCTACTTAGTATAAGCAAACTATACTAGATTATTATTAAAACATCAGAAATTATGTAAATAAAAGAAAATATACCAGATGGCCCACAGATATACTGAGGGTTTTATCGAGAAATACTTTAATATTAGTATTAAGACTTAACAAATAAATTAAATATGAAATTATATAAACAAATTTTATTAAATTATACCCTAGAAATGGAGACGTCAAATCGTCACAGATTTAACCATTTATTTATTTCTAGTAGAGGAGTAAGCTCTAAACTACTAGAATAATATTTTTAAACAATTAGATTATTTAAAGACTTATATGTTTAAAAAAACACAAAAAATAATATGAAAAATTTTTATTATAGCTCTAGAGATTTTGTATCTCTTAATTTATATTTATTCACAAGATATTTTAATAGTTTTATTATACAAATTAATTCTTCCTTAGTTAAACTTTATAAGATTTATCTAAATATATACATTTTATTTGGTACCGAAAGATTATTGATACTTTTTAGGGCGATATTACTTATAAATTTTAGTGACATCCGGCCCCAAAATTTTCATTCTTCCTCCTTTGTTAAAAACCCTTTACAAATTATTAATAAAAGATATTATTCTAATAAATCTTCTAATGATGATAATGATAATAATTACAATAATTCTGATAATATATTTAAGGATTATGAAGATACTTATAAAGATTTAAATAATTATAATAATAATATTAAAAATAAGTGGGGGGGCGCTCCGCTCCATTTAATAAACTCTCTGCTTTAAGAATTAATTGATATCTATCTATAGTGATATTAGACTGGTTAGTTGATAATCTATTACTATTCATTTGACTTAATATTAAGTCTATTAATTCCTTACCTTATTCAGTGTAATGATGACCTAATTGTTTTAATAACTCAATCTTTAAAATCCATTTCCTTTTTACTATATCAATTCATTTCACTAAATAATGGTATTATCTTTTCAGATAAAAATCTTATATTACTTACTACTAAATTCACTATAACAGGTGGGTTTTCTCCTACAGGAAGTTTTACCACCAAGGGCCCTTAACGGGGGGTTCTTTAAAACTCGTTTCACCTAAAGCACCTAAATTGTTCAAATAATCTCTTATAGCTTCCATTAAAAATAAATCTTTATAAGATTGAGACATCGCAAATACCATATGATATTTCTTTTTTTCCACATATCATGAACCATCACCTTCAACAAAACCTAAAAGTCAATAATTAGTTATTCTAATTTTTCTATTTAAAGGGAGCTTGCTAGTGAAACTAGTGAAACTAGTGAAACTAGTGAAACTAGTGAAACATCCCCCTTTAGGCCATTTCAAATACTCTTTGTGAATTCATACGGATTTAATAGTCTCAATTATTAAATTTTTATCTTTATATTCAGACCCATCAAGATATTTTATTGCACCCTTCTCTTTATAAATCTCAAAAGCTTTTTTTCAATCTTGAAAATTGAATTCTTTTATAGAATTAAGTGGCCGGAGGCATACATGCTTCGCCAGAAAATTACCTAAAAATTGGGATTATTTTTATTATATCCGGAGCGCCAGCGCCCCCCTCCGGGGTTGACTTTGCTACAATTAAACGACTCTTAACTCGTTTAGAACAAACGGCATTAGAAAATAATAATAAGATTATTGATACTATAATCATTCAACTAGGAGAGAAATTCGAATTCTCATTTAATATATTTGAAGTAGTTAATTTACTTCTCAACAACTATTAAATATAGCCACTTATTTTAGCTTTTAAATTATTAGATATAAATAAAACTAATAGAAATCTATCTACTAAAAATTTATTTTAATAATAATTACAATATATTATTATTATTATTCTTAAAAGGTAAATAACTTAATAATTATATACAACAAGAAACTAGAGGCTCCCTTTAAATTAAACTCTAAAAACCGAGCGGAGCGCCCCCTACAAAGAATTAATAAATATAAAAATAAAATAAATTATGCTTCACACCTTCATAAAATATAACAAATAGGGTGAGCAGGACTTGAACCTGCACGATCTCTCGGAGTCCCGGAGGGACACAGATAATCCGGATCGGCCCTGCGGAGAAGTTATGAAATAAACTTATCTTTAATATACTCTCTAGATATAAAATGGGGATGTTTCACCGGCAACCTAAAAAAAAATGGGGACACTAATTATAACTAACTAGATTCAAATTTTCTTATATAAAAAAATTGAGATTTTTATAATATTATCCCCTATTAATAAAGAATAGTAAAATAAAATAAGGAAGACAGGACTTGAACCTGCAAGATCTTGCGATCAGATAAGCCTAAATTATCTCAGTTTGCCAATTTCTCACTTCCTTTTAGGTTTACTATACAAACTTATTTATATTTTATTTGTATGCAACCTAATAGCTCCCATTTATATTAAATAGAAGCTAACTAACTAACCTTGATTTACTATAACTTGAAAACTATTGTAAACCCCTTACAAGGTTTCTTATTATTTATACATTTACTAATATACGATTTACTAATACCTAATCAATCTGACGCAGCTGCGATTGAATTAAACTCCAACGTTTCCTTAGTTTCATTATTTATAACTATAACTGCCTTAGCTTTTCCTACATTTAAACTTAGTTTAGATGGTTCGCACCCGAGGTTAGCTTTAGATTTATAAGAACTTTCCTCATTAGCTGCTAAGTATGCTTCACTACTAATAATATCTTGCAAAGGAGTAAACGATCTATAAATTAGAAAACCTCTTCCTAAATAAAACTTCTTATCTTTAATGGACTTAAATAAAAAACTACGATTAATACCTATAAATTTGGCAGCCTCTGTAACAGTTAAAAATGATAAACTTTCATCTGTATTTTGGTTTACCACTATTATCGATTCACCATTTTGACGCGACGTAATCAACTTAATTCTACTTTCGTTCGACATCTGTTTATCTCTACTTTTATGCTTTAATTTCATAAGCTCTCGTGTAGCCTCACTATGCTTAAACCCTAATAAAGATCCAGCCGTTTTTAAAATATTATACTCCGGGCTAAGCATGTCAATATAATATTGCTCTCTTTCTCTTACAATATCCCCCTCACAGTACTCCAATATTTCTAATCTAAAACCAGAATAACCATTCTTAAATATCGAGTTATAAATTTTACTTTTATTTTTAATTATCTCCTTTTCTAAAAAGTTAATAGAAAAGTACTTTCTAAATCTAGAAGTTAAATTTATAGATGAGCCAATATAAATTTTACCGTTGTGTAAGTTAACTCACATATAAATACCAGCTTTATTATTATTTTCTTTTAAAATAATTAATTTCATAGTATCCACATTAGAATAAACCACCACGGGAGTTATATTCTTAAATCTATTACAACTTTCTTTATTTAAGGATACCTCTCCTGTAACTTTACCATCACTTACACTTCCTAAACTTCGTAACTGAGTACGAGATACACTTAAACTACCTACTCCAATTCCTCTTCCTGGCGAAGCATCTCCACATAACACGTAATAGGGAACCGAAAATAACCCTACTTTTATTCCATACACAGGAAAAACGGTATTCTGAATATTTATAAAATTTTTTCTTCCCATAAAAGTATCTGTAAACCTTCTACCCTTAGGATCTGGGGTCGAAACTAATAATTTTTTTATGAAACATAATACAACATTAATAAATAAACTATTTCTTTTAAGTAAAATATATTTTGATAATATATATAATATTTCTACTATTAAAGAAAAGCTAAATACTAATTTATTCATATAATAATAAAGGACTAATTGTAACATTTTTTTCTTTTCTCTTATAACATATTAATACTAATATTAAAGTATTTATCGATAAATTGCCTTTTTCTAATATAGATTGGGCCCATCTGGTATATTTTCTTTTATTTACATATATAGGAATGTAAGCTTACCTCCTACTATATGTTTTAATAATAACGTATATTTGTTTGAAACTAACGCTCTCATGAGAGGACACACTAGATCATGTTAATATACTACATAGTGGTCTATCTAAGTCTACCAATTCCTAACACACCCTTTTATAATTTAATATAAACAAAGCCGAAGGCCGGTCTCAATGATAAATTAGAGATAAGAAAACCTATCCTAACAAAGCAAATATAAGCAAGAATATAATAAATTTGGGCCGGCCTTCGGCACGGCCACTAAAATAATAAAATATTACTAAAACCTACAGTAAATACATAACTACAATATAAACTATAAATATTATAATTAATTAAAAATAAAAGTAAACAAGACTTGAACTTATAAAGTTTTCACTATTCTGTCCTAAGCAAAACCTGTTTACCATTCCAGCACATCCGTTGCCCAAGGTAAGACTCGAACTTACAACCAAAATAACTTCAATATTCCGCTCAACCAATTGAGCTTCATGAGCATATGGAGATATCGGAATTCGCATCCGAATTTATTACATGCAACGTAATAGTTCTACTATTAAACTATATCCCCTTACCTATAAAAGATTTAAACCTTAAAGACGTTAAGCCAATAATTATTATTGCTAAAAAATATACTAAAATATTTTTAAACTCATTAGCTCTTTTGCTACTTCACTGTATTTAAATCCTATATTATATCCAAGGGGCTTTTTTCAATATATTTTATTCCACTCTGGATTTAATTTTAATAGTATTGCTTTTTTTTTATTATACCCTTTCCTCCCCTTTCGGGGGGAGCGCTCCGGTTTAACAAGTCTAAATAATACTGTTCTCTTTCCAATACTTCAGAAGGATTACAATATTATAAAATTTATAAACTTTTTTTTTTATGCATGCGAAGCCACATTTTCCATATAACTTATATTAAAATATTGTTTAAATATTGAAGTTAAATTAACAGATGAACCTCTATATAATTAGAGGTTTTTGATTAATTCATCTATAAATTCCCGCTTTATCTCTATTCAAAAGGTCCTATTTTGGATTATTTACATCTAAATAAATAATAGTAGGATCACTAGTACTAGAGCCCTCCTATGTAGAATAAGAATGTCAAAAAAAAATCCTTTAATTGAGCCAAAGCTCTAAATTTTTTAAGATTTAAATGATTAAACGTAGGAACAACTAAAGAAGTATTATTCTGAATTTTTAAGTACATATTAAAAATCTGAGGTAAATATTCAAATATATAAATTAAGAATTTTTTTATAGAAAAATTTGTAGTTAACTGTTTTAAGTAGTAGTATGTAATAAGGGAAGCCTATACAAAAAAAAAAAAAAAAAGGAATAAATATTCAACGCCTAATTCCATATAAAATTAAACTAAATTTAAATAATTCTTTACTTAGAACATAAAAACACTGCAGCTTGAGAGCTTTTCTTTCTCAACAACGCCCGTAATACTATTAATTATATAAGGGGGCCCACCCAGCTCCCCCCTTCGGGGGACAGCTGGGGGCGGTATGTCTTTGTTTTTCATTCATATTACAAACTATACAAGTGTAAGAGCCTAAAATACAATATATGTTTATATATACACTTTAGGATGCTCAGTTGAACTTGTGACCCAACTATTTTTATTTATATTAAAAGAGAAATAACTTCTCATTAGTGTCTTATATTTCATACTCGTTTAACATTTAACTTAAAAGACTTCGCTTATATAGAAACTAGGTTAAGAATCGCATAAGATTGAGATAGTAAAGTGTCAGCCCACTTCTTATATCTTAATAATCGAATATTTACCCTCCAATGTCTTAACTGTGTAACTATATAAGTAATTTAAAGATCATTTTACAACGATCTTATCTGAGGAGTGACTTGAACACTCACGAGTCAAGCTCGAGATATCTTAACTACCTTCTGTCTGCCAATTCCAGCACTCAGATGTCTAAATATATATACATACATATATATTTAACTGTAAATATTATCTTAAATTCCTTATTACTATTAATACTACTTCAAAAAAGTAAATATAACGTCACGACACAAATCATTAAAAATATAGACTTATAGCAAAATTAAAACTATTAATAAAAGAGACCAATTCCAGCACTCAGGCTTATTAATTACTATTCAATATTAAATGGAGCGGAGCGCCCCCCCAGTTATCAGACTATAATTGTCACTACATTACACACGACGTGATTATTCTATCGACCTCCAACATTCGTATACACTGTTTCGTTTCTCTTTCAGACTTCTTAGATGCTACCTTTTATTATATTTCTATCTGAAACTACTCTCTTAAATTTATAGTTAATGATCTGAGACATAATAAACTATTGATAGTTCTTAATTTATTTTTTAGTGTCCCGTAGGGACACGCAAGCTCTATATTAAGTATTTCGGAACTATGATTTACCACCTAACCACCCTACATAGTACTAGTAACCATGTAAAATTTTAATAAATATATAAAGATATGTTTACTAATAATACCTTTAATTCATAAATAATTTTAGGATTTAAAAGAACAATAGTTTCCGTATTTGATACTTAATAATTTTTCTGTAAATCTTGAAAGATAAATAAAAGGTTAATATTAGAAGGACAAATAAGGCCAAAGTGAGTTGAACACTTATGAAGTACTGTTATGAGCAGTATGCTTTACCAGTTAAGCTATAGCCTCTTTTAGATTAAAATTTGGGGCCGGCCTCCGGCACGGCCACTAAATTAATAAAATATTTGATTTTAGATAATATTCTTTATTATTATCTATAATAATAGTGTTTATTTTCATTCTTTTGGGATGTTTCACTAGCAAGCTCCGGGGAGTGGGTCAACTTTTGAGTTGATGGCATATCATAATCAGTTCTTTTACTATCCCCCCTGTAAGGGGGCCCATTTCAGACTATTTTTAATAATACTTATTTCTGGAAAAATTTAGACGCCTCCTAATTTCATTAGCCACGTAATTTATTCTGAGGTGAAGTCTAAAGCATATAAGCTTTATGGAAAGCTAAACAATTTAAATGTTTATTTAAAGGATAAATAAAAAAAATTTCCATTATTAATTTAATATCTGTAAAACCTCTAAACCATTCAATAAATTCAATAGATAATTGGTTTAGGATCGAAAATGTTTTTAACGATTCATTAAACTGGCTTGTTGCAAGACTGCGTCTATGTGTGTACGAAATATAACGCTGGGAACTATAATAAAATGGAAAATTATACAATTAAGCAATAAAAAAATAAAGATCCGTCCGGGGCCCCCGGGAGGGGAATTAAATTTGTTTCAATTTTGCGAGAAACAATTCGCGCCTTTCGTTCCTTGGGTTGAAAGACTAATCATTTCCTTTTTTAATAATGTGTTTTTAATAAGGAAAATAAGGAATCGAACCCTATTTACTAGATATTAATATATAACGACCAATCTATCCTTTATAAAACTAAATTCTTAGTGTGTATTATTTCTATTTTCTATTTAATTAATAAGTACTGTCATGAGCAGTATGCTTTACCAATTAAGCTATAGCCTCTAGCTGCGGACGGCGGAATTACACCTACCAACTTTCGAAGCTTAGCCGAATATGTTACTAATTACACTAGTCCGCACTAGACTAGATGGGATTCGAACCCATGATGGTAGCATTGAAAGAGCTATGTCGTAACCACTTGACTACTAATCCTAATAAGTTAAGTGTAATACTTACACTTACTTCCTTATATTTATAATACCTTATAATGGTAAATAGCCATATCAAATAACATTCGAACTCATAATTTCAATTTAATAATCACCTGAGCTTGCTAGTGAAACATCCCCCCACCTTCGGGCGTAGGGGGTTATCTTTACTGATATTTAAAATATACTAACTTATCTTTTAAAACATATTTTTCTATACGATTTAAAGATTTTATAAATTATTTACCATATTTAATTTCGAAGTTAAATGGTTTACTTAACAATACCTTAAAAATTTTTTTATATAAGATCTCTATAAAGTATTGACCTTTTTGCTGTAAAGTTATCAGTAGATAGGTGGTTGTTATTCATTTGGCTTAAGATTCGCTTTATCTTATCTTCACCTTTAGGTAAATAGTTAAATCCGGAGCTTGCTAGTGAAACTAGTGAAACTAGTGAAACTAGTGAAACTAGTGAAACATCCCCCCGAAAAGGGGGGGTGGGGACGGGGGTTTAACTCAAATATAGCTTTTTAGGTGAAGCACTAAATATATATATTATTTCAATAAATTAAAAATGGAGCGGAGCGCCCCCCCACTTATTTTTAATAAGCGGGGTCGGCCCTGGCGGGCCTTCCGGTATAATAACTTTAAAAGAAAATCATTTCCTTCCACATAACATAATAATAAATATTTACGAATATTACAATGATCCTTTGACATAGAAAAATCCTTTTTTTTGTCTATTCATACAATCTATAATAGAATTTATCACCTAAACGGTTCTAGCCCAGTGTAAGACTTGCACTTACAGTCTATTGATTACAAAACAATCGCATTACTAATTATGCTAACCAGGCTATTAAAAATGTAAGATATATTAATGTTTAGTAATTTATAAAATTAGTACTTTATTCTTAAAAATTTCTAATTCTTTCAAATAAAGCCTATAATAATATTCGTAATATTATATTACGCATATTTAAGAAATATCCTAAGGTAAGCTTCGAACCTATATGCTTTCAGTTCTTATCTTTAACTAACTTAGCTTTCCTGCCGTGCCTATACTATAAAGATACTTAAGTGATTTTAGTATAATCCCATATAATATAATAATATATTATATATAAATTAATATTGGGCATATAAACAACAGGTAAACCATAGGTTAATAAATGTTATATAATTTTTAAGATTATATACTACCAGTTCCTTTCGTACAAAGGTTAATCCTTATTATATTCTAATTCCCTCTAGAGGATGGAAACCATACTGTCTCACGACGTATTTAACCCAGCTCATGTAACTTTTTAATCGACGAACAGTCGTACCCTACATAGTTCTTGCATCCATGAGGATAAGTTAAGCCGACATCGAGGTGCCAAACCGCGCACTCATTTTGTACACTCTTGCGCAAATTAGCCTGTTCTATGTGTTATCATTATTATTTCCATTTTTCACAAAATGGTTCAGACTATGTCTTCACTTTTTTTTTTATAATATAATTATTATTACTACTTAATCTACCTTTTCAAAATTTCAACAGTTAAAAAGTAAAGTAGTAAAAATATTAAACTCACAAACTATAAACGTTATACTTTATAATTTAGTTGATACTCAACCTTTAACAGCAAAAGCCCCGATCCGTCTTGTTGAATTAGTAATAGAGTACATAGTATTTGAACTATTAGGACCTCTATATGTAATAAAACGTCTTTTTAATCTAGAAGATGCTATATTTTTTAATCCTCCTTTTCAACCTAATTTATATATAGCACGATCAGCTCTATAACGTTTTGTTAATCTACCTTTTACTTCTATTCTTATACCTAACATATGTTTTAATTTTAATTTTTTAAATATTACATCCATAATATCAAGAGTAAATTCTTTATCATTTTCAATCGGATGTGAATAGTAAACTTCTTGTAGTAGTCTATATAGAGATTTATATTTACTTTTTCTAGTACATACACTAATATTTCTATGGCTATTAGCAAATATATCATATATATATGATAAATTATTTTCATAATCCCACATTCGTGTAGGAATACGTAGTCTTCGTACTACACCCTCCATAGCTGTAACCAAATTAAAAGTTTGTTTTTTTAATTTTAAAGCTAAAATATTAGTAAATATTTCCGGATTATGTGAAAAAGTTTTAACATTGATAATATTATATTCAATTCTTTTTTTTAATATTTTATTTAAAATATATGTTAATTTATCTAAAAATTGTTCTTTATCAAATTTAAATATATTTAAATAATAAAAATATTCAGATTTTCTAATTTCAAATATACATTTAGATATTTTTTTTTTTATAAATAAATATTTAGACATATATATTTTTAATGCTTTATTTTTATTTAAATCATTTTGACTTTTTAATGAATTAAAAAATTCAAACGTTATTAATTTTAAATTTTTTGATAAAAAAGTAACTAATTGAATATTAGAATAAATACTATTTTCAAATCTATTATATAATATATTTTTTTCTATGTTAGCAGTATGAAGATTAATTTGTACTTTATCATTAGTATATTTAAATTCAGGTTTACTTATGTGTATATTTCTAAGTAATACAGGTCTTATTACCATAGGTATATAACTAGACTCTGTAAAATAATTAGTTTTAAAACACATATTAAAATAAGATTGAATAATTTTAATAAAATTAATTTTATTAACTGGGACATTTTTAGAAGTATTTTTATTAAAATAATATAATATGTTATTTCACTCTTTAGAGTATGCAGGAACATATCTTATTCTATTAGAATCCTTAGAATGAGAACCTATTATTTTAATTTTAGCTTCTTGATTTAAATTTTTAATAAAAATTTTATTTTTAATTACAGACGGGAGCGTATTAATTTTTAACATAAATAAAAATTTAGAATAATTATGTTTATTAAGATAATAAAAAAAAAGTGTTGGGCGTTAAAAAAGATTATTGTTGACACAACTCACCTTATAGTCGTTGAACGTTTTTATCTAAAAAAATGTCAAGATAAATTTCGCTTCAAATTTACTTTAAAAAGTAATCCTTGAAATTAACCCAATTATAAACCAATAATTTGCATTATTGGAGGACAAACATCCCTAGCGTAGCTTTTCCTATAATACAAGATCTTTCCTTTATGCATCTTGTGATCCTACGCCCTGCTTACGCAACTGAAAGATTTGTTGTTAATCAAACAGTAAGGCAAGATTTAAGCCGTTGAGCTTTCTAAGTACTAATCAATATTATAATAAATTATAACTAAGAAGATATTAGATTAATATCATAATATCTTCAGTACATCTAATTTCTCTTTAGAGAAAATCTTACCTATCAAAAAATTGCTATATAAACTTTATTAAATATATATATGGTCGTGCATATATACAAAAAATTATATAAGATAATACGTAGTTTACCTACATAAAACAACAAACAAAAAAAATATCATATAAATACGATATTACATTATAAATATTAGACACTCCCATTTACTCTTTATGGGGTCTGTGCCCCGCATAAACTGTCTCCTAACAATAGTTCCTCACCCAAGGCCATTATTCGAACTAGGTTAAATCACTAATATAGCTATTAAGCATATATTCCTGATTTCATTCAAAAATATAAAAGAAAAATAAAGGATTTTCATAATCATCAATCGATATACCTTATATCTAAAATTTGCCTTCTATACCCTATAATTAGTAACAGTAAAGCTGCATAGGGTCTTCTCGTCCAGCTAGAGGTAAGCAGCATCTGCACTGCTAATTCAAGTTCACTGGGTCAATCTTAGAGACAGCTGTTGTATCGTTACATCATTCATGCAAGACCGCATTTAACGGCCAAGGCATTTCGCTACCTTAGGACCCTCACGTTAAGGCCGCCATTAACCGGGGGTTCCGTCTACACTAAATTCCCTAAAAAAATTTAATTATATCTGTTAACCAGCCGGCACCGGGCAGACATCACACTTTATACTTTGATTTAAATCTTTGACGCAAAGTGCTGTGTTTTAATTAAACAGTCGTACAACATTATTTCATGCTTCTTCCTTTTTACCTGATATTAATCAAGACTAATGAGACCTCCTTATTCCGAAGTTACGTAGTAAATTTGCCGAGTTCCTTTAAGATTGTTATCCCATTTACGCCTTCGTATTCTCTACTAGCTTACCTGTTGCGGTTAATCCAGGTACGGTTGTTTTTCATCTTTTTAGATATATTACTATTTTTCCAGTACGTTTTTCACTTTAAAACGTCGTCCTTTAGTAAAAAAAGATTTACTCATCATTAAAACCATTAGATTTTCAATTTAGAGGCCGTTACTTTTTACGGACCATAAGCTTTAGGCGGAGACTTTTACTTTTTTTATTTAGTATTCTTGTCTTCTTATTGTTACTAATGTCACCATTATCTCTTGAATTACTTTCATATTTCTTTAAAAAAGAAATTTCTATTATTAATTCAATGTTCTGCTACCCCTTACTATACAATTATAAGGATATAATAATATAAATGGACAAAGTTTCGGTATATAGTTTAGATCCGTTGAATTTTCGATGCTTCTAAAGATTTAACAAGTGCTCTATTACGCAAAACCTTCAAATTTCTTTTAATTAAAAATAAACATCTAGTGCTGTATTAATGCTGTATTAAAATAAAAATTAATAATATTTTATTAAGGAGAATTAATGTAGCCATTAGTGCCTAATCATTGTAATAGTTTAATATTAATTTTCATCTCTAAGAGTATTCATTCTAGATTTTATTTTTCTTATTTTATTTATACCCTCTATAGTTAGATGTTCTTTATTTTTTATTATATTAGCAACTAAACAAAAATCTGCAAAATTTTTAGATTTAACTCCTATTATAGGACAATCTTTAAAAAAAGGTATTACCTTTGTTAGAATATCATTAACATTTGTTACTCGATAATCTACTATATCATCTCTTATAGAAATATAACCACAACCTAAATAATCGATTATTTTTTCCATCAATTTCTTATCTCTGATTTGTTGAGTTATTTGAAATCTTAATTGGGGTTGATAACCTGTTGCAGTACTCTTAGAAGTACCAAGTATAACCCCAAAAGAACCTTCACCACTTACAAACCCTGATAATCAACCTGCAGATTAAATATCTTTATCTACTACTGGTCTATTTTCTAAAATATCAAGATGAGCTAGTTCAGGGAACGCTTTTTTTAAATTTTCTGTTAAACCTTTATTGTTTAAAGTTTTTATTTCTACTAATTTTTTTAAACCGTTAATAGTTAAATGTTGTTTATTCAATAATAACCCATAAGCCTCTTTAAAAAGTAAATAATCACTTCTCTTTTGAGTAATTAAGGGATTTTTATCAAAATAATCTATAACTAAAGCTAAATCATTTAAAGATGTAACTTGTAATTCTACAAAATCAGGTCTACTTTGAGTTTTATAAATTTTACCAACCCCTAATTCAGACTTAATTTCCTGTAAAATATACTCATCCTTTAAATGTAAGCCGATTTGAAAATAAAGTCTAACCGATAAAGGAGTTATAAATTTAGTCCCTTCAGTTTCACTAAGATACAAAGATGGTTGTCAAGGATTACCTTTAAAGTTTTTATTTTTAATGATAGAGACACGGAAGCAACCTTCAGCATCTACAAACCCTGACACTCAACCTTTTGAGGGTAAAGAAGAATAATATTTAGCACCTCCGACGAGTAAATTAATACTTTTACTATTAGAATAACATAGAATTCCAAAAGGACTTTTATTTAATATAACTCCTTGAATATAATTATTATAATTATTTTTAATTAAAAAAGGATTTTGATTCGATAACTTCTTTCAAAGCTCATTAGAGTACACCTTAGACATATTCATCTTAATAATATGCCAACTACCGTCTACTCGTTGCTCTTTTACAACCCCCAACAAAACAAGTAAACTTTTTAAATTTACCTTGTCTTTTCAACCAGTTTTGCCTAGAATTGATTTAGATCCGCGATTGTCCATTTCTCTCTCGATCATCTTTTGAATTGTTACTGCAACTAAATTAAAGTTACCGATATACTTTCGTATACCGTTAAGTACCAAAAGCTTTAGGAGTTCCCCGGAGTTTGGTAGTTTCTCCCACATAAGTGATTTCCTAGATCACTCGGCAGGTCATTAAATTATGGCTGCTTCTAAGCCCATCTCCTTGTCGGCTTAAATAGAAACTTTCTTAATTTCACTCAACTATAAATTTTGGAACCTTAACTTTTGTTCTGGGCTGTTTCCCTTTTGACATACACGCGATTTATATTTATAATACGTAAATATAAATTTTCTCCCTAAATAGTTTTTAACTATCCATTTAGACAACAGATTTTTAATCTGCTTTTAATTAATTATTTTTTTTACCCCTGAAAGGACAATAATTTATTAAAATTAAAGTAATTTGATTTTTTTTTGATTTTTGTACTAATGTGTATGCTGCCTACTTTTTTTCTGAAACACGATAAAGCCCTTTTACAAGACTATTTCTTTTTATTGCGTTTCGTATAGCTTGTCTTTTAACTTCTAAATACTCACCATCTCCTGCTGGAGATGGAAATTCAATTATTTCATTTGTTTGAGTATTTAAAACTATAACTGGAACCCCTTCACGTTCTGTAGTTTTAGCCGTTATATTAGCTAAAGCTTCAGGCGTAAGAGGATTATTTTTTTTAAAGTTAAGAGTTGCTTTAGATAATTTATCTCTAGTTTCCTCACTAACTTCTTTATTTGAATGCACCATAGATAATATATCTTTATGCTCTTGGGTAATTTTTTTTAATTTAAATTTAGCCAAATTTTCCTCACTATGTTTAAAACCTAATAAAGAATAAGCATTTTTTAATATATTATATTCCGGATTTAATAAATCCAGATAAAATTGTTCTCTATCAATAAGCTCATCTGCTCTACAATATTCTAAAATTTCTAACTTGAAATTCTCGTACCCATATTTTAGTAATGCAGCATGTATAGGTCTAGGATTTCTTTTTAATTCACTTTCTTTATAATAATCTCCTATTCTTTTAAATAAATTTAAACCACTACCTACATAAGTTTTATTATTTAATTTGTTAACTCAATAATAAATTCCTGATTTATTTTTATTTTCAATCAGTATATTTTTTTTATTTAATAATGCATTATCATAGCATTTTACGGGCATAATTGACCCTCTATTATTATTTAATGTTGTTGTATTTTTTGTGACTGTTTTTATTTTAATGTTATATTTTTAAAGCCGATAGCCTAGTGTTTGTCTCATCCCCAAACATGGGTCATGGATTCATATCCAAGCTCATCTCTCAGATTACTAGTGTCACCACTAGCTCCGGCCAAGTAAATTAACTTGACAAGCATAATAACATCATCACTTACAGTACCTTAACCTATTAACACTGAGAGTCGAGGGTGTCAGCCCCTATCTTCAGTTTACCCTTCGAAAAGTAGTCGCCTGTCGCATTAAGTCTTTTGTAAGAGTCGGCTATAGGGAAAAAAATTCCGTGCTCCGCTATTATTGGGAAATTAATACATAACGAGCCCCCGTTTCATACACAGGGGCTTAATCAAATTACTTTAATGCCATTGCATTCTTTCAAATGAGGCCTGACTATATCTTAAGCATTATAACGGATAATCTCCAATTATAACACCAACCAACATTTAGTCGATGAACTGCACACCAAATACTAGATTATTAAAAATAAACCCACGTGGGCCCTTTAATTAACAAAGTAACGGTGCTTGGCTGCGGATAACCCATTAAATTATCTATCATGATTTTACCATACCACGAGTCATTACCTGTGCCATAAACATATTACTACATTTACTTGGTTATGATAGCTTTAGGGTGTTCCCGCAATTTGATGATTTATAGCAGAAGGTTCACTTCCACAAAAAGGCTGTACATACAACCTTATCACTCTATGTCTGATTATCTTAGATTCATCTTTGTCATTCCGAGTCTACATACTCACCGATAAAATCTTCACGATCCCCCGATATATACAAATATTATATTTGTCTGAGATTAAGTTCTGTACCTACTAAGATGTTACTAAGATTGCCTACTTTTATAGGTTTCGCAGAAAACCAGCTTTCCTGGTCAGTGTTGTCTTTCACTATACCTACCACAATTCTTCGGATATCTTTGCAACGATATACCGTTCGGACTTTTATAATCCTGATTGTAGTAAAATCACCAGGCTTCGGGTCTAACTTTAGACACTAATCATTGCTTATGATTGTTTTAACTACGCGCTAACTTGCATCCAAAGTTAACTTGGTGACCCATTATGCAAAAGGTACGTTCTTACTTTTTTTTTAGCTCGAACTGCTTATAAAATCACTTTTTACAAATTTCCCTCACGGTACTATTACACTATCGCTTATGTTTATTATTTAGCCTTAGAGGAAGGTTCCCCTTAAAGTTCAAGAAGATTTAAATCTGTTTTACTTTTTTTTAGGCTTATCTACTTTCGTTCACACTAATAATAGAATCTCTTTTGATTTCTTTTCCTAAAGCTATTAAGATATTTCAATTCGCTTCGTTTTTTATCAAATTTCTCTTTGGGTTAATATTTATTAAATAAATCATTACTGCTCCCACTAAAACATAGCTATTTGCACAAAATAATTTCTTTATATACTTATAAACATATGTTCTATATCATTTACATTTTTTTTTTACATTTCTATATGGTAATTTTCGGATTATTATGATTCGAACATAACTAGTCTACATCCCAATTGTAGTGCCTAACCAAACCGGCCCTAATCCGTTAGCCCCTAAGATGAATCGAACATCTATTAGCAATATTAACAGTATTGTGCTTTACCATTAAGCTATAGAGGCTTTTAATTTAGACTGTTGAATATTTTAACCGAAAGGGGGCCCCTAAAGGGCGGGAATTAATTTTCCTTAAAAACATTATAATACGACTGGTTATATCTAATTTGGAATTTTTTTTTTAGATGTCCGTCCCTTCCGGGGATCAACTAGCAAGCTCAGGGTGTATTTACCCCTTAAAGACTCTTTTTTATAGAGCTTGCTGGGGAGCTTGCGCCCCACTAATACATCCTTAAGTTAAAGGATTTAATATTTCATTTATTTTAGTCTTTAAATTAATACCCATTAATTATATACCTTAGATCTATTTGAAGATAAAATATATAGTCTGGTAGGATCTATTATTTTTTATAAAATAATTATTTAATCAAGCGTGCTGTGCGAAGCCGCCGCCCTAAATTTTTTTTAGACGCATATTTCATAGCGCTACCATAAATATATTTGGGGCCGGCCTCCGGCACGGCCACTAATTTAGTTTTGCTGAGTTTGCACCTAAACGCGAATTTTCTTATTAAAAAGGTAAAAATCATTATAAAAGCTATTAAAAAATTAAAAATATAAAGCTATATAATTAAACTTTAAAAGCAGAGGTTGCACCACAAAACAGAGAATATGGGATTCGAACCCATGATGGGGCTTACCATAACTAGTTTCAAGCTAGTCGCCTTAAACCACTCGGCCAAATCTCTTAATATTTTCCTAATTCCTTAGCGACTTGAACGCTAATTTCATCCTTATCAAGGATGCACTTTAACCGAATTAAGTTAAGGAATCTTCTTTTAAAGGGCCCGCCCAGCTACGCTAGGGGCGGTAAATCAAAAAGAGCTATCTGATATATCCTTCACCTACTTATTATAGACCCGTGATATATAATATCAATATTAATCGAGCCGCGTCTATACTACAACCCATACCGTTTCTATATAAGCAGGTCAGTCTTAAATATTTCCATCCTACGGTTCTTAGATATTATTTGTTTATTCTTTATTTGACTAGAAAGATATCTGGTTTGGCAAACTTTCAAGAGATTTAAAGGCCGATTATGTAGAATGTTTCTGGAATTAAAAGGGATAAGGATTAATTTAGTAAAAAAATAAACGTATTAAATTAAACATAATATAAATAAATAAACATATTTTTTATACTTATAACCAACTTTAATAAATTGATTATAAAAAAAATTATTTAATAGTTTTACCCTAACTATTTGCCCTTAAGGGAAATTATAAATCTACAGATAAAAATCTATACAAGAGCACTTGGATTCGAACCAATATATATATATATATATAAGGTATAAGTCAAACCTTATAGCTTTTACCGTTAAATCATACTCTTTTAAAAGTTTATAATAATTTCTATACGGTATATAGATAATTTAATTACCAAGGAATCCTTGATCACACAAACAATCATCACGTCTTGATAGGTCATGCACATCTTACCGAGCTTATGTTCAACCGGAGGAGTTTATAGATACACTATTAAATAAAATAAAACCTCGTAAGTAAAAGGAACTAGGTTAAGATTGGACTTTGCGAAGTTAAGGAATTATAATTGAGAAATAGGTGATTTGAACACCTAACCTACCGTGTGTAAAACGGTCGCTCTACCGTTGAGCTAATTTCCCTTTGGGATACTATTTTTATAATATAGTTATCATTATAGCTTACACTATAATGCCCAATTACGGTGTATAATTTAAGATAAAAAGAAAATAATCATAAAGGGGCCCACCCACTTATTTTTAATAAGCGGGGGGCTTTATTATCTTTTACGACCTAAATTCATTCCCGCTTTAATAAAACTTTATTCTTAGTCATACTAAATAAAAATTAAGAATCTCCATCTTAGAATCCAATTATTCAATCAGGATCCAAAGAAACTATCATTTTTTATTGAAGACGTAGAATATAGCCGTTTTTTGCTTAAGATTTACTCAGATTTCTACCTTAAAAACCTTTAGTTTTTTGATTATTAATTAGAAGAATCTGAAGATACAGTAATCACTATAGCACCGTTCATAGTTAATAATAATATAATACTAACAATTATTAATCAAATAGAATATGATGTATACAATATATTACCTATAGCTACTATATGACATAAAATTGTATAAAGCCCATCTCAACTAATACCCATCACATATTCTACTAAATCATAGTAATAAAATAATCTTCATGGACTATCACTCACCTTACTAGTATCATTTTCATCTCCAAAACCCTTAAAAAATGCATTATTTAAGTACTCCTTAAAATTTAATAAAGATTTTTCCCCTTTAATTGAATCAGAATAAAAGTAAACAGAAAAATAAATAAATACTAAAGATAATATTAGTAATCCTGCTAAAGCTAAAATCTTAATATTATTACTTAGTAATTCACTTGTTCTTATATTAACTAACATTAATATAAATAAAAATAAAATAGATCAACTCTATAGGCTAAATTTACGTTTTATACTCTATGTATAAAAAAAAAAGGTATAGAATATCATACATACTAATAAGCGGTATATAACATAAACTTAACTCAAGGAGGTTATCATTATAAACAAATTATGTATAATTTACCAATTCCCCTATTAATATTATACAACATAATAAAAAAAAACATCATATATATTTCTATAGAACCCGACTGTACATTTAAACAGGTTTTACAACCCTGCTCCAGTGATCCAGTCTGTAGCGACATTTACAATTGCCGACGGTCTTAACCCTTGGTGGCCTTAACCGTTTTCACCTATTACCTGCAATTATGATTTAGTACGGTTGTAACCTTCTTTCTAAATCTATTTTTTAATTCCTATATTTTCCCAAAAATCTTAAGATAATTAATCTATAAAGAAGAATCCTTTAATGTAAAAACAGGAACTCTTCTAATTTTTTTTTCTTCGATAATAGTAAACTCACCTTCCAACTTATTTAAATGTCTACTCACTGTTGTATATCGTACACTTAAGCAATCAGCAGCAACATTTAAGGTAGAAGCCAATACTATTTCTCCTTTATAATCTATGATCTCATAAACACAATTAGTTCAACCTCCACTTATTTCTTTTTTAGAAATACTATCTAATTGACGACCATCTTTTAATAATAAAATAGTAGATTCTGCATTTTTAATTTTATCTATATCCTCAGAAGACATGAAAGAGACTTTATTTAAGTCAGAATTATTAGATAGTCTATAATTATTCATTGTATAAGATAATTTTAAAATCAATTCTTTAATATCATTATTTCTATAAGCTCCTTTACTTATAGCTGTACAAATTATTTTAAAATCTCTATAATCTTTACCTTTTTTAGTAATAAATGTCATTTGATCTAAAAAGGGTATAAAATAATTAACTAAAATCAAGGTATTTGTAATTTTAAATCTTAGCATAGGTTTAGTATTACCTCTACCTTTATCTACAACTAGAGCCATAAAAGATGAATTTTGTATTTTAAACCTAGAATAACTATCAAAACCTAGATTGTTTTCTAAGTACTCTTTTATTTTTCTAATAACCACACCTTGTACTTCAGAAAGACCAATAATAAAAGAAGGTTGTAATTTAAATCTATCTACATAAAAAGAACCTTCGGCTTCAATAAGTCCTAATAATCAATAACTAGTAATTTCTATTTTGTGATCACTAGGAAAATTAAAATCTACTCTACCGTTATTCATACCACTTTTTATACTTATAAGTTTATCAATTAATTTTTTTTTTTCTTTTACAGTGCAAGCTTTAAATTCACTATACAATTCAAAAGCTTTTTTAAAATCTAAATAATCTAAATATTTAGAAGTATTTAAAGGATATTTCTCAAAAATAGAGATCAATTTAATAATGTCATTTCTATGAATAACAGAAAATTTACAACTATTACCATACACAGCTATTTCATTTCCTATGTTTAATTTACTTTTTATATATTTTAAAGCATCTATATCATCTACATGTAACTCAATAATAAATCTGAAACTAGCTCCTTTAATATTACCGGAGCGCAAGCGCCCCCCTCCGGGGTCTTTATCTTTTAATAATACTATTGTAAAATTTGATTCTCCATCTGAAAATCCGACAAATCATCTTAAAAACTCTTCATCTATAGATTTTGATGATAAAACAGAATAAAACCTACGACAACTATTTAATTGATTAAAATTAGATTTAAAAGAATAACTATTAAAGTTATTAATTTTAAAATTAGAAAAATAAAAACCATAATAAAAATTTTGGAAAAATTTAATTGAAATTAAAAACATATTGCAGAGTTGGATTTTAACCAACCCGGCAATAATCTTTACCGCACCTACATAAATAAGAATATATCCAAAACCTAAGAATTCTAATCCTACAGAATATAAATATATACCGATTAAAACAAATAAACTTATTAAAAATAATAGACCTACTATGGTATTTTTTACTGCTATGGTAATTATAGCTGTTAATACTGAACCTATAAATAATATAGATGTAAATTTTATATTAAAACCATTAGTAGTGTTATTAAATAAGTTTAATAATAATAAATCATTTAAATTAAAAAACACTATATGCATGTTGTAAATAAATAAATAAATATTTTGGTTTTTATAACCAACTTTAATAAATTGGTTATAAAAAAATTATTAAATAATCCCTTTACAAATTGTTTAGATTATTTAATAACCCACTAGCTAAAATAATGCTATGACTCAAACATTATTTTACTGATTACTCTAATTTATAAATATATTTACCTTTAGCCATATAAAAATTATTAGTTATCGTGTCATTATGGTAATCATGATCACAAATATATTTATAAATATAGAAACATAATTTAAAAAAAAATTATTTAATAGTTTTACCCTAACTATTTGCCCTTAAGGGAAATTATAAATCTACAGATAAAAATCTATACAAGAGCACTTGGATTCGAAC
>NFZR01000065.1:0-44116 GCA_002165215.1 Fusarium pininemorale | reverse complement strand
TTAAGCTTAAGTATAAAAAGGCTTATAAGGCTATAAAAAGATAGGCTTTTATATTTTAAGTTAAGGGTTAAACTATTATTTTAAATAGTAATAAAAAAAAAAATAACTAGTTAGTTACTTTAGGTTATTAGTTAGGTATAACTTTATATAATTACTTTATATTAGGTTAATTTAGTAATTTACTTTAAAGGTCTTAAATAAATATAAATATCTAAGCTATTTACTACTAGTAAGTAGATTTAATTAAATAAAATTAATTATAACTTTAATATAATTATACTTTTAAACTATTTTTTTTTTATTAGTAATTTATTATAATATATTTAGTAGTAATTAAAAGTATTTAAATTACTATTTTATAAGTACCTTAGTAAGTTTATTAATAGGCATTTTATTAGTCTTAAAGTATATTATATTAAATAACTTCTTTTTAAACTTTTACTTAAGCTATATATTATATATATTTATATATTATAAATAAGTAATAATTCTTATACTACTTATTACTAAATAAATTATTTACTAATTATTATAATAAATATTCTATAAAGTCTTAGAGTTAAATTAAAAGTCCTTAAAAAGGTATTTTATTTTTATTATCTTTTTAATAGCCTATTTAAAAGTAAGGAGTTTAGCTTTTATAGTTAAAGTTATTACTATTACTTACCTTAAGGCTTTTTAAATAACTAGTTCTTTAAATAAACTAATTAAATATCCTTATAATAACTTTCTTATTTTTAGATTATTAGTAAAAAAGGTATTTAATATAATTATTATTACTTAAATCTTATTATACTTTTTATATTTAATATAGTAAAAGTATATAAAATATAAGTAATAAATAACCTAATTTACTATAAAATAATACTATTTACTTAGGTTAATAAGAAATTTTAAAAGGTAGCTTATAGTATATACTATATTAGGCCTAATTATAATTATAGTATATAAAATTAAATCTATTTTCTTTTAGTAAAGCTTTATCTCTTTTTTTATTACTTAGTCTTTATATTTTTTATATTTTAATAATAAAATTAAAATTACTAAAAAGGTATTCTTTACTGCTTAACTAAATTTTATTATAACCTTTTTAATATAAAAATCGTAATATAAACTTATTATTTATTTAGCCTAATTATAAATAATTTAAATACTAAAAAACTACTTTACTTTATTTTATTAAGTAAGTTTAAAGTAACTTTATAAGCTAGTAATTAAATACTATACTATAAGTAGGTTATTTTAGTAGTAAAAGATTAAAATATTATTAATAAAAAAAACTAAGTATATATTTCTTTCTTTTAAGTAAAAAAGGCAAGGTTTTTCTATACTTAGCTTAAAACCTAGCTTTTTTAATTTTACTATAAAGGTCTTAAACTAAAGCTTAGGTAAGTTATAAAGGCTATATAAAGTATATTATAATAAAAGTACTTTTTCTATAATATTAAACCCTAGGGGAAATTTATATATAACTAGTTTATTATTTTTACCTCTTAGTATATTAATAAAAGTATTTTTAATATTAATTTATATAATTTTAAGGTTAAACTTAACTACTAAAGCTATTATAATTTAAAAAGACCTTATAGTAAGAGTTACTATATATATACTTTTTAAAGTATTTTCTTAAAAGTTACTATATATTATAATATATACCTTATACTTAATTAAGTAACCTTTTTTATTAAACTTATATATAAAGACTTATTTAACTAGTAATAGCTTTTTAATTATTTTTAATTATAATATTTCTTTTTATATATATATTATATATAGTAAGCTTACTTTAAAGTATATAGCTTTAAAGAAACTTACTTTATATAAGTATTTTAGTATATAGTTTTATAATATTAGTAATACTTTTAAATTATTTTTATAAATCCTTTTTTTTTAACCTAGGCTAATACTAATACCTAAGTTTAGTAAGTTTAAATTAGTAAATTTACCCTTTATATAGGTTTCTTTATTTATTACTTTTAATATTATAAAAAATACTATAATAAGTTTATTTTATTCCTTATAATCTATCCTATACTAATTAAGCTTTAAAAGAAAATTAAAAAAACTAAGTAACTTACTTTTAGTTACTTTTCCTAAGTCCTGTTTATTTAAATACTATATTTATATACTTAACCTTATTAGCTATATAGCTTTATTATAGGCTTTTATAGTAAGGTACTTTTATTATTTACTAAGTATTAGGCTACTTATTTCTTTAAAAATTACTTATAAAAAGATTTCTTATTATTATATATATCCTATATATATCTTACTATATATCTTATTTAGTATTTAACTATATCTTAGCTTTTATTTAAATAGGGTTAATAGTATTATTATATAAGACCTTACTATAGCCTAAGGTTTTATAAAAAGGCTAGTTATAGAACTAGGGTTTTCTAAGGACTTAGTATTTTTAAGATTATTTTTATCCTTAGGGTTTAAATTATTAAATTTATTATTACTAGTCTTTTTAGGGATATTTTTATTATAGTCTTAGTTTATATTAAAAAACTCTTTTTAAGTATTATTACTTTAACTTATATTTACTATAATTATTAAAAGGATTTTTTTAGTTTTTTTCTAGTTTTTATTACTTAATACTAAACTTAGCTTAGTTAAAGTTAATTTATAAATATTACTTATATTAAAGGTTTATTTTAATATATTTATTAGTAAATTATTATACTCTTATAAAGCCTTAAGTAGTACTAAACTATAAGTACTAAAAGAATTAATTTTTAATAAAAGTTTATTTTAAAAAGGTCTTTATAGTATACTTAAAAAAGCTATACTAGTATCTTTAGGCTATATATTAGGCTTTAAAGTTTTACTTAGTATTTAAAGTCTAATTAGTAAATAACTAGTTTATAAATTACTATTAAGTATATTATTTCCTATATTACTTATATTTAATATACTTACTAGCGCTTTTTACTTAGTAACTAATTTATCTAGGTATATTACCTTTACCTTTAAGTTTAAACCTATTAAGATAAATTAAACTAAAAATAGTATTTTATTAATACTTTAGTTTATAGTTTAATACTTTAAGATCTAGTTATTTAAAATATTAATTTCTTATATAAACTTACTATTAAATACTAGTTTATAAAAGGTTTTTTTATTAAATTAAATATTTTATATAATAATTACTTTTCCTAGCTAAGGTACCTATATTTAGTAAAGGTTTCTAGCTATATAGCCTATTAAGTAACTAATATATACTTTAAGGCTTATCTTAAATGCTTTTTATTATTATTATTACTTTTATTTACCCTTTAAAGAATAAGCTTAGTACCTATATATATAAATACTAAACTAGTTAGGTTATAGGTTTATATTATACTTATAAATTTATAATAGTATATTATTCTAGAACTATAAGTTAAGTATTTCTAGTAAAGATATACTTAAAAACCCCTTTTTTAGGCTTTTATTTAGTAAGTAAATAGCTACCTAAGTAAACTTAAGCTATAGGTCCTTTAGTAAGCGTACTTTATTTAGTATTATATTTAACTTTTTTATTACTTTTTTATTTACTTATTTACTTACTTTATTTAGTTTATATATATTTACTAAAAATATCTTAATCTTAATACCTTTATTATAGTAGTAAATCTAATATAGTATATTCCCTAACTTATAAATTATAGTATATTTATTATTACTTTAAATCTTATATATAGTAAAAGTAAATTATTATTTTACCTATTTATTATATTAATATATTATATTAAAAATTATATTTTTAGTTTTATTAAAAAGTAATTTAGTATATAGAAGTTTTATAAATTTATTTTTAATTACTAGTAGCTACCTTATACTATTATAGCCTTCTTTATAGTCTTAAAGATCTTAGTAAATCCTTTAAAATAGGCAAGGGGCATAGTATCTAAATAGTCTCTTACTAACTATACTATATATATATATTTATATATAAATTAGATACTTAATTTGCTTTATTCTATTTACCTTTACTTCTTATACCTTTTTTATAAGCTTTCTTACCTCCTAATTTCTAAGATATCCTGCTTTTAAATACTATAGCTACTTTAAATCTAGCCTTTTATATAGCTTATTATAAAAAAGGCAATATTATATACTAAAGCTTCTTAAGAAGATTATTATAAATTATATTATAAGTAAGGAAATTAAAACTATACCTTAAATTATTAAAATTAAGTATTTAAAGTAATAAGAAATTAGCTTATATTAAAGGAAAATAAGGTTATAGTAATATTTTATTTAAGTAATAATAATACTTTACTTAGGTTCTTTATAGTAAAGAGTGTAATTATAACTAATATACTAAATCTTTATATTTATAAAAAGTACTTTTAATATAATATTTATATAAAAACTATAAATAATTACTACTTTATTTAGTATAAGTAAGTATATCTTCTTCCTTTTTAGTTTATTTAGGAGGTTTTTAATAATTCTTTTCCTATAGCTTATAATAAGAAAGTAAGTATTACTTACTTTAACCTATTTATTATAAGCCTTTATAAAAGATCCCTTTTTTAAAAAGCCTATATTATTTACTAAATAGCTTACCTTATAATTATTAAATAAAGTTAAGTTAACTAAAAAGTACTTTAATTTATTACTAGTATATATTATAAAAAAGTATTTAATTTTAGTAATTAAGTCTAGGTTAATCCTTACTATATTAAAGCTATCTAAACCCTAGTTAAAGCTTCTTTTTTTATTTCTATTTTTAGACTTAAGAAATAAGCCTTTTACTATAAACTTCTATTTAAGTTTATTCTATATAGGTTTCTTTAATTTAGCTTAAATTACTATAATCTTTATTTTAGTTATCCTTAAGGTTTAGCTTCTATAAGCTTTACCTAGGGTAACTTTAATATAGCTATAGTTCTTAGGATTTTAATAGTATTCCTTTTATTTATATAAGTAGGTTTTAGACTTTTTCTAATTACTAAATTATAAGTATTTTTAAGGCTTACTATAATTACTTTCTCCTATAAGGGTTATATTAATTATTAAAGCTTTTATATAATAGTTCTTATAAAGCTACGCTTTAAACTACTATACTATATTAACTATATCTTAATATAGCTTCCTATTTACTTAATTAGTATTAGTAATAAGTTTTATATAAGTAGCCTAATTAAAAGCTATCTTTATACTAATAGTATTTATAAAGTTAATTATTATAAGTAGTCCTTAGACTTTACTAATTCTATATAACTTTATATATATAAAAATAAAATACTAATAATTAAGCTAATCTTAAGGATTAACCCTTACTTTTTTAGCCTTACTTAGAATCTTAATATACTTAATAATTACTTTTATTATATTTTTAATACTTAATAAGCTATAGTTTTTCTTTATACTATAAAAAAGCTATTAAATAAAATAATAGCCTTTTTAGTTATTTTATAACTATATTTTTACTATAGTTACTATACTTAAATTAACTATTTTTAAGATATATACTATTACAGTTTAAAGCTAATTTATATATATCTTAGTTACTTTACTTTTTTACTATATATATACCTAATATAGCTTAAATTACTTATAGAGTTAATTATTAGTAAAAGTATTTAAAAGTAATTATAAAACTACTAATATAAGTTTATTATTTTTATATTTTATATATTTTATTATAATCTCTTTTTAAGTAACTTTATATTTTTTAAGCTTTATAGCTTTAAAATCCTTAAATTACTTAGATTTAAGTACTATAAAAATATTATTATTAGTATTTAAAAGCTTAGGATTAATAAGCTTCTAAATACTAATAGTTTTAATTTATATTTTAAAAATCTAAATTTATTATAACTATTTCTTTAAGGAATTTAATATAACTAAATTTACTAAATTAGTATTAGCTAGTACTAATATTATTATTTTAAATATATAGTAATAGTAAATAAAATAGCAGTATAAGGTAATAAAAAAAGATAAAAATTTTTTTTATATAGCCTTACTATACTAAGGAAAAGGGTAATAATATAATAATTATAATAAATAAAATAAAATAAATATAAAATAAGTATAGTAAAAGTTACTAAAATAACTTTTTACTTAGGCTTATAACTATAATAACTAACTAATTTACACTAAAGTAAGTAAATAAATAAGGTTTAAAAGACCTTAAAAAGGTTAAGTTAAATTAGTTAAGTTAAGGCTAATTTATATTAGCCTTACATTAGATAAGGAAAACCAAGCTAAGATACGCACGGTCAGGTGGATCTGACCCGTGGATTTCCCGACAGCTAGTGACTTGGGGACCACCCTACCCATCAGTCTCGCAGCATCATCACTGATCTCAGCATTTTCACCGTTGCTGACGGAAGGGCGGCGGTTGAGAGTGTGATCAACTGGCTTTTCTACCACTGGGGGAGCCATATTGCCGTGGAGGATCAATCGCTAAGAGAAATGTAAGAAATAGGTCGTTTCGGTTTGATGCAAGAAGTGAATGATTATCTTGTTTGAGAAGGGTTAGGATCGGAAGTTATCGTTGGAATTTATACAGTATCACCAATTCGAGGCTGTGTATAGGCCCCGAAAACAAGGCCGATCCCCAAGGTTGAGGCGTTGTCTCGCGTATCAACCCCGCATTGAATTTGGACTGACTTGCTTGTTTGAGACGGAATGCGAGAAGGTCTCCCTTATCGACGGCACCAGGCTAATGTCCCCAACAACGTACCCCAGATCTATACCACTTCAATGCTAGCCCCAATAATAACTATGAACTGCCTGAGCTAAGATAAACTTTCCTCGGAGCTAGCATAGATAGCATTTGCCACTAGAAACAACCGTCAGGTTCATACTTTCACCGGATCCCCGGAACCGCATGATATGGAGCGCTTATCCAATACCCCGTCCTGGGTTGCTGTTGTCATCTTCTGCCTGAAGATATTGTCGTACTATAGTAAACTGTCATTTGCTTGCATGTACTGGACTGTTTAAACGCATCTGAACCCTTGATGACACAGAAGGTGGGCTTGGTATATAATGAATTGTTTACCTGCCCGCTGTTATTCGAGGATGTTCGAGCTGTATCCAAAAAGGATAGTGGGACACATGAGGTACAGCACACTCTGATTCATTCCGACCTTGGTCACAGACTCACAGTACTCACGGAAACAATAGAATGCTCAGACATACTAGCCGCCATGCCGATAAATATGAAACACCTGCTTTGACGTAGCGTCGGAACTTTCGCCCCTGTACTTTGTTAATGCTAATAGAGGGGCTGAGAAATGGTACTATGGCGATAGCCGCAGACGTGTGACTGAGGTGTGTGTAAATTAACTTGAGACCTCTAAACAAAAAAGGCATATAGGTTATGAAGCAAGCTTGTCTTTGATATTGAACTACTTACTGTCTAGATATTCCTTTACTATTTGGAATGCTAGGTTCTCCAAATAACCTTGTGCGACATTGATGCGTACTTGGTTCAAGGCACTGAATGCAACAACGATCTGCACACGACAATCGACTCTGGAAACGGCACGAAGGATTTTAGAGTAAAGTTAGCCGAGAAGTGAGTCCGCCCTGACATGGGAAGGGCCAGTGACTTGTCTCCCGGGGGCACCGTCAAAGAGACCCCACATAGAAATTTCCCAATTAATCAGTTACCCGAGATGTACAGATAGCCAAGGTATTCTAACATCTTGACACTACTGAGAATAGAAATAAGTAATACTTGACTTCACATTAGCACCAGATACCTATACGCCTTATTGAATGCTTTCACTTTAAGTAAAGCAGGATTGGAACGTAATAAGAATAGCAACGCAGCTTATTCCTTTTATTCCCCAGATAACATGTAGTCAACCATGATAGCAATTGCAATTACCGGGTCAGGCGATTTGACCAGACATATGATCGAGGAACTTCCTTAACATTGTCATCCTTACTCACAAATACAAGCCTCATCTACCAAAGGAAGGGGTACAGGAATTCATCACTAATTACTCAAGTACCTCACTTGACATTAATAATGGGAAACTTCCTATCCCTTGAAACTTGCAAGACTCTATCGACCTCACTCTTGCACGAGATGTAGTCAAAGGGCTTATAACATTAGTGAATGGGCCAAGTTGGGCACCATACATCTTCATGTCCGGTGAAAGGCTCGCATGGCGGGACTAGATACAATCATAGGCGAGCGTCCCCAGTTCACGATAGAAGTCAAGACACTGAACGAGGGAATTGATACGATTATGTCTGGTAATTATGCAGGTATTGTCACTTTTAGACAGCTGTAAGTATACTCTGCGTCTGGTGCGGCACGATGTCCGGAACAAAAGGTAGAAAAGGAGAGGCCAGAACCCAGAACAGACCTAAAACTCTACTAAAAACCAATAACATACCAAAGTAGCATAATATTTTATCTCTTAAACTAAGACCTTGCTTTTCACTGCCAGGTCAGCTGCTAGCTGGCGCATAGGGATATTGGCCATGATATCGAACACGCTGACTTCCACCACAGCCTCCTTTGCAATCCAGTTTCTGACCTCAACAGCAACTAGACTATCTACGCCATACGAACTCAGCGGTTTCACTGTGTCTATATCAGATTCTGGCATCATCATCAACTTGGCAAGGCGCTGTGCCAGAGCCGAAGTGATTAAATGCACAGCCTCGTCGCCCATCTGGCCGCAGCGTACAAGTTGATCACGGAGTGAAACCCCCGCGGAGCCTTCAACTCCAGAGCCAGCAGCTGTCTTCCTAAGAGTTGCGAACCGCTGATCATGGATCCAGTACCAAGCGTCGTCATGTTCATTGTACGGAAGGCCGCACATGACTTGCGGCGGGTGGGCGTCGGAGCCTTGGAGGGCCGTGGCCATGAGGCCGTGTAGATCGCTCTTGTGCATGACCTTCAGACCCATGGCCTTGACGTGATCGACATATTCGTCGTGTTCGGCTACGAACCCTACGCTCAGGAGGTAGCCAATGTCAATGGCCATGGCGCGTAAGCCCTGGCTCCGACGGAAAGCGGCGAAGTAGTCCTGGAAGATGTTGCCGCAGCCGTAATTACCCTGTCCGCGGTGACCCATGACGCCGGCTAGAGAGCTGAGCATGACGAAGAAGTCGAGATCCTTGGGAAGCAATTCATGAAGATTCCAAGTACCGTGGACCTTGGGTCCTATTGTTGTCCGGATGTCGTCGGCCGTCATCTTGTCAAATAGAGTATCCTTGAGAACCATGGCGCCAGTAACACAACCCTTGAGCTCGGGAACATTCTTTGTTTTGAGGTCAAGCAGCACTTGAGATAGAGAGCCCTTGTTGCTGACATCGCAGTCATAGCTGTAAGTTTTGACGTCGTAGGCTGTCTGAAGTTCTGAAGCAAAGGCTTTGTTTACTTCGCTGCTGGCAGCAGAACGTGAAAGGAGTACCATATGTTTGGCGCCCTTCTCAGCGAGCCACAGACCAATTTCCTTGCAGATACCGCCAACGCCGGCAATGACGTAGGTTGCGTCTGCAAGAATGTTCACATGAGGTGCTCGGGGCATAGCAGGGACCACGTCATCGTCCTTCACACTTACGACAACCTTGCCCATGTGCTTGCCGGCTTGCATGTGGCGGAACGCCTTCTCAACTTCTGCCATGCTGAAAAGCTGCAGAGGGGCAATGGGCTTGACAGTGCCGTCGTGGATAAGTCTCGCAGTCTCTTGCCAAAGCGCCACGGCACGAGGTGTGGGGTTATTCTCGAAGTCGAGGAGATTGACACCTACGTAGGTCTTGTTATCGAGGAATGGCTTCATATCCAGGCCGGTGTTGGCGAAGAGATCTGCTTTCCCAATCTCAAGAAATCGACCAAACTTGGCGAGGCAGTGCCAGGAAAGCCGGAGCGCTTCGCCGGCAAGAGAGTTAAGCACAACATCAACGCCCTGACCTTGGGTGGCACGATGGATAGCCTTGGCGAAGCTGGTATCGCGACTGCTGAAGATATGGTCGTCAGGAATACTGTACTGATCTTTGATAAGCTGCCGTTTTTCTTCTGAACCAACTGTCGCGAAGATCTCGGCTCCTTTCTGCTGAGCGATCATAATAGCAGCCTGGCCGACACCTCCAGCAGCGGCATGGATCAAGATCTTGTCACCCCTGGCAAGGTTTCCAACGGTTACGAGAGAGTAATAGGCTGTGAGAAAGATCAAAGGCATCGACGCAGCCTCTTCGAAACTCATATGCGCAGGAATGGGGATAGCTCCCTTGGCAGGGAAGCGAGCAAAGGTAGCAAATGTGGCGCATGAAGCAGTCATGACGCGGTCACCAGGCTTGAAGTCTGTGACGGCCGATCCCACGCGGGTGATTACTCCGGAGGCATCAACTCCCAGCTTGTCCTCAGCAAGGTTTCCGAGAGCGACGAGGACGTCTTTGAAGTTGAGGCCCACGGCCTTCACCTCGATCTCGATCCAGTCATCAGGTAGAGGCTGGTGGTAGACCTCATCCTCCTCCCATCTGAAGGTATCCAAGAGACCAGGCGTCTTGATGGTTAGCTTCAGGGGTCGTTCACTTCCCTTGAAAGATACAAGTTCAGGTTGGCCTTTGCCTTCATACCTGCGCAGAGAGTTGTCGACGTCAAGAATCCTCTCGACTCTAGGCACGTATACGGTGAGATCGCGGGCAGCATACTCACCGTCAGAGTCATCTCTGAAGGCGTGGATGGACGCAACCTTGAGGACGTTCTTGGCTGCTCTTTGAAAGTCGACTCTTTCCACAGTCTCAAGGTCAAGGGTGGCCAGGCGGACTCCAACATCCTCATTGCGAATCGCTCGCGAGAGCCCTACCATGAGAGACTTCATCGGGTCAGGGCAGTCCATAGCAGAACCGCCGGTAATCCAGAGTGTCCCGTAAGAATTCTGAATAACATGACGAAGTCTCTCCCAGTTTTCATCCGTCAGAGTCGCGAGCACGGGGCTCTCCCACTCGGCAAGGCAAAGGCAATACTTTCCGGTCACATCAGATTTGGAAACATCATCCCATTGCGTTACAGAGACATCGTCACCTGAAGACTCGAATTGATTCTGGATGGACTGTGACAGCTTCTGCGATGAGACAAAACCTGTACTGATGACAACAAATGAGCCAGGCCCCGATTCCTTCAGCAATGGCTTTGTCGAAATAATTAACGACACGGGCTCTTTGGACGCTTCATTGTCACCGCGAATGTCGACATCCAAACCAGAGAAACCGGCCTTGGTCAACGCCGCCGACCATTCATCGACATCCAGGAGAGGTCCGCCAGAGCGACCGTCATCCTCGCCGAGCCACCAACCAGGGAGGGGTCCCATGATGAAGCCACTGAAGATCCGTTTGATCGTCACCTCGGACAGCACGAGACGACCGCCGGGTTTGAGCAGACTCTTGCAGTGGGCAAGAGTCTCCGCAATACTCCTTGTGGCATGAAGAACGTTGGCGCAGATGATGAGATCGTAGCTCTCCAGGCTGAAACCTTGCTCGGCAGGCTCATTCTCGATGTTGAGAGCCTTGAACTCCATGATGGATGCGTCAGCGGAGAAACGATCGGCAGCCTTGGCGAGGAATCCTGGAGAAATGTCTGTAAAGCAGTATTTGGCAGCCTTGGAAGTTCCGTCAGCATTGCGAAGCCGCTCCAGCACATGGTACGTCGTCCCTCCAGTGCCAGCGCCAATCTCGAGGATCTTGACACCAGGGCTCTTGTCGGCGACCAAGCCCACATATTCAGCGACGTTGGTGTTGAAGCTCGTGCCGAATGCACCGCGATAAAAGTCGTATAGCAGATCACCCTCGGTCATGACTTGCAATGGCTCAACCTCACGAGTGAAGATGCGGCTGAGGTTCTCTCCGATGCGATCAACCATCTGAACCGTTACGTCGCCGCTCTTGGAGAGGACGATGCTTGCACGAGAGGATTCCATTGCAGACATGACTTGGGACTCGGTTGGTGGAAGAGGCGGAAAGTCGTTGACGGTGTTGCGCATCCACTCCACATAGAGCTTCCAGAAGCCATCCTGGGGTACATATGCCTTACCCTCTTCGCTGTCGAACCAAGCAAGACATCGGTAGATATAAATGAGACAGATAAACTCAAGGTGATCAAGAACAGACTCGTCATCCTTGCTCTTGAGAGTTCGCTTGTAGACTAGGTCTTTGATCTGCAGCGGCTCGAGCAGGTCCACGTCCTCATGCCAAGTCTGCGTAAAGCAGCTGGCCCTAGCATCTTGACCAGATGGCTGCGTGCTGCCTCCATCACCGACAGATGCCAAAGACAGGCCTTCCATGATAATCATGGGTTGCGAGAGGTCTTCGGAGACGGTAATGGACGACTTCCACGTATTGTAGCTGGTCTTCTGAGCAGTGGAGTAGCCATGCAGCCTGGTGCCCGGAACTGTCGAGATGCTTGCCGATACAAAGATGCGATCAAACGAGAAGGGTACAACTGCTTCGTCAAGGGATTGTTCTTCACCACTGATTGATGGGAACAGAAGATGAAGGGCGGAATCGAGCGTGGCTGGGTGAATCACGAAGGGATACTCGAATCCCATGGGCATTATGGCTTTGGTGTCGGGGATACTTATGACGCCGTAACTGGCACTCGGCCCTGCAAACAGCTCGTTCATGTTACGGAAAGTAGGGCCATATCGCATCCCGATAGTCTCTACAGTGTCATACAAGAAGGCTCGCGCAGGTCTTTGGCAGATCTTCTTAGCCTCATCAAAAGACTGCGAGTATCTCTCATTCTCGAGGGCAAGCTCGTGGCTCATGGCTGCCGAGAGTGAAGACTTGTATGTCACAGATACCAATCCCCGCGCATGCACTGTCCAGCACTTGGTCTCCTCGGACCAAGACGAGATGGCAAACTCACTCAGGCTGGTGGAAGGTCCAGATTTGGTACCAGTGCGACGGGGATGGAGCTGGATCATCACCTCGATGCCTTTGTCGGTATCAGGTACTCTAAGAGCCGTGTCGAGGGCAACGTCTCGAAGCTCGTAGCCGTACACTTCGCCATTGGTACTCTCTTCAGCGAGCTCGCGGGCTGCCTCGATAGCCATAACCACCATACCTGCACCAGGGTAAAGGATGTCACCTTGGACTCTGTGCTCTCGGATCCATGGACTCTCGCTACACCGGAGGAAGTTGCGCCATGTTGGGTCAGGCGTGCCAGGGATTCGGTAACCTAGAAGATCTGACCGAGGCTTCGCTCTAAGCCTGTACTCTCGACTAAGGTATGACTCGTCCCAGAAAGCACGCGAGTGATTCCAAGAGTACGGTGGGAGATCCACAAGCATGCTGGCATTGTCAGGGGCTTGGTTGACGCGGTTGACATCCACGACACAGCCCTTGGCCCAGAGGTGGCCAACCGCTTCTAGCGCCGTACAAATGCCATCAAACTTGCGCCTGAGGATATTAGCGTAAGAGCAGCCGGAGAAACGCTCCTCGGTGGCGAATATGTCGAGGAGATAGCTTCGAAGAGCAGAATGCGGTCCCAATTCCAGGAAGACACTGGCAAACGCCGACTTGTCATGAGCGTGGATCTTGCCCTGAGTGTAGTGCATGAGGGACCGCACTGCACCAGAAAAGTCGACGGGAGAGACGAGGTTGTCAACCCAGTACGAGGGTGACATCTGACCAGGGGTTAGTACCTGGCCAGTCACTGAGGAAAACATGGGTATCGCTGAGGACCCATGCACGATACCGGCCAGAGCACTTTCGTACCTTTCCTTCGCAGCCTGCATGTGAAAGGAATGATAGGCCACGTCAATGGGAAGACGAGCACAGGGTATCTTTTCTTCTCTGAGAACCTCTTCAAGCTCATCGACAGCAGCACTGTCACCAGAGACAGTGCATGCATTGGGACTATTAAAGCAGCCTACAATAGCCTTGCCACGCTGCAAGAGATCAAGATGACCGCTGATTCTCTCGCTGCTGGCAGAGACAGCCAGCATTCCCCCATTCTTGGAGACGGTCTGTGACACTTGACCTCTGAGCCAGGCGATCTTAACAGCCGCATCCTGGTCAATGATGCCCGCGCAGTAGGCGGCAGCAATCTCACCGCTGGAGTGACCTACTACAGCAGCTGGTTGGATGCCCCAGTCTCGGACGAGGTCAACCAGCGCGACCTGTAGAGCGGTGCAGGCTGGCTGGCTGTAATCTGTCCGGCGAAGATTGCACTCTGCCTCGCCTCGATCCAGCTCCTCAAGCAGGCTCCAAGGGCATCCGAGCTTCCTCAAGATACCTTCTGAACGAAGCAGGCTGTCTTGAAATACTTTGTAAGAGGATAGAGACTTGCCCATTTGGAAGTACTGTGCGCCTTGACCTGTAAACACGAGTGCCACCCTTGGAACAAACGACGAGGATGATCGAACAGCAACGGGGTTCCTTTCTAGGCTCTGGGAAAGATCGGAAACTGTCGAGGCAACAGCAAATGCCTTCCATGGGAGGGGCGTTCTCTTGGAATAGAGTGTATAGGCGAGATCACTGGTGAAACCATGTCTGGTAGTGAGCTTGGTGGTTTCAATATAGGTGAGGATGCACTGAGCATTGCGTTTAGCGCCCTCCTGGTCATTGGAGGAGAACACAAAGAGTTTGGGAATAGGTTTGCTGGTTGTCTCTGAATCAGATCCAGACTCGCTACTAATGCTTGACGTAGCCTCGGGCAGTTGACAGCGTGAAGTAGAAGTTGCATGGCGTCCCGATAGGCCATGGCGGAACAGATATGATCGAGCATCTTCGACAATCACATGAGCATTAGCCCCTCCAAATCCGAATGAGTTGATGCTGGCGCGCCGAGGGCCATCGTGCGGCCATGCAGTGAGGCTGGTGGGGATCTTGACGTTGGAAGGAAGCTCGATCTGAGGGTTGAGATTCTCAAACCTGGAAGAATTAATGGCCATTAGCCTTTCGGAATATAAGGCAAACACAAACTCGAGGTCACTTACCAGAGATTCTGTGGGATCAGCCCTCGTTCGACTGCCAGGGCAGCCTTGATGACGCCTGCAACGCCAGCAGCACCCTCCAGATGCCCAATGTTGGTCTTTACAGAGCCGACATAGAGATCAGATTTGCGTGTAGGCCGGTCCCCGATCGTCTTCACAATAGCGCGTGCTTCCAGAGGGTCACCGGCCTGCGTGCCAGTACCATGGGCCTCAACGTAGCCCGTATCAGCAGGATCGACACCGGCGCTCATGTAAGCCCTCCGGATCAGTTCCTGCTGTGCTTCACTGTTGGGCAGTGAGATTCCAGGAGTTCTCCCGTCCTCGTTCGTGGCCGAGCTGAGCACGACTGCGCGGATGGTATCTCCATCTCGAAGTGCCGCCGTAAGAGACTTGAGAATAGTGACACCGAAGCCCTCACCGCGAGCAAAGCCGTTGGCGTTGGCATCCCACATTTTGGATTTGCCCTCTGGGGACAGAATCTTTGCTGCACCGAGAAGGATTGACATGTCAGGACCGAACATGAGATTGGCTCCCGCCACGACGCTCTAGTATGACAGTGAGCATTCAACATTGGCTCACATCTCACTTACAAAGGAAAATGAAGAGTTACTTACCATCTCAGCCTCCCCTGTCCGGATGCTTTGGCAAGCCAGGTGAAACGCCGTCAGACTTGATGAGCACGCAGTGTCGATGGTCATGGATGGACCTCTGAGGTTATAGAACCACGATATTCTGTTAGAAGCCAATGAGGATGACAAACCGGTAGCATCTCGTAAGCGGTTAGTAGCTGTAGAGTGCTGAAAAGATACTCTGACTTACGATAGATGGATGGCCCTTCGTTGTCACGGGCCTGTAGGTTCGGAAAGTCTCCTGTAAAGGTACCCACGTAGCACGATGTTTGCGTGCCAGAGACAGCATCCAGTGTCAATCCAGCTGCACAAGACATTAGAGTGACATTCTATCATCGGTACCAGCGAATGTGAACACACCGTTCTCAAAACCCTCGTATGTAGCTTCCAGGAGCAAACGATGGGTAGGGTCCATGGCCTTGGCCTCCTTCGGGGTGATGCCGAAGAAAGGCGCGTCAAACACTTTGAAATCCTGCTTCAAGAAGTGTGCATGACTGTTTTCCTCAATATCAGCTATGATGAAGTGCCGTGGGACCAATAGACTCACCGGGGCTGTATGCTTCCTAATCGTTCAGGGTCTGGGTGATAGAAGCCATCAACATTGTACCGGTCTTTGGGGATCTCTGACCGAGCAGACCGAGCATCCAGTAGCATTTGCCAGAACTTTTCTGGGTCAGAGGCATCTCCGGGCCCCCTCATCCCAATGCCAATAATGGCAACGGGCTCCAGTGTGCTCTGGATATGATTGGACTCTTGAAGAAAAGGCATGTCTCGTGATTCAGATGAATGTGCAGTAAATTAAATGAAACGGGGTATCTGTGTGGAAGAAATAGTAAGTATACCTGGAGAACTTGAATCAACTATTTAACAAGGCACAGTATTGCACATAGGTATCCCGATCCGTGTCTGTATAGCCCAGTCCGTTCTTTATCCAGAGATGCAGAGTATTCAACTTCAGTAATCCAATCACCTATCACCTTCTAGACACGCGTATTTGGACCATACTGACCTGTTAACATGAAGCACCTGATATTATTGAACCGACAGGTGCAGGCCAGTGAGGAGGTTAGTCCATGACACGTTTGCAGCCTTGAACTTGGCCGTGTTAGCCGTCTCGACGACATCCCACCCTGTTCTGGGCCTACAAACTCTAATTGAAGTCATTATCGGTGAGTTCTTTTGTATCCAATGCTGGGGAATGGTAGGCCAGGGGATTGTTTGACTCGTGCAACGCTTATCATCTCCCAAACCCTTGCGATTATGCACGTGTCACAGGGTCCCTATTTTGGACACCGATGAGATCTGTGGAGAGACCCTACTCTTATGCTATCCTTGCACACAGCGAGGGTCTATCTTCCGGTATCGCAGGAAGTGGGTTGATGTTACATTTATAACAGAAAGCACAAGCAGAACACGAATGACGCGACCGAGTTTGGAATCCAGAAATCTTGATCACGATTTTCAGGCCATGTCGCTTTATCTGACTGTTAAAATTAACATAGACACAAATCGTTTCTTTGCACTGAACTAGTCTTCCTCAATCAATGGCTGATACCATCGAAACACATTATCAGGATCGTAGATACCCTTCAATCGCCTCAGCTTTTCCAACCTCCACGGTTCATATCCATACAATGCCTCCGGCGGATCCCGCATCGTCGATGTAGTATTACCATAATTGACGTATTGCTGAAGACGGCCATACCCAGACGTTTCAATGAATCGTTTCTTCCACTGGTCAATGTGCGCTTCAAAAGCATCCCTGTACTCCAACTTCAGCGGAGTAGCCATCAACATTCTATCAGACAGAACTGCATCAGCCATATACTCTTCGTTTGAGTTATTTAGACAAATGCTTACACGAAATGGTTCGATCCCCAGCGCCAGGGAAACGCGGTTGTCTCGCCTGGAAGCTCCCGGACCTTTTGGTGAGGCAAGCATTCAAACATGGCACCGAAGAATCCTTTTCCAGCCCACTCTTGGTTCATTTCTTTGACGCTCTGGAAGAAAGCTCGGGTGGTCTCGAGATGGAACTTCTCAACACAGACAGCTCCCATCATCTTGTGTGGTGCCAACGACCACACTTCTGGTTTGCTCAGGACTTTGTTCTGCCCCTTGTAAGTTACCCACGGTAGGTCAGCCCATGTGGCGGTGGTCTTGCCGCTGTTGAGGATGGGGTTCAGCTTCTCGAACCGAGAGATCCATGGATGAGCTTCAGATTCCTGTCCAGACCATACAAGGTTCACTAGTAAATGGTGCTGCGATATAGTCATAAGCCAGACTCATGTCACATCCTATCACGGGGACTTACTTTTCTGCCACCATCGCTTTCGCGAATCCACAGCACAAAGATGGCCAGATCCATAGGCATGTCCTCATGGACATTATTTAGGGTATCAAGAACGGCATCACATTGTTCCAGGCTGTACTCCAAATCCCAGGTGTAGTGAATGCCCTGATTCGCTTGAGGATAGACCTGAAATGTTGCCTCTAAAGCGATGCCAAAATTGTGTCCTGCGCCGCGAATGGCCCAGAATAGGTCCGGATCCGACGTCTCCGACACAATCTTGACGCTCCCATCAGCAAGGACTAGCCTGCAGGACACCATGTTGTCGTGCAAATAACCGTATTTACCCTGCAACCGGCCGAGGCCAGCTCCGAATGGCACACCGATGATACCTGTTGTCGGACACGAGCCAACGTCTGTTGTTTGCTTCATCAGCGAGAGTCGTTCATAAGGTATGCTACTTACTGACTTCCATCCCGACTGACTGTAGAAATTTGACAAAATCATCCGTCATAACACCTCCCCCAACGGTCACTTGGCTAAGGTCAGGGTCATACTCCAGCTTGTTCAATGAGCGCATGTCGATCAATATGCCGTTCTGCAACTGCCGCATTGTCGTGGTTACGGCATGATGCCCTGATCGTGGCGCAAAGGGGATGTCTTTCTCCCGCGCGTACTTGATAATATTAATCACGTCTTCGTCACAGCCCGGTTTGATTGCGGCTAGGTACGTCTAGATCCCATACGCATCAGTCAGATAGATCCTTTATCAAGTTAAATTGCAACTTATAGGTAAAGTGTTACGGACTGGGCGCTCATATTCAGTAAAACGTAGGTTGGACTTTGCAAACTCCTGTGATCCAGGTAGGTGAAGACAAGCCGCGCTGGATAGCTTTGGCAGGAGATCTCTCTGCAGGCTTTCTGGGGTTGTTGCCGTACTCATGATAAGAACTGGGATTATGCTCTGAAGATGAGGGCACTATGGATGAGTTGTTGTTGCTCAGAAGCTAAGTCAACAAATCGCACACTATACAGAGTTGCGCAAATTAGACAAAAGGCCACCTCGGGTCCGAAGTCGGCATCATCCTTCGTGTTTCACAATGAGTGATATATACAATGCAACCCTGACAACACCGAGTAGGATCGCCACACTTGGGAGCCGCTATACTAGTCCATACCCTGCAGGTAATAAGATATGGCACCATTGGAAGACCTTTCATGCGCAAGCCTGAGCTTAGTCCAAAGCTTGTTTCCCACAAATAGAGTCTAGCCTCCGCCCTATCCCGCCGATGACACCTTGGCACCCTGGTCACTAGTGGGGTCTGGGGACGGCGTTGCCGTAGTCCTTCTGGACTCAACTGCCGTGCAGAGCAACGTGCGAGAGACGGTCCATTCTACTGGCCAACATTGTCCTATCTCACTGTGAGAGTTATACGCACCACTGTATCGTGCGACAAATATGCAGGATCTTGGATAAAGGGTGTGTTTAAAGCAAGGAAGAAGAAGAACGAGGGAGCACGGAGCATCCGCATTGCCTCCCCCACGCCCATCGCCGGATTTTCCCCAGCACTTTCTATGCTTTTAGTTGATAGTTCTCTTTCAGAAGATCAATATGTTCAAAGCAGAGATAGTATCAGAGCAGATTCGAGACCTGCTGGGGAGGTTACCGGATCTCACCATTTACAATGCAATAATTGGATTCTTTACTTTTGTAAGCCTTCACGATGAGTTCGATTCTCTCATACCCAGTCTGACTCTCGATAGATCGCCCTTTACACCTCCTGTCACAGCTTCTACTACCTGTACCTCAGCCCTTTACGTCACTATCCAGGCCCTAAGCTTTGGGCCATCTCTCGCATCCCATGGAACTATGTGAACATGAAGGGGCGAATAGCTTGGAAAATCCGCGATCTCCATGATCAATACGGTCCTGTTGTTCGCATCGCCCCTGATGAGCTCTCGTACACCAGCGGGGCGGCGTGGAAGAAGATCTATGGACAACGCTCGCCCGAGTTCCCTAAATGCCTGGATGGACGTGGTATAGCACCAGCCTCTATCGGCGGCCGTAGGACGTTAGCAACAGAGGAGCTTGACAAACACGCAAGGCTTCGACGTGCTATCAACCCAGCCTTCTCTGAGCGTGCTCTGAGGGAACAGGAGTCTTATTTTCAGAAGTACATCAAAACATTCATCAGGCAGATTAGAAACATCTCTCATGATGGACCTGTTGACATGTCTCTCTGGTACAACCTGCTATCCTTTGACATCCTCTCAGGTTCGTTTCCTTCTTCTATCTCAAAGTTTTGTATTACGCTTGAAACTGTTTGGCATATCCTAACGCGGAGTAACCGAGCAGATCTCGCCTTTGGAGCACCCGCCGGTTGCCTTGAAAATGCAGACCAACCGTGGATTCGTGTCATTGGTGCGCGCACAAAGAGCTTCCCCTGGATCCAGCTTGCAGTACAATACGGCGTATTCGAGTTTCTTATGTGGATCTCGCCGCGTCGCGTCACTGAGTCCCGAAACAAGCACCTGGCCATGACTTCTGACAAGGTGAAGCGTCGCATACAGAACAAGTCCGCTGACAAGGACTTCTTCTCCTACATTCTGGCTAACAACCAGGAAGAGAAACTGGCCGATATCGAGCTTACCATGCTTGCTAGTACCTTTATCGTCGCTGGGAGTGGCACCGCGGCAGGAGGTCTCGCTGGCATAACATATCTGCTTCTTCGTAACCCAGAAGCATTAAAGAAGCTGAAGCTAGAGATTCGCGCCGCGTTCACCAAAGAGGAAGAACTCACCATGGTCTCTGTGCAGAACTGCAAATATCTCCGTGCCTGTATCACTGAGGGTATGCGACTATATCCGCCTACTCCAGGCACACTTCCTCGCTGGGTACCGGGCAAAGGAGAGTTCATTGAGGGTCGATGGGTTCCAGGCGGCTATGCGGTTGGTGTAAATCAACTTGCCGCCGGCCATTCAGAAGTCAACTTCCACCGTGCTAGCGAATTCATTCCAGAGAGATGGCTTGAGGTCGGTCTGGACTCGGAGTTTGCCTCGGACGACAAGGCGGCCTCTCAGCCCTTTTCCCTCGGCACTCGCAATTGCGTTGGCAAGTCGTATGTATCTCCTACAGCCTGAAAATAGCAGACGCTGACTTTGCTAATAGGATGGCTAACGCCGAAATGGCTCTTACCTTTGCAATGCTTCTCTGGAACTTCGAACTTGAACTCCATAATCCGTTGGAGAACTGGTGGTTTAAGCAAGGTACTTTTGTCGTCTGGGAGAAATTGCCGTTGATGGTGAATCTCTATCCAAGAGTGGACTCAGACACGGTTACTGGGAAGTAGATATTAACTTTATCTACTGTTTTGAACCTCTATATAAACACGCTGTAGTCAACGCTCTAGGAATTGAGATACGTAAGTGAATTATGATTTAAGGTGTCTCTATAAATGTTTTATTACGGTAAGAGAAAATATTACTCTTACTCAACGGTCAGAACCGCAACCTCTCAAGATGCCTGGGGAGTAAACATAGAGGTATCCTACTCAAGAACGCGATGCTTCTGCCATAATGTGTTGCCAACCCGATCGTCCTTCACTCCTAGTCTTTCAGTCTTGCTATGATAACACTTATAATCCACGTGCTGTTTGCACCGACGCCGTTGGTAGAGTTCCCTATTCCCTACAAGTTATCCGAGATCTTACCACTCACGAGTCATGACCTGATGTTAGGACATGGAGCCCCTGCGCTTTTCTTATCTCCCCCACGTCCCCAGTTAAGTGTGGTCCTTTACCCACTTCTCTCCACCGACATCACAGTCAGGTGAATGCCAAGCCTTTGCCCAATAGTAATTTCTCGTGGCAACACGGTGATGTTGACAGACATGGATAGCGACCATGTCCGTACAATCGTTCGGCAGTTGTATTTGGATGCGTTAATCGTATAATCGAGTCCTAAATGGGGTAAATATCCGTACCCTAGGTCCAAGAACGTGTATGATCACAAAGGCACCATTTCATATCGCACGATATCGCCTATCAAGAGGAACCAGAGGCGAGTCTATGGGTAGTCAAGCACAATCAGCCATGGAATTCACCAACGGAAAGACCCTTTACAAGGCCTTTGACCTGCCTCTTATTCAATCTTTTATCAAGAACTTCACCGAGCGAATTCCGTTGTACATTTTACTACTAGCTATTCCTGTCTCGATCCATCTGCTCAAATTCGTGTATCAAAATGTATCCCATGCTCATAAAGCTCGACAAAGAGGCTGTCTTCCAGCGCCACTCGAGCCATCCCGTTTACCCTTTGGAATCGATACACTCCTCGCCTCACTCCGTGCAGACCGTGATCAGCGCACACCAGACCACGTCGCCAACCGTTTCTCTGCCCTGGGGACCTCCACTTTCCGTATGTCCATCTTGGGCACCACCAACCTCGTCACTGCTGAGCCTCGCAACATCCAGGCAATCCTGGCGACTCAGTTCAACGACTTTGGCATGGGTGCCACACGAAGTACAAATCTGAAGACGGTGCTGGGCAGAAGCATATTCGCTGCCGATGGCGCGTCATGGCGCAAGGCACGAGACATGATGAGGCCACTGTTCAGTCGTGACAATGTCTCCCGGCTTGATCTTTTGGAAGATCACGTTCAGGCTCTTTTCCGTTGCATCGAGAAGGACAAGCGTCTAACCATGGCAGACGGCACCTGGTCTGGGCCAGTCAGCCTCGCGGCGTTGCTCCCGTCTCTCACATTGGACTCTGCGACGGAACTATTCCTTGGTCAGAGCACTTCCACCCTCCAAGCCTCTCTTAACGGTGACGATTCCCATCCTGGAATTGAGTTCCATCACGCCTTCGAGCGCATGGTGGCCATTCTGGGCACCCGTGTCCGCCTAGGCAGCTTCTACTGGCTCTATGGCACGCGTGAGCTGCGTTCGTGCGTCAAGACTCTGCATGACTTTGTTGACAGTGCTATTGCTGCCTCAGATGCGGCAAAAAGAGAGGGCTCGTCCCAGGCTCTGTATGACTTTCTCGAAGTTCTCCGCGATCGGTGTAGCGGTGGCGATGAGGAGGTCAGGGAACAGGTTCTTGGGCTTCTCGCCGCGGGACGAGATACCACGGCCTCATTGATGAGCTGGACTTGGTACTGTCTTGTTCGCAACCCTCGTGTCTTTGCAAAACTTCGCGCCGAGATCCTATCTTCCTTTGGCCCTAATCCTGCTGACCCTTCGGTTACCATGACGTTTGCTTCGTTGAAGGAATGCACATATCTCCAGTACGTGCTGTCTGAGACCCTGCGGCTACACTCCGTAGTACCCTTCAACTCCCGCCGCGCGCTGTGCGACACGACCCTCCCAGTAGGAGGCGGGCCAGACAAAAAGAGTCCCATCTTTGTACCTAAAGGGACAGAGGTCAACTTCAGCACGCACGTGCTCCACAGGCGTAAGGATCTATGGGGCGAGGGCGGGGATGAATTCGTGCCTGAGCGTTGGGAGAAGAATAGGGGAGCCGCCAGCGCCGCATGGCATTTCGTACCGTTCAATGGAGGTCCGAGGATCTGCATCGGCCAGCAGCTCGCGTTAACCGAGGCCGGGTATGTTGTTGCCCGAATGCTGCAACGGTATGATGCCGTGAAGGGACTGGACGTTGACATGACCCGTGATTGGCATAACTTTACTGTAGTGTGTAGTCCAGGAAGCCCAGTTAATAGGAACCAGGCTGTTCTTTGCCAGTTAAAGCTGGCTTAATGTTATATATTGAAGTCATATGAATTGAAGCTTTTAATTCGGTATACAGAAAATCCTCCGTTTGGCTTTTATAATTCTACTTTAATCTCTACTATCTTACTATCTAAAGCAGGTAGACCTACATTAGCAATATCCTAAATTCTCACTTTAAAATCATTAAAAGTTTCCTGGTTCCCATAAGTAGTAATAAGAATTAGACTGGAATCATTCCTAGAACTCCCAAAGAACAAAACATGTAGCTCCTTATTTGCAGCTTTAACCATGGCTGACCAGAGCTATACTTCCTCGGGACTGAGGGGCGCATTGAGGTCAATATCCGTTATCTGTACGATTGGGTGGTCGGCCTGTGCGATTTCGGGTTTCAGTATCTCGAGGCCCTCAAAAACCTTAACAGTAGTCTTCTGCACAAGACCAGCCATCACGCCACTGCTGATGTAGCCGAATCTATCTGCTGAAGAATGGAAACGTATCGCGTGCCCGTTGGCATAACTAATGACTAGTTTGTTAGCCTCGGACTCTCTAGTCTACTATATGTAGCATCGATCTGTACATACTATTCCATTGCTCACATGATGGGATCGTCAGGGTTCTCAACAGAGATTAGGCGGCCGACTTTGACTGCCGTGCTCATGATCGAAACCGTGCTCGGCCTGATCGCTTACCAGCTGTATCATACAGGAATGGGTTGATGTTAGGAAATCCCGGTACAGGTATGGAAAAGAGATGACATTACCTTGTCACGTGCGGCATTGTCCTTGAAGGTCAACTCGGCGTGCCAGAATGTGCGGCCATGGGTGATTTACTCGTTTTGGTCCACTCCAACTGCCTTTGCCGCTTCCATGAAGGGCAGAAGATTCTTTGCTATATGGGTACTTGGGATGATTCCTAGGCTGGGATAAAAAGGCTGTGCGTGTCCTGCTGGCAAAGACGGTAGATGAGTTGCTGTAGGACCAGACATTTATATATCCAAGCTCGCCTGGGGATCATGGTGTTGATCGCTTGGTTCAAGTACTCCGTATATGTATTGCAAATAAGAAGGCTTAATATGGGTCTGGGCATGAATTTTCATCCTCCACTGCCATCTTGTAGTGATTACAGGTATGATCCCATGGGGTGATCTGTTGCCCTGACTGGAGGTATACTCGCAGACGCGGCGTCGTGGCTCGTGTGAATTTCTGATCGTAAGTACAGGGTTCAGTAGCGTCCAAGGGAAATTACACCGGCTCCCGCTCGGCCTCCCCAGAGTACCCAGACTCATAGTCCCCGCTCAGAATGTATCCCCTATTCCTAATTCTCTCTAGGCAAACGAGCGCGTAACTCCCACTTACCCAGCAATTACCCATTACCAATCAGTCCGTATGAGATATAAATCCGAAATGAATTTGTCATTACTGAGCTTTCCAGGTTGCATCACGGCCAATTGCTGCAAGGTATGAGCAAAATAGATTTGTAAAGTCGTAGTTGTCCCGAGCATCAGATACGACTAGGTATATAAAGTCATCGATAGCCTCCTTTCCGGTCCTATTAACATCGCATGATTCTGCCTCATGATCTACAAGATGATTCCCACCAATATTCTCAAGATTGTGGCTTTTGCCATTCCCTTAGTTGCTGCCACCCCTCATAGCCCTGTCAGCCAGAAGATAAGCTACTGTGGTGATGGTAAAATCTCTATCTCCGACGCCAAACGGCTTGCGCTGTTCCAAGAGTACAATCAACAGCTACACTTCAAGAAAGACGTGGCCGGCGCTTTTGCAAAATATGTCTCACCAGATCTGATCGAACACACCCAATCGGCTGGAACCTACAATGAGACTGTGGCATTCCTCACTGCCACGCTGCCATCTGCCAACATTACGATTATCAGCGACCTGGTTTCCTGCGGTAGATCCATTGCCTCGCAGCCCATCTGCTCTCTCCACTACAAGGTCGTCCCCGACAGCCCTGGTGCAGGCATCACCAACACTTCGGTCGTTACAGACGTTTACCGCTATGAGGACAGTTGCATCGTTGAGCACTGGGATTCGTTGCTGATAGGAAGCTCGGCAACTACGAACCCTAACTGGCCCGGTTGATCAGGGAATACGCACGCTTGGCCGACATCAAAGCCTTGGCCACGTGTCTTGGACGGCTATGCGCTTATCTATAGAATAAGGGACAATATAGCTCCGCGCAAATTGAACTACTATTGCAAGAATGAGTGTAGAGATAGATGAAAGAATTGAGGCAGAGACTTGACAGAATATTCGAGATGAAAATAGCTCAGTATGCCGGTGTTCCGGGATCTATTTTTCTGCGAAACAAATTACCAATGCCTGTCCATGTCTCAATAAACTTTGACCTAAAAGCTGGTGGCTTGGCAGACCGACCTGTCACCTGCGGCCTAATACCACATGCCCAGCCATTAACCTAATCTTAAGAACTATAATAATGTCTAATAGTGTGCTAAATAAGTTTATATTATCTCATGTCATGATGTTACCCCAGACTCTATTATACCGTTATATAAGTAATATAGAATGTTCATTTAGCGGTAACATAGAGTCGTCTAAACCTTTCTATAGTAAGGTACATATAGTTACTTGTTGATGTTACCCCACATGGAAGAATGTTCTTGGCAGGAAGGCCATGCCCTGCTTTCAAGTAAATTTATCTAGGGGATAATCCTTTATGCGGGTTAGTGCCGTAGCAGAACTCGGAGGGGATTGCCTGTCAGGAGTCAGGTGCAAGTATTAAAGTTTGACATGCATACGACGGATTCATTGTAACTCCGTAAAACCCAATAGGCCCCCCATTCGATATAGTCACGGGCCCAGTCCTGAGTCGTACTATACGTGCGGTTTGCAATAGGTATTAGTGCTTCTGATTTCAAATACTGGCTGCTCAATCTGAAGCCGATCGTGAGTCCGGCGAGATTCTGCTGACGAGCTTGCTTAGTTGTGACCATGAGAGGGCCTCTGAAATTGCCTCCTGGAGCCCCGTTACTAAACCAAATGGCTCCTTAAATACAGCGCCCTGATCTCCATGGCTACCTCTTGTTCTTCCTCTTCACAGAATTAGTCGGAAAGCACAGAATTCTTCATACCTATTGAACTACTATTCTGTTTCGCTTCTAAATCCCTTTCATCATGTTCGATATGAAATCTTTAACGGTTGCAGCACTTGCGTGCGGATTACTTGCTGCTGGAAAACCCCATCCTCCAAAACAAGCTCCAGACCTGCTGCTCGATGGGATCAAAGTCCTCGGCGGATCTGACCGGCTTGAAAATGTGTCGGCGGTCACGTACATCGGTAACACGTAAGGTTTCCGCAGCTTGTTATCAATCCTGGTGCATATTGGCTGACGCTTCACAGTGTGTATCGTACAAGGACCTTAATGGAGGCATATTCCATGACCGGGGTCGACAATATGCTGTCGCCTGCTGGAAGCCAGAACATATCCTTCTCCTATGACCAGCCTGGTATTAAGCAGCGCATTGACAGATTCCACGAATCGGGTGGTATGCATTGATCCCGTAAGCACGTAGAGCGTTATTAACCATCATGTAGAGATGTTTCTCTTGGCTCGGCCAGCTCTTGACCCATTCAGATACTCGCTTGTCGTTCAAGGTGGCGAGAAGGGGTATGCTGCTGTCGTGGATGGCAACATGAATTTGTTTGTGCCTAATTCGCCCCCAGAAGGTTATGTTGATGGTAAGTCTTGTGAATTGATCAGTCTTGAACGATGCTTACTTCTGTGCTAGGTTTGCTGGCCGCCTATCTCGTCTTTGACGCAGAAAGGATGTCTCCCAAGTTGCTCTCTACAGTGAGTTGGCTTTGGGACACCTATTTGTCTCCATGAGTTAACTGGTTCCAGATTCTCTCAAACAACTACTACTCTACAAGTCTCGAAGACGCTGGCATGGGTCTGAAATTACCCGCTGGTAAGTATATCTTCCAAATGTCTATACCCAATCTTATTCTCTATAGTACACGATAAAACTCTAGATCTTACGGTGCTGTTCGACCCGGATACCAAACTGCCATACCTCATTCGTTCCTATGAGAACCATGGGATATATGGCAAATCGACACAAGATTTAGTGGTTTATAACTACACTACAGTCGATGGCGTCAAATTCCCCGGCCGGTTCAAGATAATGTACAACAAACAACACATCCTCATGGATTATCAGGTGGACACAGTGATTGTCAATCCTAGCTTGGATCCTAAGGTCTTTGACGGACCCCAAGGTCAAGATGCCACGAGTTACCCAAAACGAGACAGCGCGTATGACTTTTCAGAGATTGGAGAGTGGTACACAAACTACCTATGGTCGGGTACTTATCTAGGAACACTGGCCAATCTTTCGGCCACAACTCCCCTACCCAACATGCCGGAGGTTTGGTTCCTGAACTTCCCTAGTAGCAACTATCAGCAAGTAGTCGTCGAGTTCGAGGAGGAAGTGCTTGCCATTGATTGCCCCCCACATCAAAGCCACCTTGTTCTACAGTGGGCTAAAGAGACCCTTGGAAAAGCAATCACCCACGTATGGGTAAGCTAATCACTCCTACAGCATTTGGGACTTACTAACGAACGCAACTCTGTTAGCCTTCCCACCATCACCATGACCACGCCTTGGGACTCAAAGATTACATTGCTGCTGGAGCAAAGGCCGTCGTTCTTGATCAGGCCCAAGAGTATTATTCCAATATTCCTGGCATTCAGTTCGTTACATATAGGTAATTTAGTAGCTACAGACATACCAGGAACCTCTCTCCGCTAACCTTTAGCAGTGCTGACAAACCAATTACGTTCAAAGACTCTCGCAACCAAGTCACCATTGTCCACTTAGAAGGTTCTTCTCATGCATTTGACCAAGCATACGCTGTAATCACACCGATTTGCCCGACTGCGAACAGCACCATGGCTGTGTTTGAGGCTGACTACTGGAATCCTCACTTTGAAAATGCTGACCTTTTTGTTGATCACATTGAGACTGCCGAATTCCTCCACAAGCTTTCCAATGATCGGGTAGCCAAAGACTCACTGTACGTTTGACTTTCCCATTGATGTATCCCACTAGATGACGGCAAATGACTTCCAGAAATAAAGTGTTAACAATCTTTGTAGGGTCATACCTTCGCATGGAGTCGGAACGGAACCCCTCACCCACTTGATTGACCTTCTCGGATTCCCCTACCCAGGCTACTCGGCGAAGGACTTTAAGTATAGTGCTTGCCCCAGCAAGATCTAGTGCTCAGAAACTAGGGTCGAATCCGACACCTGGCAACCTATACTTATGAGTGTTGGTGATATTAATCTCACTGTCCTTCTTTATTTTTAGATGCCAATCCCGGTTAAAAGACACAATAACCAGAGTTTGGGGGCGATGGGCGATACTAATAAGGCTGGGTTACTTCGTTAACGGTGCTTGATAAAAGCGCAGTATGTGCGATTCTTTGCATATACTAGGATATTATCCTTTCTTTCATACCTTGCTTCTACCTCAGCTACCCTACACTTCTAGTCCCAATGTGCTCCCCTCGCAACTATCATCAAGGGCCATTTGTGGAATGTGAATAAAGTCAGGCGCGGTACCTAGTGGGGTGATAATTCGTTTGCCCCTGGAATGTACTTCTAGGAAAATGATGTTGGAATCCACCAGGGGGTCTAGTTCCTTGGACAATACCTTACTAAGTTAAAAGACAAACGAAGTGGGAATACTCCGTAGTGCGTTAACGGATACATTTTGTATCCGTGCAGGGATGGAACTAGCGCTACAGCTGAGTAATATGTCGTTCATTGAACTTTATTCATTGTCGAAGCCGTTATGACGGTAGATGCGACCTGCATCTCGGAAGCTTCCCCAGATTTGAATCCGCACCATTTTACACCATGGAGGGAGAGCCGATAACAGCTAGGAGTGATAAGCTCAAAAAGCGAGTTGCAAATGTAAGTGCCATTGCTCCTCAGGCGATGTCACGGTCTGAACGCGAATCACCGAAGTAGGCATGCCTTAGATGTCAGAAACGAAAAATTCGATGTGATGGAGAAACGCCCAGCTGCACACATTGCCTTGAGCAGAGTGCGCAGTGTGAATATACAGAGCGAAGAAGACGCGGGTTAGGGAAGAGGTAAGAGATAGTATTGTTTTTAGATGATCGACCAGCTGAATGACTCTGGTAGCAAGCAATACATCCTTATGCTGGAAGAGCGGCTAAGCAAAGTAGAGTCTTCGATTGAGAACTTGCCTGCCGCTGAGCCTCCGCAAGAGTCGACACCTATCTCTCGACCACCTGACGTGGATTCCAGAAGCCACTTCGATGACGATGGGAAACATTTGGCAAGCCTTTCAGGAGGCATATCGACTGGTCTTCAAGTTGAACCTGTTATATTCCTTGGGCCATCTCCCTCCCCCATGTCGACCGCAAGCACGCAACCTGCCTCCCTAGCAGTTCGGGAAAGCCTAGAGGCACCAACCGGCATTTTGGAGTCCTTGGATATCACGAATGACATAGAGTTCTATACCCCATACACCGAAGAGTCCCAGCATCCTTCAGTGTCCCTCTCAAAACTGCCAGGAAGTCAATCTGATGTGGATTTGTTCCAGTCTCAACTGGACCCAAGTGGATTTCGAAGACAGGTCTTCGCCTCTGTGGAGTCTCAATTCCTCCTGCAACATTTTATCGCAAGCGCACTGGACGACATCAATATCTTCTACCCGCTCTTTACTGTAGAGTCGTTCTCGGAATTACTCCAGCAACAGGTCCTTGCCGGCCCACGAAATTGCGATGATAACCCTTCGAGATGGGCTATTGTAAATGGTCTCATTGCCACGGCAATACAGTGGAAGACGGAGCCCGGTGCTCATGGCCACTTAACTCCGATTGCATGGGGTTATTTTAAAAATGCATTCTCTATGTTCCCGGAGCTTCTTATCAGAGGCAGCGACATCTCAACTTGTCAAGGACTACTGTTTATAGCTATGTTCATGCATGGAACTGCGGATGCCCGGACTACTTCGAGCGTAACCGCATCTCTCGCGAGGGCCCTACAGGCTGTCGGTCTACACACTACAAGGTGGTATGAGAAACTAGATCGTACAACAGCTGAGCAGCATATGAGAGTTTTTTGGATCGCTTATTGTATTGACAGCGATCAAATGATGAAGCAAGGTTTACCATCCACATTTGGCAATGGCATAGACTTGGATCTCCCTACCATTGGCGGCCCCAGCGATTACACCCTCCCGGGTACGCAAGAGAGGATAAACGTTTTGCGATGTATGGCAGGACTCGCCATGATCCAGTCGCGCATTTCTGCAGGGCTCTACTCTCAACGGGCCCTCAAAATGAACAGCGCGCAGCTCCAAAGCGCGGTGGCCGAGCTGAATCACCAGCTTGACTTGTGGAAGATGAGCTTGCCCGCGCATATTCGACCGAATTATGATAGTTACCCGAGTAGTTCACAGCTGGAGTTGCCAGTGCTTTTACTGACTATTATGTACTACACTGCAGCTGGGAGAATCAACATGGCAGCAAATCGTCACGGGCACTCAAACAACGACGCGTTCAACTTGCTTACACAGGTTCCTATCGCCGCAGCTCGGTCGACTCTGCGGCTTATCCAGACAATGTCGCCGCCGCCATTCAGCCTCTCCTGGTAAAGATGTCTCTTCGGGTTGCAATTGTTCCAAGCTAACATACGAAAAGGCAAATAATGTACCACGCTGTATATGCGGTCATCACGATTTTCACGTCCATCCTTCAATGCCCGTCTGATCCCCAAGCACACTTGGACTTATCACTAATTACCGGTTTTGTAAGGGCTGTCGAAAAGCTTATGGTCTACCACGGCTGTGACCTTGGGAATTTGTTAGACGGATGCACCAGAATTGAAGCGGCTGCACGGGACGCTGTAAATTCTCATGGAGCCACGTCTGAAAGCCAGCACTTGTCAACTAACACCTCCCTTCGGCCACTGACGGAGGGAAAGTATCTGGTGAGCAAGCATTGACTTTTATTCTACCAAACTCATAACTGACGTCACATGCCTTGTAGTTCACATCTCAGGAGCTCAGCGGCTCAGTGGATTTCATGCAAATTGTCCATGGGTTAATGGGCAACATTGTTAGACAATGTTCTGAGGCAGTGGAGCTCTTTGCAGAAGTTCTTGGAATAGATGGTGATTGGACGTATCCATATGGCCCATTTGCCCCAGAGAGCTTAAAGGCTGAAAACTTTAACCTCAAGTTTGGACCTCTATAAGTAAATATTGCAAATATATTTTTAGGTTCTACTAGATTAAATTATACATTTACTAACTCTTAAACCTTATTAATTATTGTTTTTATACTACAGAGTAGAACTTGGCTAATTCAGTTTTCGTTTACTGTGAAGGTTCTGGGGTTATTGCTTTGGGCTAGCCGTAACGGGAGCGTCCGTTGTCGATCGCCTGAACGGATACAATTTGTATCCACTTGTGGTGCAGTTAGCAGGCACAGCCGGCTTCCGTCAAACGGATACATATTACATCCGCCCCATGCAAGCTATGCACGGACTTTGGGTAATCGCCTTGACGGCGCCCCTTCCATGTTGACGTAGCATGATGCTGTAAAGATATTCCTATTACGGATACGGTATTTGCATCCAAACCTCTAAGAAAGGAAAAGGATAATAGTCGCTTTGGATAAGATGTTGTATATATTAGCTCCAAGCGATTTTCTTCACTAGAATACAGTTCTCCATTGTCTAATTTACTTAATATAGCTGCGCCATTACGCACTGAGATATTATGTTCTGGAGCCACATATCTCGAGTAGCCCCCTTTGCTAATGAAAGAAAAAGAATGAAATAAAGAGCGTAAAAATTATGCCAGCTCTGGTAGATATTACTGGCTTGCGGTGATTTGAAGACCGGGAACTTTCGTTGCCAGCTCTGCACTAACCTCCTTCCAAACCATTGCTTGAGCCCTCCTGCCGGCCGGACTGGTTATGACGGGGATCGAATTCCTGGACACATTTGATCAGCAAAATGAAGACGTCCAGATGGGAGCGGGCTAGCATCCGTCGAGGGTACTTACGTGCGGAATTCCTCGTCCGTCAGATAGAAGCGAATGAATTTTCCCTACAGAGAAAGGCGTCGTCAGTTCAGTGGCCCGTGTAAACCCAATATTGTTCCAAGTAATTTATTGAGCTTATGGGCTGAGCACTCACATGTTTCTCAGGCCCCGCCAGCGCCGCAGCTAGTAAGTACCGCCCGCCGAGCTCGGGCGACTTTCCAACAATGCTCATGAGTACAGGGATTGCCATTCTAGCAACGAGAGATCGCTTCTTTAGGGTTCGTTGTAGGTCCGTGTTGCAAATTCCCGGACAAACACTCTTGACGATGACTTCGGGTCTGGCATTGTTAGTGTCCAGCAGAATGATGGCCTCCAGGGGAGGGAAGAAGGTAGGTTACTTACTCTCCCTTTTCATCAACAGCTAGCTTGCAGATGTCTTCAAGAGCGTACATCAACAGCAGCTTACTGGTAGCATACATAGCGTCTGGACCACCACCAGAAGGCCAGTTTGACGGGTCTTTGAAGTGCAACAGGATACCTCCGTCACGCTTTTCCCACTCAGGCCACTCGGATATATCTGGTGTTAGATGTCGGCCTGAGCTTACGATTACGAGGCTCGCAGGCGACTGTCGGTTCTGTCGTGTCGCTTTCATCCACTTTATGAGGAGAATGGCAAGCAGGGAGGTGCAGAGTGTGTTTGTTTGAATCGTTTCTTCCCTAAGCAAATAGCAGGCATTAGCAAGATCTCGGCGCCGCAGACACGCAATGGACACGTACCAGCCCTCAGGACTCAACACAAACTCGGGATTAAACGTTCCGGCATTGAGTATCGCAATATCAATGCCGTTCGTTCGCCGCACGAGCTCGTCAACGAGGGAAATGCACGACGAATACCGGGTTAGATCCAACTCCATCATCTCGATCACGACTTGTCCACTCCCGGCAGCCCGAGCAGCAGTCTCGATCTGCTGCCTGGCTGTTTCCGCTCTAGGTTTATTGCGGTAAGTGATGATCACTTTGGCAGCTCCGAGGGTCGCAAAGTGTTTGGCGGTAGCGAGACCGAGGCCACTCGTCCCGCCGGTGACGAGGACAGTTTGACCGTCGAAGGTGCCGCTTGGAGGCAGTGGCTCGGGGCTCCACTTGGCCTTGATTTCACGGAGAAGATCAGCCATCCTAGCGAACAAAGATTAGGTCTAGATGATGCGAGAGATTGTGTGGCTTGGCTGTCGTCTTGTGCAGGGCGCTATGATTACTGTTGCTTTGGGTGGCGGGTGGTGAAAAAGATGTAGGATCAGGATGTGTCGAAAAAGTCCAGGCTGAAATGTTTGGTATGCCATGACATTACTTTAAAGATGCTTGGCGGGACCCCGTCGAAGCGGCATGTTTTTGGCAGGCGGAAACAGTCTGATCCGGGCTTGTGCTAGTGCGGTAGGGGAGCTTCGCTTTGCGGGTAGGTCGTGTAGCTGATGACAAATCTTGATCAATAGGTAGCAACAGGTATTCAATGCATTCTTACGGATCTCGGGTGCCACGACGATCCCGAACTTTGGATATCCTTGTGATTCTGGGCTGATGTTCACGCGTATCTATGTGCTCAGTATAGCTGATTGGCAACGAGGTCAGCGTCAAGCTCTCGGCTGAGACAAGGGCACGAAATTAAGTTGGTGCTCATGCACAAACCGCCAGGGCTACAGGACTATTGCCGTTAAGTCCGAATTTGTATACATAACTCCGTGGCAGGCTTGATAATCGCGTGTCCGAGTTGGCATCGTTTGATTTTCCTGAAACGGCAGAGGCAAGAATAATGGTAACAGTTACTATACGCGAGTTTTGATGAGATTTTAACAGCAGAGAGTCGATCCAAAATAATGGAAGGATGTCGTATTCATCATTCGATTCATCGTATATGTAGTTATAAGCCGTTCATCACAATTCACAACCAAAATCCATCCATCCATCCCATCAGCTACCCAAAAGAATTCCCTTAGAGACGATATGCTTGCGCTTTAGAGTCCATTTCCAAGAATAGATTCCTGTCTCTCTCTTATCCTTTTGGCACTTCTGAGGCTTTTATTTTCTCTTTCTTTAGGAGGGCGGTGATAGTAGCCTCATCTATACCGGATTTTCGGAGGTCATCCTCAAGCCGCTTGTGATAGTCATCTTCAAGCCACTTCCGATACTCACTATTCTTGGCCTCGGTGTCTACGTTATTTCTGACGATGTAATCCCTCTCTTGTGGCCTATTGTCCTGAGCCTGCCTCTCCTCGGTTGGGTCGCGTAAAGCTGCTGGCAGGGTTAGTAAATAGTCAAATGTAGACACCAACGACTTACCGATGTCGATATCTCGGTAGTGTGTGATAACATCTCGCTCCCTCGTTGGTACTCGGTGGAGTGGTGGCAGAGGAGATGGAGCAGTACCACTTTCGAGATTGGTAGTTCCGACCTGGATACGCAGGCTGTCTTCAGAAGAGGGGGAACGAAGAGGAGGCGATGTATTCCGTTCCGAGGATTGCGAATCCTAGCGTGTCATTAACTTTGTGTTTCAGATAGTGGCCTATAGAATCTCAACTCACGTCTTTGTAAGTCGTGTTATGGTCGTCATGAAAGTGTGTTAAATGGCTCAGGAGGTTGTATTGGCTGGCAAATACACGCTCGCATCCGTCATAGCCACAGTGGAGAGACCTATCTTCATGGTCAAGGAAAGGTGGCGGTGACTCGACCCGCCGCCCGCCTTTCTTGCGCATCCACTCATACTGAGGCTCACCCTCCTGATCTGTAGTCCCCTTCACTAGAGACTCGACCCGTTTCTCTCGGATGATTTTAGTGTGCATCCACATCCGGTCTTGTTCCGCCTCGGGCACCCACCGCTTGACTAAGACGTATTCAGGGTCAGTATCGAAGTCGAAGTTAATATTGAACTCCCGCAATGTCTCGAGAGATAAATGCTTGCGAGCAAAGCGAGTATAGACCGGCCGACCTTCCTGCGCAGGTGGCCCGACTTCATCCGAGGGATCAATGGGACCTTGTTCTTGCTCCCTGGATCCAATCGAGGCCTGCTCAACGTTCTTCGCGGACTTCCCAGGCACCGCTTTGTTTACCAACTGGGTGGCCTTCCTGATATCATCGAAGGTTTTCTTTATCATGTCCGCCTTCTCCTGTGTCAGGCCGGAAATGGTGAAATCCTCTTCTGGTGCGAGTTTTCGAACATCGGCTGGCTCGATTGTAGGCTGACTAGAAGATATAGTAGAGGCAGCTGGTGGGATGGAAGTATGACCATCTGGCACCTCGCCAACATTGACGTCGCTTTCACCATCATGTCCCACAATCCTAGTATTAGGATCGCTTGGGTCCGCCCGGTCATTTGTCTCCCATGTGTCTGGTTGCTCATTGGAACTGGAAGAAATCTCACTGTTGTTGTCGGCTGAAATAGCGTCCAGCTCAAATGCTTCGTTGTTCTGGTCGTCACTCTCGACGTCATCCTCCAGATCCTCGTCTCCAATCTTGGGAAGTGCGTGCAGGGCCAGCTGCTCGAGATGCCGCCCAACATGCTTGATATATGACTTCAAGCCCGAAATATCTCGTCTGCAAAGAGGGCATTCTTTAGTGACATCCTTTGGGACAGATACCTCGCCGCGAGCTACTACAATATTGAGCTGCTCTACACTCGCGTTTAGTAGATGCTGATGGCGAATGTGATCTCTGAGTTCAACTGCAGACTGTAAGGTACTTCCGCATTTCAATGGACATGACCATGTGCGCCAGTGATACCGAGACAGGTGAAGTTGCCACCGATGTCGTCGATCAAAGTCCGTATTTGATACGGCACATCTTGAGAAAAGGCAAGTGTACGGTCGGAGGTCCCCAAAGACGTGACGTCTGTCGAAATTGTTAGATACGGGCAGACAAGTGACCGAGTGGTACTTACTTCCATGCTCCTCGTGTACTGGCTGATATAATCCTGTAACAGAATGGACATTCAAAGACCCCCTTGTCTGCCTCAGGTGGTCGCTGGGGGACCTTTAGTGGAGGAGCAGGCTTCATGTCTCCATTTTCCAGCACTAAATAGCCAGCCGAGGTAGCATAGGACGTCTCAGACATGGCCATATCGGATCGACTGTCTTCATCAATCACACCAGATCCCTTGAGGTGTTCTGGAATTGAGGACGCTACGGTATGGGGCACAACCTCTGTCCGATTTGTATCCTTCTGAGTCTCTTGATCCAGCCCTGCCGCCAACTTGGCATGGTGAGCCTCTCGGTACTTGAAGAACTGGCGCCGACGGGTGATGAACTTGCCCAGGACATCGGACAAACCCTGGCTGATCTCTGGGAACTTATCTTGGACGTAGCGTACGTCGTGTGACTCGTAGAAGGATACATCCTCATCAGGGCCGGCTCCAAGTTTCCGGAATCTCTCATGTGGTGCTGGGTTCGCGATAGCGAGAGAGAGACGTAAAAGGCAGTCGATGGCCTCTGCGATATCGGTGCAGAGTGTTGACAATCTCGTTTCTGGTGAGATTTTGTCATCATCATCTAGTTCTGAGTCGGAGAAGCTGTCTTCGCTGTCTGGATCTGAGCCCTCAGGAAGAGACTCCGGCTTATCCTTCACATCTTCACTGCCCTTAGGAATGCCCTTTTCTGGAATGAGAAGTCCAGTATCCTCTAGGGACTCCGATATGTCGCGCAGAAGATAGAGGACCTGCTCTTGTATATGAGGTGCCTCTCTCAACCGATGATCGAGCGATGCCGGGCCACTCTGGTGAGCTGCCAAGTTACCGGCCCACATCTTGAAGCGGATGTTCTCATTATCCAAGGTTAGTAGTAGCTCACTTAGGCCGTTAGACTCGCCCTGATCAACCCGACAATCGATTTCATGATTGAATGATATTGCAACGGTCCGGAAAAGCTTGAGGACATTTCGGACATTGTGGGCAATTGGCATTCGCTCCTGGTTGCTCTCCATGGCGACGAAGGGCCACGAGCGAGACCAGGCGACCAAAAATGATGTTTCCTAAAGGCCGACTGTTCCTTAGTAAATGCTGTTTAAGTGTTGCGACCTGCCTTGGAATGCGTAACAAACACTCGACACGAGGGAAGAACCAGCATCGTCAGTTAAGAGCTCGTCAGACCAGGCTCGCATACATTGCCATTCTGAGATACGTGCGGGGTCACTTGAAAGCTGGTTGATCATTGGGCTGGGCACATGCAGGTCGTAAGATGGCCGCTCCGTCAGCCTCAATAACCGCTCATGGGGCTCTTGACGCCGCTTTCTCAATCAACGACACTCGAAAATCGCAGGAATTAAAAAGGTATAATGTCTGGCTTCGAGGTTGCAGGTATAGTCCTGGGGACGCTTCCTCTCGTCGTCACAGCCTTAGAGGCGTATAGCAACTTCCTGCGCGACTGGGGCAAGGCTCCGGCGGAGTTGAGAAGCCTTAACCGGCAATTATCCACTGAGCGAGTGAGATTGTGCAACGTCTGTGAGCAGCTCATCAGCGATGTTGTATCGCAGCAAGATATTGAGCCGATGCTGCAGGATCCGTTTGGACCTCTCTGGCAGGCCAAGGAGACCAATGACAGGATCCGTCGGAGGTTATGGGACTCTTACAGTCCGTTTGAAGATACAGTCAAGGAAGTCGAAGAGGCTCTACAGAGTGTGATGATGAGGCTGAGAATTGACGTATCAGCCGATGGGACAGTAAGATACCCCGTTGCTTGAATGAGCTACTACTAAACTGACATCATACAGGTCCAGTGGATTGAACGTAAACGTGTCACTCGGGATTTTAAGAAACTACTTTACCGTCTAAACCGAAAGGACTACCAAGAAGCTCTTGAAACCATCTCGAAAGGCATCACGAGTCTTGAGGGGCTCACTCAGCAGAGCGTCGGCCTTGAGCCTAGACGCCGGAAGCAGTCTCGATGTAAGGTGTTCAAAGTCTTACGGGACCTCTCCGCTAGCTTCTATCGAGCTCTGTGCTCTAGCATCCTGTGCACAGACTCTCATGATGTTAGTCTCGAGTTGGCAACGCAGTTTATTGAGGTCGGGCATGATATCGATCACGAGACGATCGCTCAGGATGCTCAGTTCAGACTGGCTATTTCTTTTGAAGTTACGAAAGGCCCAGCGAGCAAGGTGTTCTGGGATGAAGTCAATATCAAGGCCATGTCCATATCAATGACTGGGCGGTCTGCTCCATGCGCTGTGGCCACAAAGACGAAGAGTGCGAAGCGAGTCACCTTTGGCATTGATCGGGCGCTATCTCGCTTGTCTTTCACAGACCCTGCTACGGACTCCAAGCCCAATGTTAAGAAGGCCATGGCTCTCGTGACTCGGCCCGCTACCGACGTTGCATTCATCAAGTGTCCTGAAGAAAGCAGCGTCATGCCAACAATAAGGCCTCTGGATCTTTGCCTCGCTCTGAAGAATGCCCACGAGGAGAGACCTGCCTGCTACGGCCACTTGATTGACAAGGAATACAGCCACCGTCACTTCCAAGTATACCCACTAGGAACGGCAATTAATAGCAATGGTTGGTCAATAGTGACTCTCGAAGATGTCCTTGAGGGCAAGCAAGGCCTTCGGCCATTAATATCGTTGGCGGAGAAGGTTAGATTGGCCCTCGTCATCGCCTCCAGCGTGCTACAGCTCAGCAAAACGCCCTGGCTTCCTGAGGCTCTGACACGAGAGAATGTACACTTCTTTAGACGCGGGAACACACTGTCGTACGAACATCCTTTCTTACAAAGGAGCCTACCCGAGTCTTCATTTAAGCGCCTTGACGAGACGACGGACAGCAGGGGCTATTCTTTATCGAGCAACCCGACACTATTTGCACTTGGCATGCTACTACTAGAGATTATTCTCGGTTCTTCACTTAAACAGCAGCGAATGCCAGACGAGAAAAGCCTTGATGAGGATTATGACAGTATGATTCAGGACCTAACCATTGCGAATCGGATGCTAGAGCAGAGAGTAGCATTGATCAGCCCGGCGTATAAGGCGGTGGTTGAACGTTGTATAGGATGCACAGATTCCAAAGGCCTCGAAGAGGATGACTTTCGACAGATTGTGTATAATGGCGTTGTCATGGAGCTGGAAGCAATCTGGGACGATATAAAGCTTGTAATATAAGTACTTGAGATCTTCTATTGCTTTTAAAATTCAGCTTAGATATTGATCTGTAGGCACTTAACAGACTGGCCGGATGGGCTTATGTTAGCAGTAACTGTTAGCGGTAAGTATCCGTGGCGGAAGCTAACTTAGCTTTCCACTAAATGTTAGTGAAGTTGTCTACCTAAGGCCTAAAAGTATAAATAACGGACATCCCCTCTATTGCACTTACAGCAGTACTAAAAACAAGCTCCATTCTATACCTCCATACTAAGGTACTATTATAACCTGAATATCTCCAAGTTCGCTTTCAAGAAATTAATCTATTTCCCAAATAATGAAGAACGCAAAAGCTTGTTCACAATGCCGAACAGCAAAGAGGAAATGCCGATTATTATCTGGCAAAAATGCCTGTTTCGCGTGCCAGCTACGAGGTGAGCTATGTTCTCTAACTCAACTTGGCAAAGTGTCGAGCACGACACAGCTGGCGCCTCAACCAAGAGCTATGATAATGTCACCTGAAACGAATATCGACGATATCTTATCGCCTCAAGTGCAATGGCAATTGGTCGACTACTATATGGTCTTTATTCACGATCGGCCTCAAAGCATATTCCATCAGCCAACTTTGAAAGATCAACTTGAGAGAAAGGAAACCGATCCGGGCTTGCTGCTGGCAATATGCAGTTTGGCATGCCGCTTTTCTGATGACCCAGCCGTTAGGGATCTTGAAGATTGCTTGACAAGCGCCTCCAAAATGAGGTTACAAGCAAACCTGGAACAATACAGTCTCGCAACTATCCAGACTTGTATCCTCGTCGCAAATGTTTGCTCTGCGAACCTGAACCCAGAAGGCGAGGCTTTATATTTTGGTACGCGGAGCCCTCAAAACCCAGCATATAATTGACCCTTGGTGTAAATGTCTTGCCGCTTCTAACACGGGACAAAGGTATCGCTATCAGGATGGCTCAGATCATGCGACTACCGTACGGGAAGCTATCTGAGAACCCTGCTGTTGCGGAAACCAGAAGGCGAGTCTTCTGGACATTATTCATGGCAGACAGATGGTGCTCCTCGGCCTCGGGGCTTCCACGACAAATCCAGGACAATGACTATGCTGTTGATCTCCCAATTGACGAGAGCATCTTTCAACAGGCTGAGTTCAGTCTTTTTGGGTCCACAAGTCCGAGTCTAGGCATATGGGCGTACAAAGTCATGCTCGTCAAGATATTTGGTCACATCCAAGATTTCAACCGAGGGAACCTTGGACGTGGCCTTCGTCAAGAGGACTTCGATGCCCACGTCAAAGTATTAGCAGACCAGCTTGAAGAGTGGGAGTCCAACCTACCTCTTCACATACAGCTGTCGGAACAAAATATCCGCGAGCATTGTTCCAAGGGACTTGGCGGCACGTTTATAGATCTACATCTTGGCTTCCATCACTATGCCACGTTGCTTTTCTTCAATTACCTAGAATCCCGACGACTGTACTCCCATAACACGTTACACTATTCGCAGCTTTGCAAGTCGCATGCCTTTAAGTTTTCAGAGCTGTTGGAAATCTCACGGGAAAGAAAGGGCTGTGAAGCAGTACATGCTGCCGTCGGACATATGGCAATCGTTTCTTCAGCGGTACTGGTGCACGTGTTACTCATGGGTGAGATGAGCGAGCTTGAAGCTGCAAGAAGTGGTTTGATCTCCAATTTTAAGACCTTGCTCAAGTTAAAAAGGTTTTGGCCGAGTTTGGAAAAGCTAGTATGTCAGGCTCTTCCATCTTCCGTGTGTCCTATGTCCTATGGTAATGCTAATGCAGTAGGGGCCCTTGATAGATCTCTAGACTCTCACTGTTCCAGGATGCCTTGGTTAAGTCTCTGGAAACGAATTCGCGTGAGATGGAAGGGTGGATGATGAGATTCTTGACGGAATACGCTCCACCCTCAGATGACTTTGCTGATGCTGACCCGGCGCCAGCCATATCTACATCTTTAACAGAGCAGGGGACAACATCAAATAAGGATGAATTTTGGCACAGAAATAACACTCTAACGGAATTACTGAACGGTCTTAGATAGTCAGTATGACAATTCTTTGTATTTCTAAGAGGGATACAATCAATGCAAGCAAAGTTCTATTCATGTTTATGTCATAAACACAGCTATTGAATCCGTTCTACCTAAGTAGGCTATAAATACTGCATTCAGCAATCTGAGTCCTTGCTGGAATTGTAATGCTAATTGGGAATCCTGCATAATCCGGATCGTCATTCGGCATGATGACAAATTGTCCACTTCTTGTTTCGTCCCCATTCAGCCTTCTCAAGGTATCGAGCTTGCCGATTGAAGTGTTGAGTTCCTTTTCCTCAAACTTCAAGATACCTGTGTAATAAGATCTAGGGTCAAGAGACTTGAAGACGGCTTGGAAGCCTTGCCCAATGAGCAGGAACTTTGTATCGTTGGGGTACCCATTTTCCTGGAGGAGAATAACAATGCCGTATCCAGGGCCAGGTCTGCCCGTTACGAAGGAACGCTCAATCGTCACTTGATACCCTCCCATGCTTGCCACTGTATTTGCGTCTCCCGACTGCATGTTGTCTTCTGTAAGCTCGTCGAAGAAGAAACCAACGATGGCTCCTGGCCTTTGCTGAGCTTCGAGGACCAGATCAGAGACATGCGAAAGGAGCTCAAAGTGCCGCGTATAAGCGCATATGTCACCCTCCGGGAGACTGTCGACGCCAAAAGGGCAAGCCCCGATGGCGTGGTATGAGCCGATAGCTTTCCAAAGTCGACGAGCGCCGTACTCATCTCGACGCTGCTCAGGTATAAAAAGTGGTTGGTTCCGGTGGCGGTATGTTTCGCAAATGTGGATATAGTCGTTAAGATAGACATCGGGTGAGATAAAGTCGATAGCTGTTGCAAAACGCATCCATATATCCAAGACGTTGCTGATGCCACCGCCAGAGGGATAGTCACCTGGCATACCGCCGCCTCCAGCCAGGACAGGGAAATCGTTATCTGAACCCTCGCCATTGTAGTTCTGCCAAAAGTTGCAAAACATTGGTAGGGGATACTCTCTCTTGCCGGCCGTGGCGACGACATCCACAAATTTGGTATAATGGTAGGCCATAAAAAGCTCATCTGTATAAGGGCCTTCACCAAACGTCTCAGCCCAGGTAAATTTTCTATCGTCACCGGAGGCCAGACGACACGGCATCTCGAAATGGGACTTCAGGTGTGGATGTAGATTGTCCCAGTCCTGTTCAAGAAATGTCACGAGATCTTCAGGGACCGGCTGCGCATAAGCAAGCTCGGCGACTTGGCTCCGATCTCGCGAATCACCCAAGATACCGCATTCGTTTTCGGGCTGTACAAGTATTACTGTCGAGTGCATCTCGTCAATTTCTCTGAGATGCTTCATCAACGTTGCAAAAGCTTTGGCATCGGCCTCGGCGGATGCAGCGCAGAGAGGCGTGATGATCTCGGTCGCTTTGAGGTGGTTGCCTGTGTCTTTGAGCCAAACGCGAGGGAACCGATCGGGAGCCAGTTTGGCCCAAGATGGAACATAGTTGGACATGCCTAGCCAGCTGGTTAGAAACAAGTGTCACCCTCTAAACCTAACATACCATTTTTCCACGTCCCAAACCATAAGAGTATGAGCTTAAGCCCAGCATTCCTCGCGTCGAGGATAATGCGATCGATTTCCGAAAAGTCGAAATGCCCTTCCACTGGCTCTACCATCTCCCATGTGACGCTTCCTAGTACCGTATTGAGGTTCATGCCAACAAGCCTCGGCCAAAGCTTGCGCATAAACTTGGCAGATGAAAAGGATGAGTTTTGGAGTTCGGCGCCACGTATGAGAAACGGTTGGCCGTGGACGATCAATTGCTTAAACGTGCCCTTGTCATTAAGGTAAGGAATGTGCGGATTCGCCATTGCCAGCTGACTGTGAATCAAAGTAACGGACGATGTCTGTATGTATCGAATAATTTCCTTACCGGGTCTCCATGTTACAAGGCAGGTACTTATGCATACTACTAAGTTACACGTCTGATCTAGAACAGCTTCTCTGTAATAAAGAAAGAGCCAACAATTTAAGTTTGAATAAAGATAACAAATAGGCAAAATTTTAATAATCGGGGTTCATGGCTATCTATTTGCTATAATACTATAGATAATTTAACCTAGCCTTTAAAATACCTAGCCTATAGGTATCTATAAGTACCTATCTTAAAGGGGTAAGTACCTAAAAATACCTATTCTAAATACTTACCTATAGGCAAGTACTTAAATAATATAATTATATAAATATAAGTATTTATAAGTAAAATTTAATAATAAGTTAATACTTAAATAAAAATCTATAATACTTATAATATAAGTAAT
>NFZR01000064.1:0-57710 GCA_002165215.1 Fusarium pininemorale | reverse complement strand
TATAACTAGTAAATATTATTAGTAATATTATATATATAAAAAAAAGAATTTTACTTTTATATTACTATATAGTGCCGCTATATAGTAGAATTTTTATAAAATTTTTATATATAATCTTTAAAATTAATTACTTTTACTATTAAATTAACTTAAAAGTATAACTAGTAAATATTATTAATAATACTATATATAAAAAAAAAGGAATTTTACTTTTATATTACTATATAGTGTTACTATATAGTAGAATTTTTATAGAACTTTTATATATAATTTTTAAAATTAATTACTTTTACTATTAAATTAACTTAAAAGTGTAACTAGTAAATATTATTAGTAATATTATATATAAAAAAAAAAGAATTTTACTTTTATATTACTATATAGTGCCGCTATATAGTAGAATTTTTATAGAATTTTAATATAAAAAATTTAAAATATTCTTTTTTTAATTTTTTTTTATTTATAATTATAAACTAAAATAATATTACTAATACTTAATATAAAAATTTTTTTTTTTTAATTTTAAGTAAAGTATAAAAAACTATATATAAAAAAAATTCTAAAAAAATCCTTTTATTACTTTTAATAAGTAGTAATTACTATTTAGTAAATAGTAATTACTAATAGTAAAATAATTTTACTATTTACTATTTACTAATTAGTAATTACTAATAGTAATTTTTTTTTTAAGGTTTTACTATTAGTAATTACTAATTAGTAAATAAAATTTTACTAATTACTAATTACTATTACTAGCCCTACTTTTAGTAATTACTAGTAGTAATTTTTAATTACTTTACTATTTACTAAGTAATTGCCAACCCTGCTCGATGGCATCAAATCACACTTCGACACGAGCTACGTACCTTAGGCATCCAACTGAAATAGAGGGGAAAGAAAGGTACCGGCGATCTCAATTGCCGTGATATCGTCATTTCAGGCATGATGCTTGTACGAGTTCAATTGAAGTTGAATCGTGGCTTTGCTGTCAGGCGTCAACAGCGACTAAGATTTAGCGGCCATGGCGCTAACCCCTCAGAGGCGCATCCCACTGTAACATGCGATCTTGATGCGGCGGCTATGCAGGCGAGTTATGCCACTGACCTTTCAGCTATCCTACCTTACTTACTCGTATAAATACATTCAAGGCTGCCAATCATTGCAATTTTGAACTCCATGTATTTATCATTGTCTTATCTGATACTTAACTCGATGACAGGCAGAGAGATTAAATTATTCTCTTGTATAAAAAGACCTGGTCTTTATTGACTCCTCTATAGATCCAACCTCACTCACCTCGGTAGTCTCGGCTACAAAACAGCACCTCCTCATCCTTTTATCCCACCGGCCATGGCACAATACCATTACAATTGCTTACAATATCAGGATGCGCGTACTCTATGTCTAAATTGGCTATGCAAACCTTATCAGGCCATGCTAAGCCAGGGTCTTGAAGGCGATGCTCGCTGAGGTCCTGGCCCGTGTCCAATGGGATCTTGCTCTATTCGGAGCTCCGAAATAAGGTTTGCGGACATGATTCCCTCTTGAGCGTCCTTTTGAATGCGTTCCTGAAACGGCGATCCAAGGGGTGAAACAAAACCTTCGATTTCGGTAATTGAGCGCGGGATTCGGCTGCATAAACAAGCAGGTTTTCCAGTGCCAGTGCTTGGAATCATCAGTGGCACGTTCTGTTCGCGGATAGATTGTAATGACACCTTCTGTATCAGTCCTGATCAGGTATTTGCTGAAACTCGGAGGGTATAAGATCGTCTTCGTCCCATCCATTCTCTTACAGGTACAGTTTGATCAGCCAGGTTGTCTACTAACTTAGAAGATACAAACTGTCATTCACCGTCATTCATTTCGATCATGCCTAAATTTCAGGCGCTTACCTTGGCAGCCCTAAGCTGCCTGCACGCAACAACTGCATCAGCTTACCCACGTCAAGATGCCAGTTTGCGCACAGAATACGATTATATCATTGTTGGTGCAGGCGCTTCAGGCCTCACTGTCGCCAACCGCCTATCGGAGGATCCTGGTGCGTTCTGCCGTTGCATCGGCCCTCCATGCTTGCTGACGCCCCAATAGCTGTGACTGTCCTCGTGATCGAAGCTGGTGATTTGTAAGAGATCTGGAGTTTTTGACCAGGAATAAGATATTGACAGCTATACAGCGATAAGAATGAAGATATCGTGACAATCCCAGGCCTTGCTGGCGGTGCTGTTGGCACAAAGTACGACTGGAATCTGACTTATCCCGCCACCACTTCTCTCAATGGACGCAACGTCTCCATTCCTTTGGGCAAGGTCGTTGGAGGCTCAACCAAGCTCAATCGCATGGTCTATGACCGCGGTTCAAAGGCAGACTACGATCGCTGGGCTGAGTTGGGAAACAGTGATTGGCAGTGGGATACACTGCTTCCTTATTTCAAGAAGGTCGGCTACAGTTGGCAAAGTCATGATATCAGAACTAATCCGAATCACAGAACGAGAAGTTCACCGGTCCGACTTCCGACATCAAGAAGGAGTATGGCATCACCACGGACACTTCGGCGCATGGCTCTTCGGGCTTCATTCACTCCAGCTACTCGCCTTTCTTCTGGCCCACGACGAGTAAGTGCATCTTTCCAATGTACAGTCCGCCAAGCGTACCAATACTGACAAACCCCAGAGAACCTTGTCAAGGCCACTGGGGAGCTCGACATCAGCGTCGCCTTCGACCAAGCTAATGGTGGCGCGATTGGAGGATACTTCTGCCCTCACAACCTCAACCCCAAGACCGTTGTTCGCTCCTCTGCACAGGACTACTATAGCGCAGTCTCTCAGCGCAAGAACCTCCAAGTTCTCCCCGGCAACCAAGTTACTCGCATTCTCACTAGCAAGAACGGAAGCTCCGTGAAGGCTACCGGTGTCGAGGTAAGCGGTTGCCCTACAATAGTAACGGTTCATAACTAACCATCTTTTTACAGTTCGCGAAGAACAAGGTCAGCGCCAAGAAGACCGTCAAGGCGAAGAAGGAGGTCATCCTTGCGGCTGGATCCATTCACACTCCTCAGATCTTGCAGGTCTCTGGTATTGGCGACTCGGCTCTTCTCTCCAGCATCGGTGTCCCTGTCGTTGTTGATCTCCCCGCTGTTGGCCAGAACTTCCACGATCACGTTTTACTCGCTGTTGTGGGCACAGGTAAGTCACGCGCTTTTCTTAACATGTCTTAAGCTAATTTTGTTCAGTCAATGCCCCTATCCAAACTGGCAACCTTACCGGCAACGCCACTTTCGCTGCTGAGGCGCGCGCTGAATACGACCAGCAAAAGAAGGGACCTTATACTTCACCCACTGGTGACTTCCTTCTCTTCCTTCCTCTTTCCAACTACACAAGCTCCGCTTCGGACATTCATAAGGAGGCCGCCAGCCAAGACGGCTCCAAGTTCCTCCCGTCAGGTACACCCGCCGAGGTCGTCAAGGGCTACCAGAAGCAGCAAAAGGTCCTCAACGACAAGCTTCTTGATACAAAGTCAGCCATTCTGGAGATTATCTGGGCCGATGGAACCTCAATCCTTGGTCTCCAGCACCCCTACTCTCGAGGCTCCGTCAAGGCCAAGTCTTCCAACATCTTCGACTCTCCCGATGCCAACCCCGAGTTCCTCAAGAACCCTCTCGATATCGCCATCCTTACTGAAGGTGTCAAGTTTGTTCGAAAGCTGTCTGGTGCACCCTCAATCAAGTCCCTGAACCCCTTCGAGATTGTGCCAGGAGCCAACGTCACAAGTGACAGTGACATTGAGCAGTTCATCCGCAACAGCGCTTCAACTCTATTCCATCCCGCAGGCTCTTGCAAGCTTGGTAGTCGCAGTGACGGCGGTGTAGTTGATGAGAAGCTCAGAGTCTACGGCATTAAGGGCCTTCGCATCGTCGATGCCAGTGTCATTCCTTTACTTCCTGCCACGCATACAATGACGACTGTTTATGCTGTCGCTGAGAAGGTAAGCTCTCCATCAAATTATTTCTCGCATATCTCTAACGCAAATAGGCTGCCGACTTGATCAAGCGCGGTTGAGTGGTATTGGTTTTCAGATAGCCTAGGTGGGCAGGAAACAAGATTTTGCGACGCGTGTTTTTTACCTTGTAGATATTGGTTCACCTCTCAGTGCATAGAGACTTAGCAATGTGATATAAATGTTTCTGCTCGAAAGATTGGCATGGTTACTGAAATGAAATACTGCTCGCCTGCTTGCAGTCGCTCCTCTGTCCTTCCATTCGCCATACATCAGCGTGCTGACTTTGCACAGATGCGCAATGCAGATCAAAGTACTCTTGGCAGCTACAAGACATGTACTCGCTTTTGACCTTGCTTATAGGACTTTGGCGACGCGTAGTCAGTTACGTATTTTGATGGTAAACAAGTTTCACAGCATATCCCAAGAGGCGGTGTTTGAACAAAACGTCATATCAATGCGACCCCTCAATGGCGATGCTATCTTATTCGCTCCTGATATCGTTTGTTCGATTTGGGGTCTTAGCGTGTGACCACGAGTAGCCACGTCAACGCCGGCATCAACGGATAAGCTCTTTTAAGTCGATTGAGCCAGCCACGTGAGAGGCTCGATGATGCTGACAATATCCATCTGAGGGGTAATTTCATGAGTCAAGCATCGTGACCTCAATTTCGTTCAAGCCTCGAATCAATCAGCAGCTGGTCAAGATGGACGTCTTTGCGACTCTACCGCCGGAGCTTATCGCGCCGATACTTAGCAATTTACCCGATGTCAGAAGCTTATACAGTGTCGCCAAGGCGTCGCCGCATATCCTTCACTTCCTCGACGGGACCTTGGGAGCCGAGGTTCTCGATAACGTCCTCGACGCATCAGCTCACAATCTTGCGACATCGCCATGGATCCCGCACGTCCTGCGCTTGGTAGCCCTCATCAGGCATTCTTCTGCGACAAACCCGCCAGCAAGGAACCTCACCACTTTTATCACAAAGTTCATCATGCCGACCTCGTTTCAGAATGCCCAAGGAGACCACGTTCCAGATATTCAATCGAGTCCGCCATCTTGCATCCCACGCATTCGTCTTGCCCATGTAATGCGAGGTGACAATTTTATTACGCCAAGAGAAATGCTGTTCCTCTTTCGGAAGATCAAGTTGCTTGCAGGAGAGGCCTTTGACTTCTTCCATGAAAGAATCAAAGCGACAAAGCCGCAGCATCTGACCGACAAGTGCTACCATCTTGGCACACTTCCTTGGAATCGACGACCGGATGGCCAACTATGGGGACAGCCATATAAGCTCAACACGGGCGGTGAGGCGTCCTGGTATGAAATGCAGAGAGTTACCCTTGGCTTTTGGTGTCTCCAGTTATGCTATGAGCTCAGTAATGCTGCTTCAGAAAAGCGGCTGAACTGGTCAGCCTCTGATATCGAGGCAATCCGTGACATGGGATCCGGCGAGACGTGCCTATCGGGACTTAGGAAGTCAAGTCTATGGATCGCCCGAGAACCGTTGTGGGCTGCTTTGCTTTACGTCCGACATTTGGAAGGTCGTTCAGATGAAAGTTCTTGTGTTGGTGATACTGATGTTGTGAATAAGGGTCTGAGTGTTTTCTTCAACACAGGCTTCAAACCAGTGGAAGGAAGCCACTTGCAGCTGCCCCATCCAAAGAAGAAAGCTGCAGACTTCGCATGGCCCGCCGTTATTCTGAAGCCGCCCCCGTTTCCTTGCGTTGACCCAAATGATGCGTTTACTTATCACTGCCACAAAGTTCTAGTCGGATGTAAGGGTTTGAGATGGGCTGGGCCACTTTTATGCCCCAGAGGTACTCCAAGATTGAGTGAAGGTTTGCTATTCCGGCCGTTCAGGAGCTTGGGCTTCGGTATCTGGGATGATGAACGATTAGTGACGATGGAAATGCTTGATGACCCCCAGAACAAGAGACCAAGGAGATTTCACGTCTGGTGTCAGGACCAGGTTTTCACTTGGACTAGCCTTTTGAGTAGCGAAGAAAAAGAGGAGTTGAGGGTGTACCAAGAGGATTTGCAGTTACGGGAGGAACAGGAATTTGGTGAGTTGATTGTTGGTGCGAACTAGGATGATGTTTCTCTTTGGACAGGACTGTCGGGACGAGCCCTTGGCGCGCCACTTGAGCGCATTTAACATTAACTGTTGTATGATAATAATAATGAAATCGAAACAGTCTTCTTTGGTTCTTGAAGAAAGTTTTCAAACCCCAAACAGAAGAAAGTCGGCTGCAGGGAATCGAACCCTTGGATCTTTTAGGCGAAGAATGTTCAACTGTTTCTTAGGCTTGAAAAATGCCAATAAAGGCCTAGGTATCTAACCCATTCGAAATAATGCGAAGCCAACGTAGCCGGCTACCTCCCAAGGCTTGGAATTGTACTAGATGATGATCAAATGTTCGTCGAAAACGTTATTACGACTTGAGTTTGTCCCAATAAAGCAGCCCCACTATCACGACAGTGTCTTAGCGTGTCCCATCCAGAAGGAAGAGGGTCAAAACTCAAACGCCAGAACAACCAACTTGAGTTATTTAGGCATGGATCATTGAAATTCCGACGGCACGCATCACCAACTGACTCTCGTCAATCTTCGATCGAGGGTAAATCCAAAGCTTTCACCATCGCCATCCCTAAGAACAACATACATAGAAGCAAAGACTATCAACCTATTATATTCCTGTGTTTCAATCGCTACATCACCCTCTTGTCACGAAAGAATCTTGAATCTTGGAAACACTCTGTCCTACAATGACCGTCTTTAATATCGACGAGGAGGACAACCTCAACCGCATGCGCCGCGGCGATCTGTACTACGCCTTCACACCCGATTTGGTAGCCGCCCGTAAGCGATGCAGGCAAGCAGTCACTCGACTCAACGCAGCCGAGGACCCAACACGCCGCGAGATGGCCGAATTCTGGAGACAGTAAGCTCGACCCTCGTGAAATACTCCCTCGTCTTTACTTACATAGGCTCAGGATAACAAACGACGACCGCCCTTTACCGCCACCTGCAGCCACAGAAGATGAGGAGGACAACGTGTTGCACGAGTATCCCTGGATCGAAGCACCCATCAGGATCGACTACGGTACGAATATCAAAGTAGGAAGCAATGTTTTTATCAACTTCAACTGCACAATACTTGATACATGCCAAGTAACCATTGGTTCAAGGACGTTGATCGGACCAAACGTGTCATTCTTCTCTGGTACGCATCCTCTGGATCCTGAGCTGCGTAATGGCACAAACGGACCAGAACTGGGTGGCACAATCACTGTAGGTGAAGATTGCTGGATCGCGGGCAACGTGACCATTCTTCCGGGTATCACAATCGGTACTGGTTCCACGGTTGGGGCGGGAAGTGTTGTCACCAAGGTTTGTTGCACTTCGTTTCTTGTGTTACGGTATCTGACATTTCCGCAGGACGTACCGCCTTACCATGTGGTTGCTGGGAATCCTGCCAAGATCATTCGTAAGCTTGAAAGGAACCCGAACGGAAAGCAGCAAGAATAGATTAAAGTCTTGAGTGGCCTGGAGTACGAATATCAGTGTGACAGTTCTCTCGAAGTCCCAAGATTCTGCAGGCTTTCCAGATTGTTGAACCAGAGTCAGGAAGTAATGGCATCCAAGCTTGAGTGTTATCCAAGTAAAGTTAGAAGTATATAGTCGATGCGTTATAGTTTCTTGTAGCTCTGGCACTATGTCGAGCATTGATCCAACAACGGAATTGCCTTTGCGGCTCCAGCGCGAAAACACGAAGCGTGGCTCGCCACTACGTCAAAGCCGAAGCACTACAGATATGCGAACGATGAGGAAGAATATTTAATGATGTGTGTGATCCGAGTGTATTGCTATGAATTGTTTTCTTCGCGAAACCCATGTACGCTGCAGTACTTTGCAGCAGTCGTTAGACTTGTGCGTTCTCCCGTGTCCATCGTGCCAACCGAGAGGGAATCATAAAACTCAGCCGTCCTCAATCAAGAAAATGCAGGGACTTAATCTCTCCATCCACCGCCGCCGCTGCCACGGCCATAGCCACCACCACCACCGTAGCCGCCGCCGCCGCCGCCGTAACCACCACGGCCACCACCGCGACCGCCACCCTGGTTGGCCTCGCTGACGCGGATCTGGCGACCCTCGAACCTGGAATCGGTGCGTTAGAATCATTTCCGTGATGTATGCGATGTTGCTGCGTGTAACTCACTCCTGCTCATTCATAGCGTTGATGGCAGCGGAAGCATCGTCCTGGCTGGCGAAGGTAACGAATCCGAATCCCCTTGATCGACCAGTCTCGCGGTCGGTCATGACAATCTAGAAAAAGAAATCGTATCAGCGTCTCGAAGCTCGAGGTGTGCGGGCGGGCGGAGGAGTGCTTACGGCGTCAGTGACCTCACCAAATTCGCTGAACTTGGCGCGGAGAGAGTCGCTGGTTGAGGCCCAGGCGAGGCCGCTAGAGACGTCAAATCAGCTGGAATCCATCGTAATCAATACTCGCGACTTACCCGACAAAGAGTTTGGACATGGTGAGGGACTTGTGTTTTCGACGCGAAAATGTGACGATTTTAGAGGAATATGCAATTGTCAGACGGCGCGGTGCGTTATATAGCCCTCAAGCCACAAGTTTCCCCTCTTTTCGAGCAGGCCACGTGACTGGGGTAGACTGGTAATGCAGCAGGACCAACCTGCGCTTGTGCTCCAAAAACAGTTGCCTACCTATTGTCATGACGTAGTGTCTCAGCCTCCCTATCATCGATCAGGCTTAGCTGGTTATTGAGTTTCCCTGATTGATTGATTTCTGTTGGACACGATTATTATTTAATCTTAGCTACGTAGAAGTGCATCTTTGCGCCTTGCTCAAATCTTGTGCGAGCTGCTCAAACGCGACGCTTTTAACTCTACTGCTAGAATGCTAACAGGCCTTAACTCTCGGATTGAAACAGCAGAGATTGCAGTGGGGACCTCCCTCCCTTGAGCTACCCAAGATCGACGGAGCTGTGCAGCCAACAGCCAATCAGAGTCTGCCACTGTGAAAAAGGGTCCTGGAGCCCTCACCGATGTGGCTAGTAATGGAGGGGCTTGGAGGGGCAAAAAGGGTCCAGCGCTAATCTGAAAACACCTCGCCACTATCTATCAAGGTGCAAAAATTGCCCTGCCCTGGGCTAGTGGACGTGTACCCGCGATATGCCCGCTCGGTACCCTAGAGCATGATGTTCGACAGAGCTGGCGCAGCGCCTAATGATGTGAGAGTTGCCTGAAGATTGCGCCATATTTGAGTTCCGACTACCTAAGTATTCTTCAGCCGGTTGAGGTACTGATCTATTCCAAGTAACTAATGCGGTAGAGACTGTATTTCAGAACGATTCCAACGTTCAAACTGTTCAACGGCTTCGCTGCCCTCCGCCATTCCACCAAACTTGCGAACCATATACACGCGTGCACATCACAGAAGCCCAGTGAAATCAGCGTCCTTATAATCAACATCGCGATCAGGCCAAGCACCAAGCTTGCTCAAAAAGTCAACAAAGCCACCTTCACCGCCCCAGTAATGCTTCATGAAGTTCGTCATCATATGTGTGCCATTGAGGAGCGCACCGCTTGTCCACAATTTTCCGTCTCTGACCCAGCGCTTGGTGACCCAGTTGACATCTGGCGCTTGCTTTCGGACAGTGTCGAGCACAATAATCGGGCCAGTTGCCGTTTTGCCGTTCAAAATACCGGCCTGCAGAGGAATGAGGACACCGCCACAGATGGAGAGGAAAGCAGAGCATTCCTCGTAGGCTTTGCGAACAAAGGCAAGCTCAGCTTCATTGGGGGTGTAGTGAGCAGTGTTTGCGCCCATGAGAACGATATCCAACGGAGGGCAAGTATCAAAAGAGTCCTTTCCGTATCAGTCCAACGGAACGATATTCAAATGTCAAGTGAACATACTGTAGCCACAAGCTTGATACCACTTGTCAAGATGCAGTGAGAATCAGTTCCCTTTTCAGAAACCCAATGAAAATCCATATCCATTGTCTCGGATTCGAGCTTCGCAGGCGCAACGCTCTCAAAGCTGCTCTTCCATGCTTTTTTGGAGAGTCCGTACAAGAAATCAATGGGAGCGACGTCGAGAATCTCGGTCTCGCTGGAAATATATGAGCGAGGGTTCGTCGGCTGATTCTGCTCACTCACCTGTTCATCAGAATGACACCGATGTGAATGGTCCTGTTGGGCTTTGCGAGGTCGAAGGGGACGGACATATTGGTTGTTTTCGACAGTGAGGTTGTGATGAGTGGATGAGCGATTGTTGTTGTAACCCATCTTGATTCACAGCGATCTCACTTTTATAGATATTTGTTCAGTTCAGTTCCCGAACTATCTCGGTTTGCTGAGATCTATGACCCGGGACATGGATCAAAGCTCGCTGCAAATCAGTGCAGTGAAGAGCTACTCAGCTGACATCCGAGATACATGGTAGAAACAATTGTGTGTTCTCGCGACGAGGGCGTTTCACTATTCCTTCCTTCGTCTCGTCATTGGCTAAGAACACCGTTGTCGTTTTGATAAACCAGGTCTAGCCACTTGATATATCCTAACCTCCGAGTGCATTCGGCTCTTATAATCCGCCACACGGTTGCTCTTCACAGAGATCAAACATGTAGGCTGCGTTAACCAAAATCGCATTCAGTCAACCCGTTAGGATGGATTTTCTCATTTTATGTACGGAGATAGTTCACACGTTTATTTCTAAAGTGCTCGTTTACTGGAAAATAGTGTTGCATGTTTTTACCGCTAAATCCCCGCAGCCGATGTTTTGGTTGCGATGCTTCCCGGGACATTTGATAGGCCGATAACATGTTGGCAAAGTTAATTGAATGGCGTCTCCATGAGCCTTGATTCGCCAGAAGAGTTGTTCAATTGTTGAAGGGGGATTCTTTAAAGACAATAGGTGTCAAGGTGACGAGATGTCTTATTATCTCGGAAGATTTTCCGACACCTAAAATGTGGAGTCAGGCAGACCATGCACTGGTGACGCATCATGAGGACGCTAGTGGATCTTGAGAGATTCTCTCGATTGCTCGGAAATATTTCCGAATTATATCAGGCAATTAAGCAGTATTTCCGAAGAATCGAGCCCTTTTCTCCTCTAATTCCCTCTTCAGGTTTGGCCCGCTGAATGAATAGCCGACAATAAGTATCAAGCCATACCCAAACTTCCCGCGTGCGACTCGAGACAGCCCAATTGAGGCCTGCTTAACAAAGGCCATGATGGGATTCGGCACACGGCTCCCCCGCTTATTCGGTTATCAAGACTTGGGGTTTCTTTGCAGATCCCGAGCAGTGCAGCTGAGGGGAAACATGTCACGTTGCTCGTCTTGCGTATAAAAAGCCTACAGAGGGGACTGCACGTTACCATGTCATTGCAACACAGAGAGCCATCCTTCTCCCGCTTGGACTTGATCTTCACGGCCAACCATGTCTGATCAAGTTATCTACCTCGCTATTGTCATCGGCCTGTACGTGCTGTACAAGTTGGCCAATTCGACTGATCAGCCAAAGATCAAGGGCATCCCTGAGATTCCCGGTGTGCCACTTTTCGGAAACTTGATTCAGTTGGGGACGGACCATGCCAGAGTTGCGCAGAAATGGGCCAAGAAGTACGGACCTGTCTTTCAGACACGCCTTGGAACCAAGGTGAGAATTCATGCCGCTTTTCGTGTTCAGTATATGTATTGATTATTCAATTCTGACCATTCGCAGCGAGTTATCTATGTCAACTCTTATGAGGCCGTGAAGCATTTCTGGATCACCCACCAGTCTGCACTCATCTCCCGCCCCATGTTTCACACTTTCCACTCAGTTGTTTCTTCATCTCAAGGCTTCACCATCGGCACTTCGCCGTGGGATGAGTCCTGCAAGAACCGCCGCAAAGCTGCCGCCACTGCCCTCAACCGCCCTGCTGTTCAATCCTACATGCCAATTCTCGACCTCGAATCTCTCGTCAGCATCGAGGAACTTCTTAATGATTGCAAGGACGGAAGCAAGGATCTTGACCCATCGCCTTACTTTGCTCGATTTGCGCTCAACACTTCTCTGACCTTGAACTACGGTTTCCGCATCGATGGCGACGTCAACTCTGAGCTTCTCCACGAAATCACCTATGTTGAGCGCGAGATTTCCAACTTCAGATCGACTAGCAACAACTGGCAAGATTATGTTCCGCTGCTTCGACTTTGGGGAGCGCAAAACTCGTCGGCTGAGGAATTCAGAGTCCGACGTGACAAGTATCTGTCTGATCTTCTGGCCAATCTCAAGAGCAGAATCGACAACGGTACAGACAAGCCTTGCATCACTGGAAACATTCTGAAGGATCCTACCGCCAAGTTGAACGATGGTAAGTAAGATACGCCTTGCGAAACAATTTTACTAACGAATGAACAGCCGAGATCAAGTCTATCTGCCTCACTATGGTTTCTGCTGGTCTGGACACAGTTCCAGGTAACGTGATCATGGGTATTGCATACCTCGCAACCGAGCACGGTCAGAAGATTCAAGCAAAGGCCCTCAAGGAGATCTACAAAGTGTACCCCAATGGTGAAGCCTGGGAGCGATGCCTCGTGGAAGAGAAGGTTCCCTACGTCACAGCCCTTGTCAAGGAGATACTGCGATTCTGGACAGTTATTCCTATCTGCCTGCCTCGGGAAAGCATCAAGGATATCCCCTACCAGGGTGCCGTGATCCCTGCAGGAACCAAGTTTTTCATGGTGAGACAGCCCTGTGCATATGGTGATGGAACATGCAGCTGATCGGAGATTTAGAACGCCTACGCCGCAGACTATGATGAATCACGATTCGCGAATCCTTATGAGTTTAACCCTGAGCGATATATCGACGACAAGGAGGTTGGCACGCCTCACTACGCCTATGGTGCTGGATCACGAATGTGCGCGGGCTCTCATCTTGCAAACCGCGAGCTTTACACAGCTTTCATCCGCCTCATCACCGCTTTCGAGATTCTCCCCCCCAAGGACAAGAAGGACTTTCCCGTCATGGACTGCATCGAGTGCAACGCCAACCCAACTTCGCTGACAACGGACCCCAAGCCTTTCAAGGTTGGTTTCAAGCCACGAGATGAGGCCAAGGCTAGGGAATGGATTGCTGCTGGTGAAGAGCGAACCCAAGATATAAGGTAATGAAGGAATGGTCTGGATAAGAGTTTAAGAGAACGGGAAGTGGGCAGTGGAAGAATTGTAAGGTTTGACAGGTGGAGATTTAAACCCTTGCATAGTGTTGTCTGTTGTTGTCTAAATGAGGCAGAGTCGTTTCGCTACCCGTTTCGTGACGAGTCATCTACACTCTACCCATGCAGATTATGTTCAGCTGCACCAATTGACGCGTCTACCGTAGCCAAATTAAACAAAATTTAAGGCTAAAAACTACTGAAATGAAACGGTTTCTCACAAGCTTGGGCGATAAAGGCCGTTTCAAATATATAGGCTCGGGCCCACCGTGGCCCTGTTTACCTTGTTAGGGGATCTGTCCCGCGACCTGAAACCAGATCCACAGCCAATAAGAGAAAGGGCAAGAAGCATTACAACTCGAGGTCGTGGGATATCTCAAACAGTTCAGCATAACCTCACCTGATGCTGGCTTCGCCGAACTCCACACTCGGCGATTGCACTACCTACCCTCATCCACAATGAAAGCGAATATTGCCCGTGCAACAATTAAGCCACCAATGTTGTCTCTCTTGTTTGCAAAACCTGTCCCGAGCACTCGGAAGCGAATTTCCGTAACCAACGCCGGCACTTGATGGGAGAATCATATATAATGAAGTGAGATCTCACTTTGGACATGGCCTTGATCATCCATCTTGTCTGGTCTATCTTTCTTTTTCGTATTTTCTTCGTTCTTTACCGGCACTGGCTGCCAACATTGTCCATTCGTTTCTTTGTTTGTAGCTTTACTTTACAATTCGTACATTCTTTCCCGACGATCCTTCGATATATAGTCTTCGCTATTGAAACACCGCCAACATGCGTTTCTCAACACTCCTTTCGTCAGCCGCGCTGATGTACCAGGCCGTCTCGGCCGAATCTGTCGAGTACAAGGATGCCGATACGGGGATTACCTTCCAGCAGTATACCGACACGAGCAGCAAGTTCTCCTTCGGTATTGCCCTGCCCAAGAACCCCAGCACCGACTTCATCGGTCAGATGACCGTTCCCATCTCCGAGGGTTATGGATCTGTCGGTATGGGATCTACCATGACCAAGAAGCTCCTCGTCGTTGCTTGGCCCAACGATGGCAAGGTTATTACTTCAATTCGCCAGGCTGATGGATACACCAACCCTGCCGTTCTCGACGACGATACCGTGTCTATCAAGCCTATCGAGAAGGGCACCAAGGTCGGCACTGACTCGTTCACCTTCACCTTCCTTTGCGAGGGTTGCATCAAGACCGATGGTACCACCTTCAAAGCTGCTGATACCAACGCTGTTCTCAGCTTCGCTATGAGCACCATTGCCCTCGATGACCCCACCGACTCTGCTGGTGCTCTCAACTACCACGGCGCTGGCTTCGGTGGTTACTCTCTTGACACTGCCGCTGCCCAGTCCGCCGACTTTGAGACCTGGGCCAAGCTTGCTTCCGATGCCACTACCCCTGTTACCAGCCCCGGAGGCAGCACTGGTTCTAACCCTGGCAACTTCACTACCATCGTCTCCAATGCTACCTATGACTACATCGTTGTTGGTGGTGGTACTGCCGGTCTCATTGTCGCTGAGCGTCTCGTCGAGTCTAAGAAGTCTGTTCTTCTCCTCGAGCAGGGCAAGGCCTCTTTCTACGAGTCTGGTGGCCGCTCTACCATGGACTGGAACGATACTGTCACCCAGTACGATGTTCCTTCCATGGCCTACTACCTCACTACCGCCAAGGACACCTCTGCCTACTGCACTGACACCGCCAGCATGGCTGGTTGCATCCTCGGTGGCTCAAGTGTCATCAACGCCATGATGTTTGTCCGACCTCAGCCTGCTGACTTTGACGACAAGTGGCCTGCTGGCTGGAAGTGGCAGGATGTTGAGAGCTCCGCCAACAAGCTCTACGAGCGTACTCCCGGTACCACCAGCCCTACCAAGGACGGCAAGCGAGTTGACCAGGGCGCTTGGAACGTCCTCTCCAAGTTCTTCTCTAGCAACGGCTTCACCGAGGTCGATGCCATCGAAGAGCCTAGCAAGAAGAAGTCAGTCTTCACTCACCCTCCTCTGATGGTCAACGACGGTCTCCGCGCCGGTCCCGTTCGTGACTACCTCCCTCTTGCTCAGGCCAACAACAACTTCAAACTCCAGCTCAACACCAAGGTCCTCCGCGTCATTCGTGAGGGTAAGGCCGTCACCGGTATTGAGGTCCAGTCCGGTCCTTCAACCCGCCAGATCATCAACCTCAAGACCAATGGCGCCGTCGTCCTTGCCGCCGGTTCTCTCGCTACTCCCCGCCTTCTCGTCAACTCTGGTATTGGTCCTTCTGAGCAGATTGAGGCCGTTGCCAGCGGAAGCCAGCGCCTCACCATGCCTGCCAAGGATCAGTGGCTCGACCTCCCCGTCGGAGAGAACCTCAAGGACCACCCTATCTTCACTGTTAAGATGAAGACCAAGCAGCCCATGTCCGCTCTGACCGCGACCGACTTCACCGAGCCTAGCCAGACCAATATTGATCTTTTCGCCCAGGGCAACGGTCTTCTTGCTCAGTCTGGCCAGCGCTTCATCTTCTGGGACACTGTTAAGGGCTCCGATGGTGTTGAGCGATATGTCCAGGGTACTTGCGCCGCCGCCGGTGACGATACTGTCAAGGTCAAGGTCTACCTCACCCATGGTGCTACCTCCAGCGGTTCTCTTACTGTCACCAGCTCTGGTGCTACCAAGCTTGTCGGCGAGCCTTACCTCAAGACTGCCGGCGACAAGGAGGCTGTCAAGAGCTTCATGAACAAGCTCATCAGCTTTGCCTCCAAGCCCAACAGCACCCTCAGCATCGCTAGCAATGCCACCGCCGAGAGCCTCATGGCCGAGTACGTCAGCGGTTCTCACTTTGTCGGCTCTGCCATCATGGGCACTGAGAACGACGGTACCAGCGTTGTCGATACTGACACCAAGGTTTGGGGTACTGAGAACCTGTTCGTCGTTGATGGTTCCATCCACCCTGATCTTCCTACGGGTAACACCCAGGCCATCATCATGGTCGCTGCTGAGCACGCAGCCTCCAAGATCCTTGGCGGCGGAAACGGTGCTGCCAGCCCTGTCGTTCCCAGCAACGGCACTGTCCCCGTTCCTACTACTCCCATCAGCACTCCCGTCGCTACCAAGAGGCCTTCCAAGTGCAAGAGGTCTATGCGACAGCGCCGCCACCACCGTCGTCTGTAGAAGGATGGTGTTATAACAGAAGTGGAAATGCCACGGAGGAGGAATTGATCAAGATCTCATTACTATGTACAAATTTTAAACCATTGTCCCAGGACAGCTTCTCAGATAGACCATCTTGATGACTCTAAAACGAGTCTGTTTCTTCAAACGAACATGATTGACTTAATAATTTTGGTTCAAATGCGCATGTGACTAGGTATCGATATCGAACAAGTGACTGTCTCCAGCTATTCACGGTGCGGTAGATGTTGATGAACCTATTGGTGTCGTAAAAACGATGAACGACCCAACTGTGGCGCGTAACTTACAGGGCCTTCAGTGATTAACGGTCACTAAGGGCCCTGTAACTGTCACTGCGTTCCCCTCCTCGGGTCGGCTCGGGTAAGCGCCCAGGCGACAAAGTTTGCTCATGCCGCCAACATCGCAACCTGAATCAATCGCCTCATTTGACTAGCAAAAAGGAAAGCCATCCACTAAGAACAGCAAAAGAAACTGATGAGACTGGGACTCGAACCCAGGAGGATTGCTCCACCAGGAAATTGGTGTTAAGGTTAACCTTAACCTGGCGCCATAACCAACTCGGCCATCTCACCAAGGGTTTTTAGTTGGGGAATGTTAGTACAATTGTTCAACATGACCATCAGCAAATCTATCTCTTCACGACCAACCCAGACCTGATCGTCAACCAAGTGTTGCATGTGTAGTGAATAACTCTTTCATATACCAGTCATTGATTGCAGAATCGAGCCAGCCTGTTGTAGTTGTTGGCAAGCTCATAGGTAAACACTGTAGTTACATTCTGGCAACCATCACAGAATGTCACAGCATGATCGCTAGACAAGTCACCAGGAGCTGGGTTACCGCACTCGAAAGCGCGGCATAGCGAATTACCGAGTCCAAGTCTGTTTTATAGCGTCTATGTCAGTTGTTTTGACTCGAATCAGTTCTTGAGTCTTGTCCTAGCTGTGCCGCTGCATTGCGACAGGTTTGCTAGAGGTCTGGCAGATTGAGCTTCATCCTGTTTTATCATTACGCCAGGTTCATTTCACTTTACACGACTTCCGTATCATTTAATGAAATTCATGGGATCTCCATTTCCAATACTACAGGTGAGAATGCCATTGAAACCGCTCGGGCGACGCGGTCTAGTCAGGGTATCGAGCAGCTTCGATGCATCACACTGCTACCGTCAATGCACATCTGCGGGACCATCACACCTCCAAGAAGATCACTACCCATACCGGGACCCTCAATCTTGCATACAAGTGCATGAACTTCCATCAAAGGTGCCAAGGGGCATCAGTGGCGGGTAGCACCAGTCCTGGGATGATCATACGGGTCCGTTTCATAGGGCTGCAGTAAGCCCTGTTGGCCAAGAGTTACCAGTAGTCCCCGACCTTTCTATTAGATCAGCTCCATTTGATTGAATCAATAGCAGTTAACTCGTGCTTTCGGCTTGTATGTTCGGCCCCTCGCCCAAGCAAAGAAACAGCTTGCTGCAATGGAGACAGGTTCGGAAGCGGGCATACGATACAGCAAAATATTAAAGATTTGTGAGCTTTAATCCTCCATACAGTACTCCAATTCATTCTCAATCGACTGGTGAGCTCATTAGACCACTAATCGTAGGACTAAGCATCAATTGCATGGCATGTCGAAGCAATGTTCTTCTCACTCAGTCAGGAACAAGTTGGCGACTCACCCCCGCGGCTTGGCTCTCTTGTTCCGCTATACCAAGGGCCTATAGACCGAGGCTTTTCGATTGCTTAATTTGCGGCTAGCCAGCTGTCAAAAAGACGTGAGTATTAAAGAGGTGCGGGAGGGCATCGCCAGGCGTGGCCTTGGAGGCACTGCTCACCAGAGCGATGCTGTACTGCCAAACTTCCAACTTGGCATCTCGACGGACAATTGGATAAGCTATTTCTATCTCTGGTACCATTAATCATCTCCAGAAGTACACCGGTCACTGAGAAGCAGCGTGGTTCGGCCAGCGAGCTGGCGCGCGTCTCTTGTCAGCTTGGCAGATGATTGGCAACGTTAGGGCCATCACTCTACCATTGCGCTTCACACGTGGCAATATCAGCAGTAGAAAGAAGAACTGTCGTCTAGATGCCGACACCGTTGCGTTGCTTCGTGTCAAATGGTAAATTGTCAGTGGGTTTTGCCGAGCATAACCGCCCGAAGCCCTGATCCGATACCGCTGTCGCACTGACGCCATAAGGACCCATAAGTAAATGCGCGGTTTTTATCAGATCTTTTTCTCTGTTTATCAGATCTTGAGTCCAGTCCAGTCAGTCACTGACTCGTCTCACCTTAGTCTGCTGTCGCTGCATGTCATGCTGCGTTGTCTCACGCGCGCCCGCCCACTATTGTCGCTATCAACACCAAGAAGTCTTATTCACATTCACAACAAAACAATGACTGCCGATCATAGCCATGGACACGCTCGTGTCCCTAATACCCTTGAGTGGCTTGCCAAGACCAAGAGGGGGGATTATCTCGTGCAAGTAGCGTGGCCTTTGTGCTGGGGTGAAGATCGCGTTGCCTCTGAGAATGAAGTGGTCAATCTGGTGTGAGTAGTGCTTCACCTTACCCCAAAAGACCGAATCTGATCACCACACAGCTACCTTGTTGATGGCAATGCCTATTTCTTCACAGCTGTTGATGTTTCCCGACGGTTGGAATACCTGAACAGCACAAGAACTGTCGTGGTGGGCATTGGATACCCGCCCAGTAAATATGTCTATGACTTTCGTCGGGGCCCAGATCTTACACCACCAGCCGACGAGTACGACATGCCGCTCGACAGATACGGCAAGCCTCGTACAGACATCTCATTTGGTGAAGCCAATGAATTTCTCGATTGGATCAAAGCCGATGTGATGCCTTACGTTGAAGACAAGCTCTTCCCCAAGGCCAATCTTCACACTGGTCGCAAGGCTCTCTTTGGTCATTCATATGGCGGCATCTTCACCCTCAACACCATGTTTACTCAACCAGAACTCTTCAACACTTATATCGCTGCCAGTCCCGTCATTTGGTGGAATAAGGACTTTTTGATCCGCGAACGTGAGACTGCTTTCCTTGCACGCGACAAGCCCGTCGACCCTCCATTTTCACTGGCTCTTACATGGGGCACCGGCAAGTCAGAGTTGGTGAGAGATCCTGACGATGATGACGAGAAGTGGTACAAGAGACAGAACTGTGCGGAGGACGACAAGATGAAACCAAGCGCAACGGCATTGGTGTCGCGACTCAAGGGTTCTCCGAGTGTCAAGAAGATTTGGACACGTGAGTTTGAGGGCGAGGATCACGGAAGTGTTGCGGTGACGGGTCTTCAGCAGGGACTCATGCAGTTCATTCTCGGCAAGATATAATATTATTGAACATAGAATTGATAGACTCGAATTGAAGTTGGCGCATGCAAGTGCGCAAATTGTACGAACTCTTCACAATTGGCGCTGTTGATTGGGTGTGCGTACAGTGGTCTACTCGATGAACACTTCAATCGCGACCCATCTCTCGGAGATCACGAGACAGTAGAAGCAGTTGAGAATGCTCCGGTGTTGTAAATTGCAGATCATTCAATTGCCGTGTAGTTCGTCGACGATACGCTGACCTCGAAAGTATGCCTCAGCTTGCTTCATATCATGAACTGGATACCATTCAGGTGGCCACTCGGCGACAAGTCACCTGTCGACACAAGATCGATACAAGATTGCAACCAATTTTCACGTGTTACTGGAACTTCAAAGATAAATAAAACGGCAAAAACTGCCATTCTGTTGAGGCCATAATGCCATCATCGTTTATTACAATAGTCTCTTAGTTACTAGGTATATAGCATCATATAACATTACTCTTCCACCATAATTTTGTTCTGAGATCAATCTGACCATATCATCCAAGATACTCCAGTCTCTTAGAATACAGTACCCTTGGTCTGCTTGATCTTCCTGAGATCGTAGTTCTTGATCAGGAACAGCGAGATAAGAGCGACAGCCATGATGCCAGTTCCGGCAGCAAGCATGCGAGCCTGGCCATAACCGTATGCCTTCTGAATCGCAAGGCGCTCGGGGCTGCCCATCTCATAGAGGAGCTGAGAGTCGAGGGACTCATAAATGGTGTCGAGATCAGCCTGGGCAGACTCGGGAAGATAATCGGCGAGCTTCTTATAGAAGGTGTTGGTCCAGATAGTGGCAGAGATGGTGCTACCGACAGCAGCTCCGATGTTGCCAGTGACGCTAAGGGTAGCCAGAGCAGCAGCGACATACTGATGCTCGACGGCAGCGAGGACACCGACTTGCATGCAAAGAATGAAGGTAGCGCCAGCGATTGAGATGAAGACTTCACACATAACAAGGTAGCCAATGGATTGACCAGGGCGACGGAAGTAGATCATAAGACCTTGAGAAAACATGTACAGAGGAATACCGACGCACAGAATCCACTTGAAGCGTCCGGTCTTGTGCATGGCATAACCGACAATAAAGAGGAGGACACCAGAGACGATCTCAAAGGTGTTGTTGACATAACCAGCCGTGGAGGGAGAAAGGTTGTTGACCACCTGGAGGAACGAGGTGAAGTAGCTGTTCCAGCAGTAATAGGCGATCATGTAGACGAAGTCCAAAAGGCAGACACCAATAACGGTGCGGCTGGTAAGGAGCTCGAAGCGAAGGAATGGCTTAGGGGCAACGAAGCGCTCGTAAGCACCAAAGATGCCGAGAAGAACGACACCCAAAATGATCATTGCAATGATGTAGGGGGTGTCCCAACCCTTAGGGGCAGTGCTAGCGATGGAGAAGGGGAGAAGGAAGATGACAAGGCCAGCAGCGAACAAGAAAGCACCGGCAGCGTCGAACTCAATGAGTCCCCACTTGATGTTCTCCAGGAAAGACCGGCCGCTAGACTCATTGACGAGAATGCCCTGCTTCTTGGCCTTCTGAAGGTTGTACCTCAGGAGGATGTACATGGGGATGGCGACGACGGGAAGGACAATGGAGAAAGTTCCAAAGCCCCATCGCCACTGATCATCGTTTCGGAGGAAGGCCTCGGCAGACTTGGGACCAGCGAAGGCAGTGATCATGTATGGAGAAGAGGTGAAGGCGTATGCAAGACCTCGGTTCTTGAGTTGTGTGGAATCGGCCGTGATAACGTCAATGCTGTAGGTGAGACCGGACCATCCAACCTGCCAGAAGACCTTTAGGGCAATTAGTGAATTTCTGGTGTTGTAAGGGACCGGAGATGACTTACGGTAGCGGCACAATAAGTGGCGAGGTTGCGACTAGCAGCCATCATGGCCATACCAATGGTAGCAAAAATGACCATGAGAAGGAAACCTTCAGCACGACCCCAGATATCGAGGATCTTGGATAGGGGAATGTAGACAGCAGCAGTCATGCAGTTGGCGACAATGCCAATGACGGGAATGAGAGAGTGAGACTCCCATTCACTGCTGGCGTAGGGAACAAGAGTGTAATTGATCTGGCTCTGGAAACCATTGGTAAGGTAGATCAACCACATACTGCAACATCGTTAGTTCGCGACTTCATTTGCGACAAGACGAAAACATACAAAACGAAAACACCAGCAAGAGCCTTCTTGCTCCAGGCCAGAGTCGTAGCCTCAACGGCCTTGACACCATGCTGCGCGTTCTCAGTAACGGCATCGCTGGCACTACCAGTCTCATCAGGGTATTTGCCAGCCTCCTGGTCCTTTTCGTTCATGGCAGCAGTGACAGTGACGGGTGCCTCAGCGGCATCGCCCTCATTGCCCTTGCGCCCAAGGAACTTGTCGAGAGCTCCCATGGTGATCTTGTCTTGGAGAGAATAAAATAAGCTTAAGCTTTGGGAAGACAAGGTAAGAAGAGAGGCTCAGCAGATCATGGGAGGGAAGAGTACACGGTTATAAGTTTAAATTGACAGGGAAAATTTTAAAGCAGTTGTTTAGGAGCAAGGGTGCTTCCGGCTAGACTGTGAAGGATATTGGACGCAATCCACTTTCCATCAGATAAGATCAGGTCTCTCAGGTGGCCAAACCCACCGAGATCGGGCTCGTTTAGGACGATTGGGAAATGTGAACCAACAAGCAGAGAGAAAGTGACAGACTGGAGATTCTCGGAACGCGAGGGATCCAGCGGCTGCAGCCACTTTGTCGTTAGCACAGGCCTCGAACGCACGAGTTACCGGGTTTGTAGGTGGGGGGTTCAATTCGGACGGCGTCAAGCAGAGATTTCCATTATCTAATCTGATTGATCGATTAGATCGAATCAAGAGTTTGTGCTTCATCGGTGGAATTGCTTCTGTAGGGTTTGATCCGTGTTGGATTCATCGTATTGTGGGATCTTGATTCAATCTTGATGCATTTCGGAGCATCGCTTTGTAGGTGGAAGACAGGGTTCGCTGGAAGTCACTGAGGCCTCACTGTAACCTCCGCTTTTGCAGCGGAGCCTCCCCATTTCGCATCTCACTACTCTCTTCAGCTTTTGCCTCTGGCGTGGGATTGTATTACCCAGAGCCAACCAACTGCGTGATCTTGGCACCACGATGCAAGGATTCTCATCAGGCGTCTTTTGTCATGTTCAACCAACGCGTCGGAACACTCCAACAAGATGTCGTTAAAAAAAACCCTGCATCAGCTGTCGACTCTCTGCGCTTAGCAAGCTAAAACCCATCGGAAGCTCGCCGTAGAAAGCCCATATTTCTCTCTTGGCAATCAACAATAACTTCCTCTTGGCAAATAGAGCTCCATTGCTCATCATCAGTAGCCCTACAGACCATGCCCATTTATGGCCAAGACTGCATAACGAGGCTTGATTCTGGCCTCACGACCAGCGGACCAAACGCCACAAGGGGTCAAGTCCTCCAGGGGTCGGGTGCCTCAACCGCTTGAGCCGCGGGTTGTGGGAGACGAGTCACTCCACTGAAGGTCGTGAGACCGGGCCCCTGAAGCTAGGAATGGGTTCTTTTTGCTCGGCCAATTATTTGTGCTTTGGTGAGAAAAGAAAGTTTGGGCGAGGCACGCGATCTTGTTGCTGCAAGCCTCGACGCAGTTTATCTGCCGCTTAAACAAGCTTAAATGACGGCTGCAACCGGCGCAATTTCTTCCAGTTTTCGGAGCTCATTTGCGTAAAAAAGACGGGAGCCGTAAGGTAATGAAGAAAATGGCCCCCCACGCTAGCTCCGTGTCACGAGAGGGTAGGTAATTCATGACATTTCCGGAGGTAAACAACAGCCGACCAAAGTTCCGAAACTCATTCTAGCTGTATCGCCGGTTGACTTTATTACCGCGCGAAGGGATTGCTATATCCAGCTTTTACGGTTGATAGAAGCGGCAAAGTACCATACGCATGGCTGTACGGAGCAGCACGTTGATCTTCAGTCGCAACCTCTGCATGTAATTGAAGCTGATCAACAGGATCGGCAATGCCGTTGCGCCTTGGCAACGTGTCAAAGGATTTCTGATCGGTAAGATCGGATCACCTCTTGGCCAGTATCTTGGCAGAGTTATTCCCGTTAGAGCGCGAATTGCCAATTTTGAACCGCTTCACTAATGCCGAACCGTCACAGCCAAGAGGTTGTAAGAACATACAACAGCGATAATAAAAATTGATTGATAATAAACAAGTCGCTAGCATTATTTTACTATCCGATGGCCATCAAATTTCCAATCCAACAACTTTTGAAGACGTTTTCCCATTCATTTACAGCTTGGGCTCAAAGCCAAAGGTCGTGCCAGCGACACGAGGCTGGCCCTGGTTGAAGGGACAGATCTGGAAGAAGCGCTCACGAGAGATCTTGACGAGGTTAGATCGCTTGTGAGGCAGGTCCATCCACTTGTCCTGGTGAAGACCGAAGATCATCTCATACTTGAGAACGTTCTCGCTGGAGAGACGAGGCTCGCCAACAACGTTCTCAGTGCGGTGGTCATCGAGGAACTCGTAGTGCATCACACTGGGCCACCATGCCATGACGCGATACTGCCCGCGGAACGTGTCGTTGCCGACGAGCGAGTGTCGGCCGCGATCGAAGTCAAGGCAGGCGTAGTGTTGGCCCATCTTGTCCTCCTTTGCCCAGTACAGCTCAAAGTAGGCGAAAGGTGTGTCGTTGAAGTAACCCAGAACAGCGAACTGATGAGGGTCATCGTGGATGTTCTTGAGATATGTGCGGTGCTCATCAAGAGTGCCAGTCTCCATCCATCCAGCAGCGACACGAGGGTCGTTCTGCCATGTGTTGAAGAGACCCAGGTGTTCGGGGTTCTCGTAGTCAAGAGCGACGAGGTTGAAGTGCTCGTCAAGAGATGGGATGTAGCGGCTGTAGATGTGACTACCGGCAGCAGGCTTGGGTGTTCGGCGCGGGTGACGCAGGAGAGTGGACTCGGAGGTGGGCGTCATCACGTACTCCAGATGAGGCACCACGTTGGCGGAGTTCCAGGTAGGAAGCCAGATGGGCTGTTGGCCCAATGGAGAGGCACATCCCTGCCAGAACGCGCTGCGAAGAACAAGAACCTCAACTCCAGTGCTGGGTGCGGGCTCAACGCCCTTGGGAGGAGGAGGCATGTTGATGGCGACCATGGAAAGGACGAGCTCCTTGGCCAGATCCTCAGCACCAGCGCCCTCAAGACGAAGACGGAACTGCTCTACATCGAAGTGATATGTGAAGAAAGTGTAGAGGAACATCCAGGTCTGCGCAAGAGTAGGAGTCTGCTTCTCCCAGCTCAAGGACCAGACAGGACTTCTTCTAGCACGAGCATACTCGCGGTTATCAGAATCAGGGATCTTATCAGATTCCACAGCGGGAATCTTGGAGAAAACTAGATCATCTGCATGGAGAACCTTGGGGAACGGCTTGCCCTCTGTGACGGAGTCGTCCTTGCGTAGACGATAGGACTGCTTACCCTCAGCGGTGCGCTCGAGGTAGTAGGTGGACAGATAAGGCAGAGGGAGCCTGATCTTGATTGGCGACTTTTGCTGGAATGGTTCTGAAGACATGATTGTTGGTTGATGGCTTGTGACTACTGACTGACTGACTGAACTTGTTCTTTTTTCTCTCCAGATTTTATTTATACCCCGATCTCGGTGTTGAAGGGTCTTGGCCCAATCAGATTAGATAAGATGTATTCCATCTTTTGCTCGAGACGGCGAATATCCCGATACCTACCGTGAAGTGGACAAGCCAAGGGAAGCAGGGCAGGGTAGGGGAGTCCGTCTTGTAAAGCTTGGAACTTGGAAGCTTGGTCGGGCATGAGGTGTCGTGTTGTGTCCGGTCTGTGCCGATTATCCGCAGTCCCTGCGAGCTTTGCAGTGGGATCATGCCACTAAGTAGACGCTAATTGGGGCCAAGTGGATGGGATGTGCGCTAATTTGAGGAGCGGAGATTTAGAGAAGAAGCTGTTGTGGGGGCCTGAATTTTTTGCTCGCTGTCCTGCAGAGAAATTTCGTCTGATGCTGGTGAAGCTCATCAAGTATTGAGCTGCTTACAAGCACTACCCTAGAGAACGTATCGACTAACTTACATTAAGTTCTTTTCATTCCTCAAGTATGAGAGTTAATTCTTTTGACCAGCTTCGAATCGCCTCCGACGTCACGACTGCCGTAACAATGGAGGGTGCATGCAAGCTTGGCCCGTTCTTGGTTGTAGCCCCGGGATGACATTCACGCCACCGACTTTCGCTTCACCACTACGAAACACGGCTTGCCGAGCTCTACCTAATCAATCGCTTTTTGCCATCAATCAGATTAGATTAGATTGATATGTTCTGCGAATTGCGAGTGCCCAGCGACAGATGGCTTGGAGCTAAAGCATCACTACGAGGCTTAGGGTAGGAGTCTGGCGATGCAGATGGCGAGCACAAGACGTTACAATTAAACCGACGCATCGACTCACTGGGTATGAATTCGAATGCATAATGGATGGTGCGATGAGGTTTACTGCTTTTGTACGGCTGAGCGAACAGAGCGGCAAATCGTTTGGTTTGATGACCATTTGATCGAATACGCCGAGTCCCAGTTTTACGCGTATGCGCCACCGAGCAGGCTACGATACGTGCCGTCGAAAGCTGGAAAGCAGATTCCAAACAGTGAAATCAGAGCCCAGGTGCATTATTCATTGTGACGCGAGGCTGTTTTTTTGTTGTTGTAGGGCTATAGCTCGAATGGAATGTCTACGAAGTCATGGTCACGCATTACCTAGAGTTTGACTCTGTCGTGTACTACTATGTAACAGCGCGACACGCGACGGAAGCGCATGCTTGACAAACACCTCCACCAGTCCCCCACGAAAGCAAATGTAGAAAAAACTTGACTTTTGAGTATTTGGAAGCGACGGGAAACAATCACTTTGCCCAAATCGCTTGATTGCGCAAACTGCGGCTTCTTTCAGCGCTTCCGCCGACCACATCACAAATGCAGGTCGTTACCCGCTGGCCCCCGCGATCAATTGGACCGTTGCGCAAGCACTCGCAGGATAACGAGGAGCTGAATGGAGAATATTGAAGCAAACATGACCATGAAAACACAATTCAATGCGACCAGAAAAGTCGCCGAAACACGTACTTCGTAGGGCTTGTTGCGCTGCGAAAACTGAGGGCACGTAGGTCAAGGAGGCGCTTTCGCGACCGCAGCACGCTCTCACATGTGTTTTCAGCTCCTGGTTCAAGAATCGATCTAGGGCCCCGATGCATATATCGCTCATTATTCATGCCCAATCACGGGTTATTGAATCGTGTTTGAACTCGATGTCATTCTTGTCGAGGCGAGAAAGACGCGGTCTCGGTTCGGAGGGAAACAGTGGCTTGCTTGCTCAACTACCGATAGTACCGGGACATGCTTGTTAGCCAAGAAAGCCACCTTTTGGCATGAGTGGAAAAAACGAAAAAACAAACCGTTGCCAAGGGATTAAAATCCATGCTTACATGGTGTTTTCAGCCATTGCATGTATTCTGTTGCGAGTCTTTGGAGGTGCACTCAATGAAGCTCTGCTGGAATTCTTGAGCCTGGACAGCTTCCTTCACGTCAAAGCAGGCAGCGGTCATCCCCAAGCTCTTGGAACTGTCATAGCTCCCATGAAAATTCTGCTCCAGCATCCGATCTCGGTGCTACGCTAGCATCATGCACGATCATGAAAAAGAAATCACTAGAATGCAGCATGTGATGCATCTTGGCCCTGGGTTATCAGATGTGATTGATTAGATTCTTAAACGGTTCATTCCGTAGCTCGACGCCAAAGCGACCAGGTGCCATGCCGTGCGCTGGAGGGGGCGTGGGTGTGCTGGAGATCGAGGGACAGGGATCTTTTCAACTGAACCCTTCTGGAACTCTAACGCCGGCTTGGGTCACATTGCACCATCTTTTTATCTGATCGGAACAGAATCATCAAGAGACTGGCCATTGAGCATCCTCGGCTTCATCAGATTAACCCTGCCGACCTGTTTTTACCACCGAGTGCAACACATAAACGTATACTCACCGAAACATAGACTACACCATCCACAATCCTTCAGCAAATCGATCACCATGGCGCAACACACGTTCAGTCGCCAACCACCAGCCCAAAGTTATGGCCTCGTCTCATTCCCAGCACAACACGTTATGCTCGTGGTCTTCAACCGACCCAAAGCCCTCAATGCAATGACCAGCGACGCAGAATATGAGCTCGAAGCTCTCTGGGAGTGGTACGACGACGAGCCCTCACTGCGCTGCGCCATTGTCACAGGCGCTGGGCGTGCATTCTGCGCTGGCATGGACCTCAAGGAATGGAACCAGATCAATCAGCGCAAGAGAGACGGAATTCCCGAGAAGAGACCCATGGACCCGCCCACGACGGGATTTGGCGGCCTTTCGCGTAGGAGCGGAAAGAAACCCATCATCGCCGCTGTAAACGGTCTGGCGATGGGAGGCGGTTTCGAGATCATCGCCAATCTCGACCTCATTGTCGCTGCGAAGAGCGCTACCTTTGCTCTCCCTGAGGCTAAGATTGGTGTCGTTGCTAATGCAGGTTCTCTACCAAGACTAGCGAGAACAATTGGTCGCCCTCGCGCCACTGAAATGGCTCTCACAGGGCGGAGCATCAGCGCTGCAGAGGCCCGCGAATTTGGCTTTCTCAACGCCATCACCGAAGACGCCCCAGCAGACAGCGATGTGCTCGAGCGGCCAGTGGTGCAGAAGGCGCTGGAGTACGCTGCGCTCATTATCAAGAATAGCCCCGACAGTGTTATTGTGTCTCGCGCGGGTATCCTTGCAGGCTGGGAGCATGGGAGTGCTGAGAATGCAGTCCGGGTGCACCGTCAGACGTGGGACAAGATCATGGCTGATGGGCACAATTTCCACGAAGGCGTGCAGGCCTTTGTGGAGAAGAGGGCTCCGAGATGGGTGGATAGCAAGCTATGATGCATGACAGTGCATTTATGAGGCATTTTCCCTCTGTAATATTTCTTGTTTAGTACGGAGGTCCCTGCCAAAAGTTTTGTCCCGACCCCCTGTCAAGCCAAAGAGCACTAGCAGGGAAGCTTTCTATCAATACCAAGTAGTACAAGAGGTATCTTATCGATAGCAGGATAAGCGCTATAACTATAAGCTATAGTGGCTTCTAGGGTATTAGGTCTTGAGCTTCCAGGGCTGATAAGATAAGACTAAAGTACCGATGTATCCTGCTAGCTTTTGATTGGTTAAATCCCTGTCCTATAGACAGGGGGCCAGGACAAAACTTTTGGCAGGGACCTCCGTATAGAGCCCGACATACTTAATTTACATTAGAGCTAGCCACGGCGGTTTCAGACACGGACAAGTACCTTGCAGAAGGCTCAGTGGCTTGTGGTGTGACGCCATGGCAAGCTCGTGTGTGGAGATTTCACTGATCCTTGTCAATCTGATCAGATAATGAACTTATCAATCACCCCACCACACGAAGAGAAAAAATGTCGCCTCGGCTTCATGGGGGTCATCACTTCATCCACTACGTCCCCGCCGACATGTCGATTATTGCTTCTCTCCGTCTAGTAACGGGACGAAGAGAAACCCTGTTTTCCCTTGGGTTGCAGGGTTGCAACGCTGCTACATGGCGCGGTGGAGTGGCCTGCAACTCGACCACTTCAGACAGGGCCAGTCCTGTTCACCTCCGTCGAACCATTTGCTACATGCGATACTACGCGGATGAATCCTTTACCAGAGCTCTGGCTACCGCATAGCCCTCTACTGCATGAGTTCATGCGAACGTGTGTTTCCCCTGTTTAAAGAAGCAGCCTCATTCACAACCGTCTTGGCAGAGCAACCTCTCACCGAAGCCACGCATCTCCCGCTCCCTTCTTCTTGCTTCTTTGCCCGCGCTAGTTCCGCAACTTTTCACACGGGAAGCTAGGATGTATCCAAAGGGTCCATCGAGCGTGGGGCCTTTCATCCTCTTCACGTCGATTCACGTACGGATTAGCGTGCCGAGATCAGCAATGGACGACCGATGAGCAGACGACTCCCCAAGACGGACACCCTCCGAAGTCGCCCATGATGGGAAGCTCGGGACCCTGAGTGAGTGAAGCTTCAAAGGTCCCCGTCTACCCCCCACACAGCTTGTATACGATATGCTCAAGACGGATGGAAAACCTCTGTTCAATACGTAATGGTGTTCCTGCAGTTCGGGCTGGCAATTCTGCAATAAAATAGTGGAGGCGTTCATGTAGAGTTTCTCGTCGTTGCAAACTGCATCTGTCTGTATTCCCATCGTCTCCAGTGGGATCTTCTTCCAGCCCACCAAATACAACATTAAAACAGATACACACAAGACAGCCCATCCATCATGGGAGATGTTCAGTCGTCGGCGCAGCCGCGGGCGAAGGGTGTGCGATATGACGTACCCGTTCTTCGCAAACAACAAGACCAAGATAGCTATGAGCTTGAGATCCTACTATTAGCATGGACACTTCTTCTGTATCGTCATAGCCACGGGAACCATGTTGAGTTCTCGTGGGGTTTGAGCGAAATTGGTTCCTCGACGTGTCGTACATTCACCCTCAACACATCGAAACTGCAATGGGATGGTAGCGATTCTGTCGCATCGGAGGTGGAGGTGTTTCGAAGCTACCTACAACAAGAATTACAGTCAGAACAGCCTTTTGAGACTAAAGGATACAAGTTCTTCTTCAATGATGAGGCTGCGACAGGCGAGGTCGTCACTAACGTGACTGATGAGGGCGAGTTGTCAGTGAACTGGGTAAGCGCATGAGCCTCACCTCTCATCTACACCAACTAACGGGTTGCGCGACACAGGGAAACGTTCAGATTGAAGCGACACTAGAAGAAGGCGTTCTATGGCTCCGACCGACATGGCGCGAGCCTCTCGGCGCAGAGTTCCTTGCCAACCATTTTGCCCAGGCCCTCGTAGAAGTTCTCAACACAACACTCACCGATTCGACCGCAACAATTAGCTCAGTCCTACCGCTGGGCGAGCTCGACAAGTCTGTGATATGGAACTGGAACAAAGACCTTCCTCCTCCAGTGCCCATGTGCATCCACACCTTGATCGCTGAGCAAGTGAGGTGGCGCCCCGATGCGCCAGCCATCTGCTCATGGGACGGCGACTTCACATACGCAGATGTTGACAGACTATCGACACTGCTTGCGCAACATCTAATTGACCTCGGCGTCAAGGTTGGCGATATTGTGCCTCTGTGCTTCGAGAAGTCAAGATGGACGACCGTCGCAGTCATGGGCATCATCAAAGCCGGCGCAGCTTTCTCGCTCCACGACCCCAGTCAACCCATGCAGCGACGACAAGTTATGGCTCAACAAGTCAACGCGATACACATTCTCACTTCCCGAGACCAAGTAAAATACGGCCCTGAAATCGCGCCCGACGCGAAGCATGTCGTTGTCGATACAGCGACTCTCGACTCTTTGGCCAAGACGATTCAAGACCCCCTCCGAAAACTCCCCGACGTACCGCCCGATTCTCTCCTCTATATCATCTTTACTTCCGGTAGTACGGGTACGCCAAAAGGAGTTATGCTCTCGCACGAAACATACACTGCTAGCGCTCTTGCGCGAAGCACGGGGATTGGATACTCGAGTACTTCACGATCGCTCGATTTTACATCATATGCTTTCGATGTCAGTGTCGACAGTATTCTCTGCACGCTCATTCGTGGTGGATGTCTCTGCATCCCTACTGATCAGGACCGTGTGAATGATCTCAGCGGTGCGATCCGCCGCTTGAGGGTGAACATGGTGAACATCACACCCTCAGTCGCGCGTATCTTGGATCCCGATATTATCCCATCGCTGAACAGTCTTGGTATCGGTGGCGAGTCTTGCTCGGCTGGAGATATCGCGATCTGGGGTCAACACACAAGAATTGTTGTTGGTTATGGTCCTGCTGAGTGTACGATTGGATGCACTGTCAACCCCAGCGCAGCGGGCAAACCGTACGTCAGTATCGGTCCAGGCACAGGTGCTTGTATTTGGCTTGTTGACCCCGACGATCACAACAAGCTTGTTCCTGTGGGCGCTGTCGGCGAACTGCTCGTCGAGGGACCAATTGTCGGCCAAGGATACCTTGGGGATCCCGAGAAGACAAACGCGGCCTTCATCCACGACCCTGACTTCCTCCTCGCTGGCGCTGGCGGTATTCCCGGTCGCCATGGGCGTCTGTACAAGACAGGTGACTTAGTCCGATACGACCCAGATGGCGAAAAAGGCTTCGTCTTCGTTGGTCGCAAGGATACTCAGATCAAGCTTCGTGGTCAGCGGGTAGAGCTAGGAGAGATTGAGCACCACATCAAGAACCTTCTCCCCGCGGGCGCTGAAGTCGTCGCTGAGATTATCGCACCAAGAAATCAGAACAAGGAGTCTATGCTGGTAGCGTTCATCGCTGATCGTGAAGCTAAGGATGATGGTGATGCTCGGCAGATTGACTTCCCACCTCGACTGCGTGACTCACTCGAGACGCTCAATGAGAGGCTCTCAAAGGTCGTTCCAGTATACATGGTGCCTGCGACATATATCACCCTCTCCAAGATTCCGTATCTCGTCTCTGGAAAGACTGATCGAAAGTCTCTTCGTGCCCTTGGTGCTGAGATCTCTGCAAACCTTCAGGCCTCAGCAGCTGCAAATGAGTCCTCCGAGATCCGTGAGCCGGAGTCCGAGGCCGAGCTCTTCCTTCGCGATTCATGGTGTCGCCTTCTTGGACTTGAGACGAAACAGGTCAGCACTACACACAACTTCTTCACATCTGGCGGAGACTCCGTTCTGGCGATGAAGCTTGTGCCAGTCATCCGAGACTGGGGATACACGCTTTCTGTCGCTGATATCTTCAATTACCCTGTTCTCGCCGATATGGCAAAGTCGATGCAGAAGGGCGATAAGAGCAAGGGTGTTGATATGCAGATCCCTGAGTTCTCTCTACTGAAGGATAACATGGACCGCGATGCCCTACGCGCTGAGGCTGCTGAGCAATCGGGTTGCGACATCAGTGCGATCGAGGACATTTACCCTTGTGCGCCTATGCAGGAGATTCATATGGCTTTCTACACGCGATCGAAGGAGAACTATGTCGCGCAACGAATCGCCGATATCCCCGCCTCAAGTTCTGTTGACAAGCTCAAGTCCGCTTGGGATGTCGTGTACAAGGAGAGCCCCGTCCTCCGCACTCGCATTGTTGAGTTCAATCAGCATGGCTTCATGCAGGTTGTCGTCAGTGAATCGCTTCAATGGAAGGAGGTGGAGTCGTCGCTGGAGGAGTTCCTTGAGGAGGACAAGAAAGAGCCCATGTCGCCTGGCGCGCCGCTCTCTCGCTTCGCCATTGTCACCGACCACGCCCTCGACAAGCGATACTTTGTCTGGACGGCGCACCACGCCATTTACGATGGATGGTCTACAGATCTCATCGTCGAGCATGCCCGCGCTGCGTACAAGGGCGAAGAAGTATCCCGACCTGCTCAATTCAAGCACTTCATTCGCTACCTCGCCGAAGACTCACGCGAGTCGTCCAAGGACTACTGGAAGACTCAACTCGCTGGCGCTACAGGACCCCAATTCCCAACCCTGCCATCGCGCTCTTACATCCCCGACCCTACCTCTCTGACTGAGCGCTTCATCAAGCTTGACAAGGCTGCCAAGTCCGACATCACCATCGCTACCGTCATTCGAGCTGCATGGGCTCTGCTGGCGTCGCAATACTCTATGAGTGACGATGTTGTTTTCGGAGAGACGTTCATGGGTCGCACCATTCCTCTCCCTGGAGCTGAACTCATTGAGGGTCCCATTCTCGCCACTGTCCCGGTTCGCATTCGTCTCGACCGCACTACTACCGTGCAAGAGTTCCTTCGTGCAGTCCAGGAACAGAGTGTCGCTCGCTCTGCGCATGAACATCTTGGTATCCAGCATATCCGCCGATTGAGCGAAGATGCCCAAATTGCTTGTGAAGTCACCATGGGTCTTGTCGTCCAGCCTCAAGATCCTGAGCCTTCTGAGGCAGAAACTGACGAGTTGCCTTCTTTCCGTGGAGGAGACGCCGCTCTTGAGGCCCTGCACTTCAACTCATACCCTCTTATGTTGGCTGTGTCCCTTCAGAAGACCGGCTTCCGCCTGTTGGCAAGCTTTGACTCGGAGCTTCTCAGCCCCGTTCAAGTTCAACGCGTATTGTCGCAGTTCGAGGTTGCTATCAACCAGCTTCGTGGCGACGTGTTGCGCTCATTGAGTGACATCACATGTCTCGGTGAAGAAGAGCTAGGAGAGATCTGGGAAGCCAACAAGCAGGCACCTGTCTCTCCCAAGGACATCTCGCGATTCCTGTCCAGCGGCGACAAATACCCCACGGTCCAATATGTTCCTTGGATCGTCCAGCCTGGCAATGAGAAGCTGCTCATGCCGCTCGGAAGCACTGGAGAGCTCCTACTTGAGAGCGCTTCTGTTCGCGACGATGCTGATGTTGTCGATGCTCCTGAGTGGTTGAAGGAGGGGGCGCTTGGTTACCCTGGTCGACAGAGCAAGCTCTACCGCACTGGCGACCTTGTTAAGTACGCCGATGATCTGAGCTTGGTGTTCGTTGGTCGCAAGGATGATATGGCCAGTGTTGACGGTCGTGTCGTGGATCTCAATGCTACGAATCTTGAGCTCAAGCATCTGCTTCCTGGTACCGCTGAAGCTGTGAGCCGACTTGTTGTTCCCAAGGGTTCAAGCAGTCAGACTCCCGTGGTTGTCGCATTTATCAAAGATATACCTGCGAGGGATGCTCAATTGCTCAAGCTCGGTGTCGATGCTGGAGACGCATCACTCCCTTTGGCGGAAGATGTCTCTGTTGAACTCGCTGCAGCAATTATCGGCCTCAACAAAGCAATGGTCGAGACTCTTCCACCTTATGCCATTCCTTCAATCTGCGTCCCCCTCACCAGCAGCGTAGATATCAACTCCATCGAGGCTCTCATTTCGGAGGTCTCCCTATCCCTGGTCGTTGAACTTCGCAAGTCCTTCGCATCTCTCAAGAAGACAATCGCCGACACCACAGTCTTGACCACAAAGGAGCGCGTTCTTCGCGCTTCATGGTCCAAGTTCCTTGGCATTGAGGAGGAGAAGTTGTCGCTCGATGATAACTTCTTCCGACTTGGTGGTGATTCCATCGTCGCTATGCGTATGGTCTCTGCTCTGCGACAGGATGGTTACCGTTTGTCTGTCGCAAGCATTTTCCAGAACATGCAGCTTCGGAGCATGGCTAACTCGTTGGTCGAACTCTCACCTGAGACCAGCGAGAGCACGAAAAAATACTTTCCCTTCTCGCTGTTGAGTATGAAGGATGTTGATGGCTTCCTCGCCCAGGCCATCCGTCCTCAATTGGCCGACCCGACCTGGAAGATCCAAGACGTCCTTCCCGCCACTGGACCCCAGAGTGGTGATGTGAAGCAAACAGTATCTGCCCCACGAAGCTCACTTCAGTACAACATGCTCTACCTGGATCAGTCAATTGACACCGCCCGTCTCGTCGACAGCTTCCAGTGCCTCGTGTCGCAGCACGCTATTCTTCGAACTGTATTTGTTCAGCATGAGGGAAAGACGCTCCAAGTTGTCCTCAATGACATGAAGGTGCCGGTCACGGAGCAGAGCGTTGAGAGCTCGATTGACGACGCTGCCAAGCAGGTTGCAGAGTCGGACGCCAACGATAGCACTGATCTCGCTTTCGGCGCTTCATTCATTCGCCTGTTCGTTCTTCGAGGCGAGACTGAGAACGCTTTCATGATCCGTATTTCGCACGCACAGTACGACGGTGTCTCTCTGCCAGAACTTCTGCGCCAGCTTGAGCTTCGGTACCGCGGCCTCGAGGTCCCTGCATCGGAGCCTTTCGAGACCTACATCCAGCACCTCTCGACCACCAAGCCTCGAAACGTGGAATTCTGGCGTAAGACTCTTGAGGGATCGTCATACACTGAGATCGCTCCTGCTGCGGAGCCTCAGCAGAAGACTGCATTCATGACCAAGGATGTTGACATCTCTGGAGCCTCACCCGACACAACACACGCGATGCTTCTCACTGCTGGCTGGGCCAAGGTACTTTCGCAGCACCTCAATGCCTCTGATGTCACATTTGGAGGTATTGTCTCCGGTCGCGACGTCGATGTCGCCGGCATTGACACCATCATGGGTCCCTGCTACCAATACCAGCCCGTCCGCGTCAAGTTTGAGCAAGACTGGACAGCTTCACAGCTCCTAGACTACGTGCGCAATCAATCCGTCGAGGGCAGCCAACACGCCACACTAAGCTTCCATGAAGTGCTCAAGGAGTGTACAAACTGGCCTGCAGAGACTCCCTTCTACGGCTCTTTCACCAACCATCTCAACAAGGAGTTCTTCGACTCGATTCCTTTCGCTGGTACAAAGTGTCGCGTGGACTACTCCATTCCTCACCCCGAGCCTGCAACACCGCCCCGTATCGTATCATTTGTTGAGAACGGTAGAACTCAGATTGGTATTGAGGCTGACGAGGAGCGTCGGGAGTTCTGGGAGGCAAAGGTCGAGGAGCTGGCGCGTGTGATTGAGGGGTTTGTCAAGAACCCTAACGATTTGGTCTAAGTCAGTTTTGGAAATTTTCGCATATTTATTAGTTTACGGATAGAAAGGGCATAAGAATTGACAATATATTTTATTTACTTCAAACAAAGCGGTTCATGGATCTAATCATCAGTCCGTCCGAATCTTGAAAAGACGCGAATCTTAGGTTGCTTTGATCCGAGGTTAACCCCACCACGCCACTAAAGAGGCCCATAAGAATGCCCTAAACTGACCTAAATATTATCATTACAAGTCTAAAACTTTCTCACTTCAGTGGGCTGTCAAGTGTTCAAGGTCTTATTTGCACCACGCTCTCTTCTCTTCAAACTTGCTCAGCTCCTGATCTTTGGTGAGCGACGCTTGCGTGACATGGACGTATCGTAAATTGAAGCTCTCACTGCGCCGAATAGTACTCTATCGACTAGCTATTTTTTGTTCGCTATACCTTCATTCATGAAGACTCTTTCAACGTCTCAACCTTGTCACAGTCGTTAGAGGCAGACCCTGCAGAGAGCTCAGAGGAGTTTTCGAAGCATACATCTGTCAACTTCATTAACACGGGTCGAATGAATTGACGAACTTCGATGCGTATAAGTTATGGCTGTCTTCAATTAAATGCTAATATATTATCTTAGTAGCTCCAGTCTATGTCTATAAAATGTATGAGGGAGTCTCTACCGACTCATCCGTGACGCCCTTTGCGGAAAGCCCAAATATTTCGGCCCTCTAGTCCAACGCCAATACCCAAATCCCAGTTCGCTAAGCATCATGGCAAGCAAATATCCTCAAGAACCCAGCTAACTGCGGAGAAAACAATTCACACCGGTCTATTTGATGTCGCGCTCCTTCGCCGCCATCTATAATTGTTCGATTATCGTCGTCATTGCGCAGACCCTGCGCAGAGAGGTTGGCTTCCAGGTCAAGGTCCTGCACCGGCCTCAGTCCATGTGGTGTTTCCTGTCGTGTCTGCTCGGTGCTGAAACGTTCAAACTTCTCGTTGGGAGCATCATGCAACTGACTCTCAGCCTCGGCCTCAGCCATCAAGCACCTCTTGCGGACTGACCATGCGCTTCCAGCGTGGCCGGCAACCCACCAAGAGAACAAGATAGGTAGAGTAACCCCAACGTGGGCACGGCATCCAGACCATATACCGACGAGAAGAAGCCACACGTTATGGGCTGGAAGTGCCCACGACCAATGGTAGAACCCTGGTGTGAGCTCAAAAGGAAAGACAGTCGATCCGATATTTAGGATGATCCATGTAAGCATGAAGAAAGCAAAGAACTGCATAGGGACGATAGTCGCCAACACTGTGTCGATGACAAGGTAGTTGATGTCCATGTAGAACCAGAGGCACATCCAAGTCTCGAAGAACTGAGCAGCATCAACGCTCCAGTTCTCCCGGAAGGCCCAAAAATAGCCAGCCATGCCCAAAGCGCCAATGAGGGTATAGATCTTCCCGGTGATGAAGCGGAAGACATAAACATCTCGCTTTGAGTAGGACTGGAGGACCTTGGTAGAAGTTGTAATACCGTTAAGTCCCATCTGGAAAAAGAAGTGCATGAGAATGCCCATCACTAGTGAGACAGTATTCAGGAGAACTCTTGTGCCCTGCTCGGTAGGCATGATGTTCCAGATGTTGGCCTGGAAGGGTCGAAGGAAGGTGCTCGCCGAGGTAGGATTGGTCATGTTGACGGCCTTGAGGGCATCGGGAGTCGTGAGACCGTACATGGTTGCTGCAGCACCAACGAGGCTCTGCATGTTGCCCTGGAGGGAGGAGAAAATGGAAGGGTAGTATGCGCCGTTGTAAATCGTAGTGACAGCGTCTTGTGGATCATAAGCAGTAGTGTTATCACCCTCGATGGTGGCCAAAAGACGATCGGAGGCTCCAGGATGAGTGTAAATAGCGCCCCAGTAGCCATGGTTACAGACGGCGTCGCGAACCTTTTCGGGGGTATCATACTTGGATGACGAACCGAACTCGACAGAGGGGAACTTGTCTGACTGGAGGGTATGATAAGCACCAGAAATGGCCTTTCCGATATCACTTCCGTCGAAATCGATCGCTAGGATCTTGAGGTTATGCATTCGTGTCGAGGACTTGAAGAGGGAACCAAAGAGGTAGGACATATTTGCGAGGAACAATAGCTGGACCATCAAGGCCGTCATAATGACCGGTATTATGTAGGTCTTCATCCTGACGGATAATGGTGTAGATCGCGAAGAGATTCGGTTAGATGATCGAGGTGGTATTAATGTCATGGTGAATATATGCTGTTGTTTGTGTCTCAAGTAGGTTATGGATGAATGGAATGGAAGTACTGAACAAGACTTGTATCTGTCGAAGATAGACACAGAAGATATTGTTTACTTATATGTCTAAAGTATGAACATCATGCCATTCCCCTGAGCTGAGCTGTCAACGGGGTTGTGTTACATGCCGCCGCCGCCAAACTCAGTTGGCTTCCCGAATCTCCGTTTATTAAGCCTCCCGGACTCGGATCCGGTGATGAAGCCGTGGCAAAGCTCACCACGCGATTGGACCAAACTCCTGACTCAGCGGAAGTTGGAGGATTTTCGCATTCGGTCCCACCATTCCCGGAAATTCGGACTTCGCGCCAAACGCAATTTCCATAGCGAGGCCAGTGGCTTCGTGTGCATAGACGGTAACTAACTAAATCTTGATTAGAGATTCCTTTTTGCTGCTTCGCTGGCGACATAGTGGGTCTTGTGCGCGCATTCGCTTCCGGCAGTTGAGTAAGGCTTAGCAGTAAACAGATAGCAAGCATATGACGTATGTATGGATTGAACAATTAGATTTAATCATGCTCAGTAGCTCCCTGTCTTCTTCTGTTTGTGCAAGTCTAGCGTCATCCCAGCCCTACGCGATAAGACAAGGTGGCAGACTCGGCTACAATGGCTGCCACGGCTCCTAGCATCTCCAGAGCAGCCAGTGTATTTCGTTTCATGATCTTGCGTTTCCCTGACGGTCAGGTTCTCTTTCTCCCTTTCTTTGCTGCTCATGACCTCCATTGAGTGCCGAGGCTCGTCTGTCCTCTGCAACCTGTTGCATTGGGGTCTGTCATGCTGTAAGCCTCTGGTGCTCGCTGGCCCTTCGATGCTATTTCTCTCGCCAGTATACAATAGTAGTCTGGGTGAGAAACAGCGTCTCCAGTTACCGCGTGTTTACTTGGCGAAAGACAGAAACTGGTCTAAAATTAAACCCTGTCTTCAGCTGTCTGCAGGATCTTTATTTTGGGCGAGGCACCCTCGCCCAGCCACTCCTCGAGGAGCAAGAACACTTCTGGCCTAAACTTGGGATGTCAAAATTAACTCATCTGAAAACACCAAGTCTAGGTACACTAGGTCTCCCTAAACTCTTCTAAACTTTGCTTAAATTTTCTAAAATGAATAAAATCTTTATATTACCTACTTAGAATAAGTGTCCTGACTTTCATTGCCTTGATTAAATACGCCTTACCGCTAATGCCAAGGCGTTGGGCAACCACCCTGTATGCGTTAGGTACGGAGTACTACCAGGTCGTTTCCCGCCAGCAAGCAACCATGTAGAATTAATGTGACATCAACCAATAGCATGCCCCAGTTCATGACCATGCTGGGCATCATATCACACGATAATGCAAGAGGTCACGCTGAACTGATGCGGCAAGCCACAGCGGGGTTGAACATGTTCAGCAGCTGTGATAATGCTCCAACTCGCAGCAGTTGATACGCTGAGGATGATTTCTCAACTAAAATCCTGCCTGACTTGTCCCCGCTCCAACGCCAAGCAGCGGAATGGAATTCCCAGAGACAGCCAACTCCATAAAAGATATAATTGACTCAACGGACGGTGCTTTGCTTGGTACTTACGTCCTTTCTTCCAGACATCAGATTTTACAAGCCCGAGCAAAGTCAACCTAACAAACACCATGGGTGACGTATTCCTAGGCTTTAGGCCAAGGCCTAGCGACATTTTGATAGCTATCATGGGAATGACCGGGTCTGGAAAGAGCACTTTTATCTCGCTGTGCACTGGACAAGACGTTCCCGTTGGCCATGATCTGCAAGCTTGTACGTATTGGCCATGTCATCCATTAGTTGACACAGTCCCAACATGATGCAGGTACACAGCACGTCACTGCATACAAATGCAAATGGTCAGATACCTCTGACATATATCTTCTGGATACTCCCGGGTTTGATGACACGAATCGATCAGACACCGAGGTTCTCAAAGAGATTGCCTTAAGCCTTGCCAAGACATATGAAGACAATGTTCAACTGAGCGGGATCCTATACCTCCATAGGATCACAGATCGTCGTATGGGAGGATCTGCTCAAAAGAATCTCATGATGTTCCGGAAGCTCTGTGGCAAGGACAGTCTCAAGAACGTTATCCTCGTCACAACTATGTGGGAGGGCGAGGACACAGTAACAGGAGAAAAACGAGAGCAAGAGCTGATAGCCACGGGTGGTTTCTGGGGAGCTCTGGTCGAAGAAGGAGCTCAAGTCAATCGTCATTATAATACCCGCTCATCCGCCATGTCCCTACTCAGAACTGTGGCTAAAAACAACCGAATCACTATTTCCATCCAAAAGGAAATGGTCAGCGAGCATAAAAGTCTGAATGAGACCGAAGCTGGCATTGGCCTTAAATCAGACATCTTTCTAGCCGAGCAGAGGGTCATGAAGGAGATGTCAGAAGCGCTCGAAATGGAAAGACAAGCCAGAAAAGATGAGGACGATCGGTCAGCGGAAGAACAACGCCGATACCGCGAGACGATGCAAAAGAAGATTGATCATCTCAATCAGGAGCGAGAGAACCTCAAGGTCAGTCTCCAAGAAATGAAGGAACAAAGACGTCGCTTCAAAGCACTGGAAGGGAAGTACCAGGAAAGCCGAGAGCGGATGCGCCAACAAGACAAGAATATCGAGAGTATGGAAGAGCAACGCAAGCTCCGAGAACATGAGATGCTTCAACGAACCGAGGAGGCCAGCAAGGAACTCAAGAGTCTCCGCCTTCAACTCAGCGAGAGTGGAGATGCTAGAACGGGGATCTCGAGAACGGGGCCCCGAAGCTCAATGTCTCATTATGAACAGTCCTTCTGGTACGTTACGTTGTTCCTGTCAGGAAGGGACTTCTTCTTTGGGGATAAAGGGGAAAGCTTTGAGTAAGTGAAAGTCTTCCCATTGGTGATAAAGTCCCTTACCAGCCACAGATGCCGCCAAAAAGACCTGAAACCATGGATAGGCGACAATGATAAACACAAGATTTGTGCGCTTGGCGCCAACGGGTCATGGCTCTACCACTATCATACTGGAACTGACCTTAACTGTTGGACATGTGAGTCGAACCTCAGTCTTTGGATATAGATAGTGACTAATATCTGGAACAGGTTGGTCCGACTCGTTGGCGACCGAGTATCCGAAACTCGTCGCATGGCTTGAAAAGCACCAGAAGTTTGGGTGTCCCCGACATATAAGCCTTGGTGTGAAAGGCTTCTTTTTTATCGCCATGATGGATAACTCATCCCACTGGCGTATACCAAGGTCCTTGTCTAGAGATGTCGCCGAGAATAGCCTTGGAAGTGGTTTAGGATCCATCCGAAGGATCTGGTTTGGTTTTAATAATGATTACGTGGTTGAGATGGATAACACTGATTATTTGATCAGCATGAAAAACTACGGTGGTCTTGAAGATCGTATATACCATATGATGGAAGAAGAGACAGGAATCAAGGTTTGTAAGCCACCGCGCTCTGGGCCCCAATTACTGACTTGGATGAAAGCAACTTGCTATGAATATTGAAGACTCTAGAGGGTACATCCTGATCAAACAAGGAGGAGGGGCATATTGGAACGTGGGATCTGATGGTGGCCGGTTTGACGAGCCAAGCTGGCAAAAGTTCAAAGATAACAACCAGGATACCTGGTAGGAGTGTAGGGAGGTAGTAGACATATCCACCGATACGGGCAATTGGAAGCCAAGACTACCAACACGTCTAGGGGAGGCAAGAAAACCGAAGACCATAGTCCTCGTTGATGAAGATATTTACGTAATTCATCCTAAGTTTAGGGGAGTCCTCAAGTTCCTATTAGCATCATCTTTTAATAGTCTTGGGTTTGCTTCCCCGAGGCATGTGTAGAAAGGGCCGTTGTGGAGAAAGTGACAGCCTGGCCCTTACAACTCTATCTGACCTTATTCGTAACAAGTCTATTGGTAAGCCGGTATTTCCGGCTTGCCACTCGGTAACTCAGGCGAAAGATAATAACAAACAAAAGGCCTGAGTTGGCTCGGGCGAAGATCTCAGATGTTCACGCGAAACAGTGTCATAACGAATGCAATTGGTCAGGCTACTCCACGCAGACTACTGACAGGATTCAAATTATTATTGCTTCATATCAAATAAAGAGCGCAATCGAAGTATTTACAATGAAAAGGAGCTCTATACTAGGCTATTTACTTGCGGCAAAGACGACCGGTCTGCTTGATCACGTAGGCTGGGTGATCAGTGATGTACCAGTCCTCACTTCCAACAGCAGTAGGAGCATAGAAAACACCGTAAGGGTCAATCTTCTGCTTCAGCTGATAAAGCTTGGCATAGTTGGAACCGAAGTAGGACTGGCCGAAGTCGGGATCCATAACATCACCCTCGTTACCATAGCCACCACCGCCGGGAGTGACAGCCTTGAGACGCTCCATGACACCATGGGTGAGTTCGTTGTTAACCTTAGCAATCTCCTCCTCACTATCGGTATAGTTCCAGTTAAGAGCAGTGATAACGAACATGTTAGCGTCGCGCCAGGCAGGGTTGGCAGAGTTTGGAGGAGTGTTCTGCTGCTTGGCATTGATGTTGTAAATGATGAGGATGCCTTCGTCAGCAAGGATACCCTTAAGGACGTCGATGGTGTTGTTGAGGAGCTTGGCGTCATTCCAGTTCTTGCGGGGGATGAGACGAGAGCCGGAGCGACCGTTGTAGTTACCGACGTTTTCAGCAGGGAAATGTGTCTTCCAAGCAGGGTAAAAGCGGTCGTGCTCAAAGAATGTGGGTTTGGGGTCAACGCCGAGTTCCTTCCACTCATCAAGGAGGGGTTGAACGATCTTCTTGAACTCGCCAACAGAGATGTTTGGGATCATCCAAGGGTTCATGGTCCAAAGGAAACTACCGTTGCCAGCGGGGAACATGAAGCTGTAACCGTAGCTGTTCTTATCAGAGTACTCGGGGAAGCGGCGCCAGTAGACGTCAAGGGCCTTGAAAAGAGCCTCCTGAGAGATGCCAGCGTCCTTGGTATTGACACTCCAGGTCATGCCAGAGAACTTCATCTTGGGATAGACTCGGACAGTCATGGAGACGACGACGCCCCAGGTAGCAGCGCCACCACCACGGACAGCCCAGAAGAGATCAGTGTTTTGCTTCTCATCAGCAGTGACGAAGCGACCATCAGGTGTGACGATGTCAACGCTGAGGAGCTGGTCGGCAGCAAGACCGGCAATGGGGCTGATGGGGGAGTGGCCACCACCGGGAAGATAACCGCCGGCGACACCAACATCCTATGAACCCATTAGTATCTGTGAGTGATGACCGATGAAGAGGATACTTACACGGCACTCTCCACCAACAGCAGTGTAACCCTCCTGATCGGCAGCCAGGTACAGGTCCTTGACTTGGATACCAGCACCAATCTTGAAGGCAGGGCCAGTATAGCTGCTAGCGCCACGATAGTTCTTGGTGAACTTGATGTCCTTGAGATGATGTGTCCAGATGCTCAAGGCACCAGCACCGGTGCTCTTGCCAAGAAAGTCATGGCCAGTGTTGTGAACGACAAGACGGAGGTTGAGGTTGCGAGCAAAGTTGACGGCGAGCTGGATATGGGCAACACAGGTGGCCTTGATAGAGTAAAGAGGGAAGCCACCAATGGTGCACTTGGAGCCTGAAGCGGCGTTCTCGGGCTCGCAGGTGGCACCCTCAAAGAGGGGTGACATGACCGAAGTGGGATCATCGATGCTTCACGAGGTTAGTCTGATGCATGTATGAGACAGCACAATCGAGGATGAAACTCACTGAGTGGTTGAATTGTGCCACGCTGAAAGAAGGTAATCGCACTTCTCCTTGTTATAATGCTCTCCTTTGTAGCAGGCAGAGCCAAGGGGAACAGTACTGATAAGGGCACCTCCACTGAGAAGGTCGAGGACCTTCCAGATGAGTTTGTTGGGATAAAGCTTGTCACCAGGGAAGACCTTGCACTTGGAGTCGGCAGTAGCAGATCTCTTCTTGGATCCTTTGGTATCCGCGAAGTAGAAGAGATCGACTTCACTGAGGTTGAGGTCCGTGAGGTTGGTGAGCACGGCATCGGTCAGCCGAGGGGTATCATCGACAAAGGAATACCTCGACGATGCAGCCGGTGGCTCAGACATCGCAGGGGCAACATTCTTCTCGTTGGCCGCTACCCCATGTTTCAGATTAGCAATGGTTCATGAGAGCAAAAGAAAAACACATTCTGCAGGCGATAGTGTTACGTACGGACCGTCTTGCCATCGACTTCGATCGTCTGAGCAAGGGTGAATGGAACAAGCGCGGCAAGCAGCCACGAAATGTGAGAGCCTTGCATCTCGTAGAGTTTTGAGGCTGACTGCAGGAACGGCACAGAACGCCAAGGACTCGAGAGGGTTGGGGGAGTAAAGAGAGGGAGAGGGGAGAGATCGGCTTATGCCACATGGCTTTCTGTGCCGTCTATATATCGAACACTAGTTCTTATGCTACTACTGCAATCCTACAGACGTACGTACGCAAGTTGGCGGTGTTTAGCACGTATTAGGTAGTAATCACCTTGATGCTCAGGTTCATGGGCCTAGAGATATCCATGCTTGACGATGGAGTGCGGTGGCGACGGTGGAGTAGGAGCCGCGAGGGATTGCCGTTGAGAGAGGAGAGAATATCATACATTTCGGAAGCATCTAAACCACGATTTCCTGTCAAAATCTGTGCCGATTGTGCGGGCGCTTTTTCCATCCCACTGGCGCGATTTCAGCCGCCGCGGGGGTGCGGCTTCTCGTCGCTCCAAGGGTCAAGGGTCTCTCTATATGTGGAAATGATGGTCGATTTCTAAGCTTGGCGTAGAATTACTGTTACATTATGCATAACCCTCTACTGGAGAGCCTTCGGGTCGAAGCCGCTTCCCGTCAGACTAGAATAAGTCCATGGCATACTCTAAATGTGATTGGAGCGGGACCCCGCGGACGGACAAATTATACAGGCTGGGCATTCAAGACCGACAAAGTTCATGATCCTAGCGATTGAGTGAAGCGAGAACTCAAATTTGAGCGGCTGTTGGCTGAGAATCTTTGTCAGAGTGGGATCGGCTTCGTAAAACAGCGTGCTAAAAGATGATGGCAATCTCCATGGAGAAAAGATCAACGGATTATCATTTAGCTGAGACAAGCGAAGGATCATCGTTCAGCCTTCCGGGCCTTTCGACTGGTTGGGAATCCTGGCAAGGGTCGGGGATCCGGGGTAGATGTGAGCATCTCGGTAGTGTCTTTGTGATGGAGCTAGAGACGCAGCAAACCCTAGGGAGCAGAAAAAGCCCAATGCCATCTTTCAATGTGCAAGAAATAACTGGTAAAAACTTCAAGTCATGCTAAGCTTTTCTGTCAGTTAGAATTATAGTTCCGAGTCTCTTACTCCCCTGGCCCCTAGCGGTGTTCGGTTAAAACATGCTCAGGGTCCAGCCATCATCCATATTCCATCCCTTAGAGATGCATGCTACCTTGATTCATGCATATGCATGTTGGTCCTTCGAGATTGTTGAAGAAAATCGCGCGAATGCTGATCTTCACCTTTGATGGAAATGCTAAGAGATCTAGTCTGAACCTAATCACAAATCACCCAACCGTTGTTCTGGATTAGCGATATTAGTTCACCCTCTCAATTTATAATGCTTGAAGACATCAGAACAAGTAGATCGTATGTTGTAGCAAATTGAGCTGTATGGCACGCTTCCAACAGGATCTGCCGAAGGCGTCATGCCTCGTCCTGAAAACAAGTTGTTGACAGCCTAGTTTCAGCCACCACCGGAAGCCTTGGGCATCAACGCCTGTTTAGTTGCAAGCCACAATGTTCCATCATTTCTACTTCGGATTCTCCAACAACCAACATGCATGATCGAAAACCCAGCTGAGGGGGAAACGTACGCGTTTAGGCGTTCTTGGCGGAACACCGGAGATCGTACCGGGAGTCTCTGCGGCACAGAAAACCTTAGCAGTCCTTCAGTCCAACCGCACACGGGACGTGTGACACACAAGTAGCTGGATCACCGGTAGTTGACACACAATGCCTTGTTTCCAGAACCAGACGCAGTGAGATATGCCGGCAATCACTTTCCCCTTTCGTAATCGTACACGAACAACGCCGCATTGTGCAATTCAGGAACCAGGAACTCGTCTTACTCGAAGCACCAAGATGGTGGTTCAGCTCCCAAACCACGGACCATGCTGACCATGTTGGGTCACTTGGGTGACAATCCTCATGAACTCTGTTTCTCATCCTGTTTTATTGGTCTTCGCGTTCTTCGTCCAGAGATTCTGCGTTGCTGGGTTCCCCTGGATATCTATTATACATAAATCTGAAGGGCCCCATCTTAAGCGATCGTATTCATCTTGTGCCAATACCGTGTCAGCGGTTTCCCCCCTGGTTCGTCCTGTTACATGTACACACAGAGCGACGATCGATCGCAACGGCCGTCTTCGCCCGGATCAGCGGTCACATCGAGTTTGCGTCAATCTTTCTAGTGTCGCTTGACGCCCCATGGTGCAAACTCTGCATCCTCGTACCTTTGACATACCCTCTCTTTTATGTTGGTTTGACATTCACGATGGCCTCACTGCATCTCTACACTCGAACAGGGCCGCCGCCCTATCCTGATCCTTTGAGTCTTCCTACGACTCCTCTGCAGCAAAAGGGCCTAGCTGTTCTTTTCATTTTCCCTACTTTATCGATCATCATTGTGTCTATGCGTATGTACAGTCGCGTGACCTCACGGACAGTTGGATTAGGTGAGTCTCTCATGGTCAATGCAATCAATACCGAAAGCTTATATTTGATAGATGACTGGCTCGTGCTGGCAGCTTTGGTAAGTTTGACACGTCTTCATGTCTTGGCGATGAACTAACATCGACAGTTCTTTGCTTTGATGATGATTGGGCCCCTTTACATGTGTACGTGGACTTGAATCTCGTTGCATCAGAACAATCCTTTTGCTGACAATCATACAGTCATGAAGCTCAACTACTGGGGGTTCCACGAGCGAGATGTCCCAAAAGACCTCAATCTTGCCGCTGGCTTCTGGTGGAACTTTCTCGTGCAGATGTTCTACAATCCCGTCTTGGCACTCGTCAAGGCCTCGATTCTTGTATTCCTCCTTCGCTTGGGTGGCCATAAAACCAACGTGCGATACGCCATATACGGACTCAATATCTTCAATGCTGCGCATGCCGTAGCCATCTTCTTCACAGCTCTCTTCCAATGCTGGCCCATTGAGGCCAATTGGGACTTCCCCCTGCGGAAGGAGCCTGGTGTTCATTGTGTCAACAACTGGTTCCATGTCATCGCATCTTGCATCACCATTGTGACAGATTTCCTGGTCGTTGCGCTCCCTTTCTGGATCTTCCTTGGCTTGACCATGCGATGGGCGACCAAGATTGCTGTCCTGAGTGTGTTTTTGCTGGGTAGCGTGTAAGTAGCACCTAGAACCCCACGAGATCCATACTGATATTATCTAGAGTCGGTATCATCGGAATTATCCGTGTCATCTCCATCTATCACCAACTCGTCCAGGGTCCGAGTCCGGGCGAAGACACCTTCTACTCCATCCTTCCCGTCTGGGGCGCCGTCGAAACGAACCTTGCCATCATCTGCGCATCGGTTCCCGCTCTCCGACCGCTTTTCCGACGATGGTTCCCTGCTCTCTTTGGGGGAAGCTCAGACGCACCATCTGGAACTCCATACGGCGGCCGATATGCCAACAACTCCCGTGGAACAGGTGGAATGCGATCACACAACCACGATGATATTCGTCTAAAGGACCTTCGGGTTTCGCGAACTCAACATACTGAGATTCGTAGTGTTTCGCCGACCGGATCCGAGGAAGAAATCATGACATATAATGGAATTATGCGGACTACGAACGTTCAGGTTGCATATGAGAATGCTTCAAAGGCCACTGTGTCAGAGTCGAGAACCTCCAGTGAGATACGGTTTGAAAGCAAGGCATCCGAGGTTAGGCATGGGATTTAATTCAAAGGGTATCGGGCATGGGAAAACTGTAGTTGTATAATAGTTACCTTCTTTATGACTATCTGGCGCTTTCACGCAGCCATTCAATCATTTGTCTTGAGGCTCGAGCACGTTCCAATGAATGGCGAATCGATTTTAATGCTATTATTATTGTAAATGTACGGTAGTGATGCCCCAATAATTAATCTGGACTTAGATATCCAGACTAGATCAACAGATAATTTTCAGTTGGTGTTGTACCAGTCTGGCACTCGCGGAGAATAGTACGCTCTCCGTTGATGAGCACCAATGGAGTCTTGACTGGTATCGCATTAGCACAGTCTGCTTGGCTCAGTTGGTTAGAGCGTTGGTCTCATATTAGATTGTGATCTGATCCTAGATCAGAGTGATCCAAAGGTCGTGAGTTCGAACCTCACAGCGGACAATACTTTTGCCATTTTTTTTGCCTCTTCTTCCCACCTTAAAAATATTGTTCCTTCGTCGATTGCTACCGTTTGTACATTCCATACGATCTGATAATTAGTTTTCTCATTTTTTGGCATGTCTAGCGAAACTAGGTAAGTCGTGCTACACGCCGTTGTTTATTTACTAACTGTCCGTGATCATGTGCGGATCTCACCATAGTTAGTCCCCGACGAGCCATTAAACAATATCATCAAAATTAAATGATCGCTAATCCGCAATTACCGTGTACAGTTACCCGCCATACTCTATTCCAAGACACATTACATTACAACACATCCACTGCCACCGTCCTTGCCATTGTCATCACCACAGCACCCACAACAGCCATCGCAGTCGCAGCAGTTGTCGCAGTCGCAGCAATTGTCGCAGCTGTCACCACCATTGTTGTTCCCATTAGAATAGTCTTGCTGGTCACTTGGTTGTTGGTACCTTGTGGCATCATACGACGTGTCCACCTGATCATTGTCATATTGGTTGCCGTAGTTTGTGTCATTAGCGTACTGATCGTGATCATTATCATCGTAGTAGCGATTATCATCGTCTGGACTGTTTGGAGAGTATTGACGATCACCATCACTATCATACCGATAGTCTCCATTGTCTATGTAGTCACCTTCATATTGGTTGTACTGAGTATAGGTGATGTTCTCCGGGCCCTGTCTGTTGTCGTAGTTGTTGATCACGTAGGTGGGCTCGTTTGAGTCGTTGTTCAGGTAATACATGGCTGCTCCTGCGCCAGCGACACCGGCGACAGCACCCCCGGTTGCATACTTCATGTTTGACGAGCTCTTCTTGTGGCTTTGTTGGGGGTGAGCCTGTTGAGGGTGACTGGGATGGTAGCTTTGAACTGGTGCAGGTCCAGCCCTTTGGACTGGCCGGCTTCCACCTTGCGGAGCGTGGCCTTTTGGTGGTCCAGGTCTTTTTACATGAGCAGGAGCAGGCTTCTTGGCTGGAGGACGCGCAGCTTGTTGCGGTTTCTTCATCTGGGTCATCTGCATTCCGTGGTTGGGAGCAGGCTGTCTTCCGACAACAGGAGCACCTGCAACTGGCCTCGGAGCAGTCACCGATTGATAACCGGCCGGTCGTTGAGCAGGCCTCTGGGCAGGATGTGATGGTCGTTGAGCGGGTTGAGGTCGTTGGGCGGGTTGTTGGACAGGACGGCCAGCTGGAGGACGTCCGGCCGGGGGACGTTGTGCGGGAGCAGCTGGGCCTTTGTTACCAGCAACGGGCTTTTTGGGGGCTTGACTATTAAGGCCATGTTGTTAGTCCCTAATTTGAGATTGCCGAAGGAGGATGCTGCCAAGATGAAGGGGCGGGGGTCAATTGCGATAGGGCTGGAAGAACTAACCTGAACATCTTGGCGACGAGGCAGTCTCTTAGTCTCAGAAAAGATTACCAGGAGTCTCTAGCTACTGGAACATAGCCTGCTGATGGTAGCAGAAGGCAGAAAACACGCGTTCATATCTTTTATGGCGCGCAGTTATATAAGGGTCTCGACAGGAGACAACGGCCTCATAAGGCTCTCAAAATTTGTGCTCTTTTCAACCTCCACCACCACTACCCTGAGACAAATGCTACGCTGACAACTTGGCACCCCAAAGCCTCAAGAAAAAAGCCTTTCCCTCACACTGAAGTAATGCAGTGAGATTTTCAATACCACTCTGTTTATTTTCGACATCAAAACCGCCCCCAAATGAGGATGCAGGGTTTCCTTCAGCTTTTTTGCTTATGGTAGCACATTATCCATATATCTTACTGCGAGGACCAATAAATCTCTTTGCTGACCTCTAAACCTTGTACAAAGGCTTGAAGGATCATGATCGCTTAGCCAGATCAGGCCTTATTCCCGTTTTTAGCAGCAGAAGGTCCGGGCTTCTGGTACGAGTTCAAAGTCTTGTAAGCGCCAGCCTTATTTCAAATCTTATATGCATTAAGGCGACCATGCCTACCCCCGATTGTTCCCGTTAATCTTTGGTTGATTGAGGTCTGGGGTAATTCAGATTGTCGGCCGCTTGTTGTTATCAGTTTCATGACATCGCCCCCAAAATGGCCAGGAAACCGCAGTTCGGTGTCCTGGTTGGGGGCCAATTCTTAGCTGGCGGCAGGGTTTGAAGCACTTTGGTTATCATTCCTGGCGTAAGATGTTATTTTAAGCTTTGGGTACCTGGAATGACTCTTTGTGAGTCGAGGAGGCGCTTATCTTACCAACCAAAAATGAGCCTTTTGTGCAGAGGCTATGGTTGTTTAGCTCTATAGTCGCAGGCTGATAAAAGCATGTCGAAGCCGCTGGCTCCATTCACAGTTAGAGAAGCACAGGTACACCGATTCTGGTGGAATTAATACCAGTATTGATTCGAATAACATGAATGAATGAATACTATGTAAGATTAAATATGGTTTATAGATGGACGGCGATATGGGGACGATGCCTCAGCTCCTGACTACGACAAGTCGTCCCTTATGCCACAGGACCGAAAAAGCTGAACTTGCCTTTGGGGTCATATTTGTTCTTCAGACTCTTCAAACGCTCCTGTCGCCAGTTCTCCTTTCCATACCAGCTGATTGGATCTTCATTGCCAAAAGCGTAGTTAACATAGACGCTCATGTGATATTGGCCAGAAGCTCTGTGAAGAATATGACGCAGCTCATTGCCGACAGAGGCAGCCTTCTTGTCAAGTTCAGCATCACCAGGTTTGTATGTAATCAAAGGAGCAGTGAGGATGTTCTCCTGACGGAAGGCGAAAGCAGCACTTTTAGCATTAGTGCCTCGGACGGCCTGGGTGGAGTAACCCTCAAACATGAAGATAGAAGTGTTGAAAGGGGTATCAGGTCCTGTCTCCTTGGCAAAGAGGTTCCATGCGGTCTTCATGGCGGAGACATTGTACTCCTGAAGGTAGAGAGGGAAACGGGGGTTGACAAGGCCATTCTTCTGACATGGGACAGCATCGACATCGATTTGTGTCCACCTGGCAAGGTCACGGTAGCTTCCAGACTCAGGAGAGATGGCAATGGGGTTCAGATCGTGGAAAGGCTTCGAAATCTTGGGATCGATGCTCTTCACGCCTTCCTGGATGAGCCAGAAGAGGATGACAGGCTACAAGTGTTAACCTTAGACCAAAACAATGTACGGGGATACAAACTTACGTTTTCGGGGTCCGCAGTGGGGTCATGGACCCAGTAGGACCAGTTGATGACGCCCTCGGGCTGCTTTCGAAGGAGATGCTTGTTGGCAGTACGATACAACTTCTCAACGTGTTCGCCACTGAAGACAAGTGTCTCGATGGCCCAGTCTTGGTGCTGGATCTCATACACCTTGGAAGTGATGGAAGTCACAATACCAAAGTTGTGACCAGCACCCTTAAGGGCCCACCAAAGATCGGACTTCTTATCGATGGTCTTGAACGATCCATCAGCCAAGACAATGTTGAGCGAGACCCACTGATCTGCGATGATACCGTGATGGCCTTGGAGCCAGCCATGTCCACCACCAAGGCCTGGACCCATATAGCTAACGCACTCACATGTTCCGGTCACTGATAGCGGTTAGCACGTCATCACTGACAAGAGGAAAATGGCAAAACGTACCGGTTTGCTTGTTGGCAGCCCAAAGTGTGTCGGTGACTTCTTTGGACCTTGTTCCGCCACCAATAGTAACCGTCTTGCCGTCAGCAGCGACTTCGACCTTGTTCAGCTGGCTGAGATAAATCTCAATACCGTGGTCCATGCGGCCCAGAGTGGTGATGGCTCCATGAGCAGTGTTGTACGCGAGGAATGGAAGGCTCTTGGAGTTGGCATATTTGACCTTGAGAAGTAGTCGTTAGCATTTCTTATCAACGATTAGATACGAAACACTTACAGTCGTGGCGACATCCTTCTCTGTACCAGGCACGACAACGATATTGACCTTGGGGGCATCCAGAACGGACCAACGAGTGGTGGCCTTCTCAAACTCGGCAGATCCAGGACAGTAGACCTTGGCCGACTTGGATAACTTCTTACCAAGCTGGCTTAGGTCTTCAGAACATGTCCCAATGGCATCGCTACGAGCAAAAGGAGTTGTCGCGCATGTGACAGCGGTGCTCCAAGCTGTCAATGCAGCAAAGACTTTACTTGAGAAATGCATTGTAAGAAACCACGTGCAAATGCAAAACACAACTTGGACCCTTAGATCAAGGAACCCCCTCTAGATAAAGGATCGACGAGGTCCTGGTGCATATTTAACCTGCCTGGTTCGCCTTTTCGTTCCTCTGTACCGTCGGCCAACCTTACCCCGAAAAGCCAATCCCTGACAAATTCCCCTAACTCATTCCTGCAGCCGAGGTTTGACAAGAAAAAGGGAAATTATCCCCAATATCCTTGCTGATGTCCATAGCCACCTTCTTCGTTCAGCAGCCTGCATGTTAGTTCCTCCACCTTGTCGCAGGACAACGGAGATTCTGGTACGACCCGATCGAATATCTCAAAGTCATAGCGCGGAGATGGATCCATTTTAGTACCCGCGGAACGGGTACCGGCGCAGAAAATCCTTGACTTTTAGCTGAAACCCAGTATTTATTTCGAGGGTTTATTCCCTGGGTTGCTGATCCCAAAGATGTAATTGTCCAATCAAGTTCCTGGACATGATCTGAGTGCAATCTTAGAGCCATCAGCATCGATTTGTATGTAGGAGGCCTACCGAGGCTTCCGAAAGTCAGTGGGTACTGGGACCTTTTGTCTTGTGAATTGCCTGAATGCTAGGAACGAAGAAGAAATAATCGTCGAGATAAGGTGTTGTTAGAAGTGGAAATCAGATCTAAGATTATACTAGACAGCCTTTAAAATACCTAGCCTATAGGTATCTATAGGTACCTATCTTAAAGAGGTAAGTACCTAGAAATACCTATTTTAAATACTTACCTATAGGCAAGTACCTAAATAATATAATTATATAAATATAAGTACTTATAAGTAAAATTTAGTAATAAGTTAATACTTAAATAAAAATCTATAATACTTATAATATAAGTAATTAAAGTTATTTATAATAATTAAATATAATAATTACTTTAAATTAGTAATAAGTAAGTATTTTATAAACTTTTAACTTTTTATACTTTAATAAATTACTTAAGGAAAAATATAAAATAATAGTAGCTTAGTTATTACTTTACTTTTTATATTACTTTTTATATTACTTTTTATACTGCTTTTTATATTACTTTTTATACTATTCTTTATATTACTTTTTAAAATACTTTTTATCCTACTTCTTATCTTTATTTTTATTTAAACCCTTATCCTTAGGTACTAAAATAGGGTTATTTTAACCTTTAACCTCCTTTTAAAGCTTTAAATCTTACTTATTCTTACCTTTACCTTTTTTTTTAGGCTTTAAGTTTTATATATCCTTATTATTATTAAAAGTATTTTAAAAACTATTTACTAAGTTATTTAGGCTATTTTATTAATTAGACTTTTATTTTTACTATTTTTAAAGTTTAGTATTCTTTATAGTATATACTTAATTTAATATATATCTTTCCTTTTCTTTAGCTTAAACTTTTTTTATATTTACTTAGTCTTATATATACTATTTAACTTATATATTTTAGTTAAAAAATAAAAGTAATATAATAATTATTAAATTAATCTAGGGCTAGAGGTAATTATTTATAGAATTTACTATAATATATTAAATATAGTAATATATTTTTATATTCTTTTTTTAAATAGTTTTATAACTAGTATAAATAAAAAGAAAATTAATACTTAAATTTAAAATTAGTTACTATAGCTAATTATTATATTAAATTACTATAAATAATATTACCTTTAAAAATTTACTATAAAAAAGCTTTAATTACTTTTTTTAAAGTATTAATATAATTAGGTATAATATAAGTAACTTAATTTTTATTTATATTATAAAGGAGTTTATAAATAAGATAAATAAATAAGGTATATAAAAAAGTAAGCTTATTACTTATAATAATTACTTTTTTAAAATCCTTTATTTAGTAATTTATAATAATATTAAATAAAGAAATAATAGTATAAATAAAATACTTACTATAAAAAGTAATAGGACTTTTTAAGTATAATTTTCTTTTTACTTTTTAAGTATTATATATATTTTTACTAGTAATAGACTTTTAAGGTTATTTACTAGTAATAGACTTTTAAGGTTTTTTACTAGTAATAGTCTTTTAAGGCTTTTTATTACTAGTAGTTTTTTAAGCTTTTTACTAAGTAAAGCTTTTATTACTAATTATATTAGGTAATTAGGAAATTAAAAGTAATTATTTTAATAAATTACTATAAAAAAAAAGGCTAGAAAAAATAAAAATAAAAACTTTAAAAAAAAATAAAAAAAATTAGAAATTATAAAATTTAAAAGGTTAGGTAATATTAAAATTTTTAGTATAAGCTTAGTAAAAGTAATTATTTTAATTAATTATTATAAAGGATTTAATAAAAAAGGCTAAAATAAAAAAAAATACTAAAATTTACTAAAAACTTATAAATTTTAAAATTTAAAGGGTTTAAAAGGTTAAAGCTTAGTTAAAGTTAAGATTTAGTCTTTTAAGTAATAGACCTTAGTACTATAATTTATTATAAAATTTAAATTAATTAAATTAAAGTATTTTACTAATTATTACCTATTTTAGCCTAGTACTTTAAATTTAAGATTTAATTTTTTATTTTTACTATAATACTAAAAATCTTAATTTCTTTTTAAACTTATCTTTTTTAAACTTTTAATTTTTTAACTTTTAAGATATAATTACTTTAAGCTATATAGTTATTAATATTTATACCCTAGCTTTTATTATCCTTTTATATTATAAAAAGAGTTACTATTTTTTATTTTTTCTTATAGTAAAAAAAATAACTAGTAAAGGCTATAGTAAGAAGCTTATTTATAGTTATAGTAATTATTTAAGCTAATTAAACTAAGGTATTTACCTAGTAAGCTATTATATAAGTAAAAACCTAAAAAGGATTTATTAATAAATCCTTATATAAAGAAAGCCTATATTAAAATAAATATATTTACTTTAAAATAGTATAAATATAAAAATATAAAAAAAAACTTTAATTAGTAATAAAGTTACTTAAAGACTAAACTTTACTAATATATAGACTATCTTACTATAAATAAAGTAATTAAAAAGGTACTTAAAAAGACTGCTTTTAATAACTATAGTATAAATTAGTAAGTATATTTTACTTAGTTACTAATATTTAAATACTAATTTAAAGTAGTATTAAAAAGGGTAAATATTATAATCTTTTTAAAAAAAAAGTATTTATAGTATTAATTACTAAGGCTAGTAAAATCCTATAAAATAATAATAATTCTCTTTAAGAGGATATTACTAATCTTACTAAGAAAAAAGATTACTAGCTTGCTTTTATTAATAAAAAGCTTAATTAAGATAAAAGTTAAGCTATAGTTTAATTAAAAACTAATAAATAGATTAAATAGAAAAAGATTATAGTATAAAGATATAATATTTTTTATTTTTTATTTAAGCTAATCCTTTAAGCTAATCTTAAGATTTATATAGTTTATATTAAATAGCTAATAATTACTATATTATATTCCCTATAAGTTAAATATAATAAAATAATAAACTACTTTTAAAATATTTAATATAAGCTAAAGGCTATTTAAACTAAGTTAAATTTCTTTAAGTAAGTATTTATAGTAATTATATATAGTAATTACCTGCTTATAATTAGCTATAAAGAATCTATATTTCTATTTTATAGACTAAATATCTTTTTTTAACTTAAGTTATATATTTAGTATATTATAAAGCTAAAGAACTTAAAAATACTTAAGCCTTTTAATCTATTTTTTAAATTATCTAAGGATAATTAAGCCCTAGTTTAAAAGCCTTTTAGTTTAAAGGTATATTATAATATTTTTTTTTTTAAATTCCCTTTAGCTAATAAGTAATAGTAAGATAATATTATTATAATATTTTATAATATATTAATTTCTTATAATAACCTTAATAGATTTTAAGTACTTTACTATTAAGAATAGTAGCCTTAGTAAGGAGCTTATTAATATTCTTATTAAACTAGTAAACCCTTTATACTTAAAAAGATTTAATAAATTTATTACTAGTAAAGGTATATATTTACTATATAAGATTACTTTTTTAAGCCTTTATTTCTTTAGAATAATAAAACTATATAGTAAGTAGGCCTAAATAAGGAAATATTATAGTATTTTAAAAGTATTAATTATTTTATATTTTAACTTTTTATTAAAGCTAGTAAGCTATTAAAGCTTATTAAAACTAAACCTTAAATTATATTAATACCTTTAAAACTCTTTAAATAAAAGGTTTAATTAATAAATATATAGCTAGTATTAGTATAAGTAATTAGGTATAAGGAATTATTATTTACTTAAGTTAAAATATAGTAAGGAGTTAATTAAGCTAATTATTTATAGTAATTAATAAATTTATATATTATTTATTATTTTAAAAATCTATTTTAAGATTTTATATTTTTA
>NFZR01000063.1:14656-61976 GCA_002165215.1 Fusarium pininemorale | reverse complement strand
TATAAATACTAAATTATATTAAGTTAGCTAAATAAACTAGTATTACTTAAACTTAGTAAAAATCTAGCTATTTATAAAATAAGTCTTTTTATTTTAATCTTTTCTTTTTCTTTATAATATTTTAAAAATTTAAAAATAATATTAATATATTACTTTTAAAATAGTACTTAATAATTCTAAAAGTAAAATAACTTTTAAAGTATATAGTATATTAATATCTTATTAAGTCTATTTATTTATTAATAATTTTATAGATAGTATAATTTTAATTAATTTAATAGTTAAGCTTATATACTTTAAGATTTATTTTATAATATAGTAAAGAATTATACTAATTAAATATAAAGCTATTAAGTAATATTAAAAATAAATTAAAAAGGTTAAGAAAAAAATATATAATAAAAAATAAATAAAAGCCTAAAGGTTAGATATAATAGTAATTAAAATAAAATAATAAGTTAAGTCCTAAGTACTTTTTACTTTTTATATTAATATAATAAGTAAAAATTCTTTAAAATATCTATTAACTTTAATATATAACTAAACTTTTAATACTATAATTACTATTTTAGTAAATTATTTAAGAAATTAGTTTAAATATAAAGTCTAATTTATATTTTTAGTTATTAATAATTAAAGTACTATAAGAAATAAGTAAAAGCTTTATTATTATACTATTTAAAAGTAAGTTTAATATAAATATTTTAAAAATCTTTAATTTAATATAATTAGGCTTAAACCTATATATAGTTTATATAAAATATATTACTTTATACTATACTAATATAAGGTTAGTAAAGATAATTTATAAAAATATAAAATCTTAAAATAAATTTTTAAAATAATAAATAATATATAAATTTATTAATTACTATAAATAATTAGCTTAATTAACTTCTTACTATACTTTAACTTAAGTAAATAATAATTCCTTATACCTAGTTACTTATACTAATACTAGCTATATATCTATTAATTAAACCTCTTATTTAAAGAGTTTTAAAGGTATTAATATAATCTAAGGTTTAGTTTTAATAAGCTTTAATAACTTACTAGCTTTAATAAAAAGTTAAAATATAAAATAATTAGTACTTTTAAAATACTATAATACTTCCTTACTTAGGCCTACTTACTATATAGTCTTATTATCCTAAAGAAATAAAGGCCTAGAAAGGTAATCTTATATAGTAAATATATACTTTTATTAGTAATAGATTTATTAAATCTTTTTAAGTATAAAGGGTTTATTAGTTTAATAAAAATATTAATAAGCTTTTTACTAAGGCTACTATCTTTAATAGTAAAGTACTTAAAATTTATTAAAGTTACTATAAGAGATTAGTATATTATAAAATATTATAATAATATTATCTTACTATTACTTATTAGCTAAAGGGAATTTAAAGGAAAAGATATTATAATATACCTTTAAACTAAAAGGCTTTTAAACTAAGGCTTAATTATCCTTAGATAATTTAAAAAATAAATTAAAAGGCTTAAGTACTTTTAGGTTTTTTAGCTTTATAATATACTAAATATATAATTTAAGTTAAGAAAAGATATTTAATTTATAAAGTAAAGGTATAGATTCTTTATAGCTAATTATAAGTAAGTAATTACTATATATAATTATTATAAATACTTACCTAAAGAAATCTAACTTAGTTTAAATAGCCTTTAGCTTATATTAAATATTTTAAAAGTAATTTATTATTTTATTATATTTAACTTATAGGGAATATAATATAGTAATTATTAGCTATTTAATATAAGCTATATAAATCTTAAAATTAGCCTAAAAAATTAGCTTAAATAAAAAATAAAAAATATTATATCTTTATACTATAATCTTTTTTTACTTAATCTATTTATTAGTTTTTAATTAAACTATAGCTTAACCTTTATCTTAGTTAAGCTTTTTATTAATAAAAGTAAGCTAGTAATCTTCCTCCTTAATAAAATTAGTAATATTTTCTTAAAGAGGATTATTATTATTTTATAGGATTTTACTAGCCTTAGTAGTTAATACTATAAATACTTTCTCTTTAAAAAGATTATAATATTTACCCTTTTTAATACTACTTTAAATTAGTATTTAAATATTAATAACTAAGTAAAATATACTTACTAATCTATACTATAATTATTAAAAGCAGTCTTTTTAAGTACCTTTTTAATTACTTTATCTATAGTAAGATAGTTTATATATTAGTAAAATTTAGTCTTTAAGTAACTTTACTACTAATTAAAGTTTTTCTTTATATTTTTATATTTATACTATTTTAAAATAAGTATATTTATTTTAATATAGGCTTTTTTTATATAAGGATTTATTAATAAATCCTTTTTAAGTTTCTGCTTATATAGTAGCTTACTAAATAAATACCTTAGTTTAATTAGCTTAAATAATTACTATAACTATAAATAAGCTCCTTATTATAGCCCTTACTAGTTATTTTTTTTACTATAAAAAAAAATAAAAAATAATAGCTCTTTTTATAATATAAAAAAATAATAAAGACTAGGGTATAGATATTAATAACTATATAGCTTAAGGTAATTATATTTTAAAAGTTAAAAAATTAAAGGTTTAAAGAAAATAAGTTTAAAAAGAAATTAAGATTTTTAGTACTATAGTAAAAATAAAAAATTAAATTCTAAATTTAAAGTATTAGGCTAAAATAAGTAATAATTAGTAAAATACTTTAATTTAATTAGTTTAAATTTTATAATAAATTATAGTACTAAGGTCTATTACTTAAAAGACTAAATCTTAACTTTAACTAAGCTTTAACCTTTTAAACCTTTTAAATTTTAAAATTTATAAGTTTTTAGTAAATTTTAGTATTTCTTTTTATTTTAGCCTTTTCTATTAAATTCCTTATAGTAATTAATTAAAATAATTACTTTTACTAAGCCTATACTAAAAATTTTAATACTACCTAACCTTTTAAATTTTATAATTTCTAATTTTTTTTATCTTTTTTTAAAGTTTTTATTTTTATTTTTCCTAGCCTTTTTTTTTATAGTAATTTATTAAGATAATTACTTTTAATTCCCTAATTACTTAATATAGCTAGTAGTAAAAGCTTTACTTAGTAAAAAGCTTAAAAAACTACTAGTAATAAAAGGCCTTAAAAAACTATTACTAATAAAGAACCTTAAAAGTCTATTACTAGTAAATAACCTTAAAAGTCTATTACTAGTAAAAGTATATATAGTGCCTAAAAAATAAAAAAAAAATTATACCTAAAGGGTCTTATTACTACCTATAGTAAGTATTTTATTTATACTATTATTTTTTTATTTAATATTATTATAAATTACTAAATAAAAAATTATAAAAAGGCAGTTATTATAAGTAACTAGCCTGCTTTTTAATATACCTTATTTATTTATCTTATTTATAAACTCCTTTATAATATAAGTAAAGATTAAGTTACTTATATTATACTTAATTATATTAATACTTTAAAAGAAATAACTAAAGCTTTTTTATAGTAAGTTTTTAAAGGTAATATTATTTATAGTAATTTAATATAGTAATTAGCTATAGTAATTAATTTTAAATTTAAATATTAATTTTCTTTCTATTTATACTAACTATAAAACTATTTAAAAAAGAAATATAAAAATATATTATTATATTTAGTATACTATAGTAAACCCTATAAATAATTACCTTTAGCTTTAAATTAATTTAAAAACTATTATATTACTTTTATTTTTTAATTAAAATATATAAGTTAAATAGTATATATAAGATTAAGTAAATATAAAAAAAGTTTAAGCTAAAGAAAGAGAAAAATATATATTAAATTAAGTATATACTATAAAGAATACTAAACTTTAAAAATAGTAAAAATAAAAGTCTAATTAATAAAGTAGCTTAAATAACTTAGTAAATAGTCTTTAAAATACTTTTAATAATAATAAAAATATATAAGATTTAAAGCTTAAGAAAAAAGGTAAAAATAAAAATAAGTAAAATTTAAAGCCTTAAAAGGAAATTAAAAGTTAAAATAACCTTATTTTAATACTTAAAAATAAAGGTTTAAATAAAAATAAAAATAAAAAGTAAAATAAAAAGTAAAATAAAAAATATTTTAAAAAGTAATATAAAAAGTAAGGTAATAACTAAGCTACTATTATTTTATATTTTCCTTTAAGTAATTTATTAAGGTATAAAAAGTTAAAAGTTTATAAAATACTTACTTACTACTAATTTAAAGTAATTATTATATTTAATTATTATAAATAACTTTAATTACTTATATTATAAGTATTATAGATTTTTATTTAAGTATTAACTTATTATTAAATTTTACTTATAAATACTTATATTTATATAATTATATTATTTAAGTACTTGCCTATAGGTAAGTATTTAGAATAGGTATTTTTAGGTACTTACCCCTTTAAGATAGGTACTTATAGATACCTATAGGCTAGGTATTTTAAAGGCTAGGTTAAATTATCTATAGTATTATAGCAAATAGATAGCCATGAACCCCGATTATTAAAATTTTGCCTATTTGTTATCTTTATTCAAACTTAAATTGTTGGCTCTTTCTTTATTACAGAGAAGCTGTTCTAGATCAGACGTGTAACTTAGTAGTATGCATAAGTACCTGCCTTGTAACATGGAGACCCGGTAAGGAAATTATTCGATACATACAGACATCGTCCGTTACTTTGATTCACAGTCAGCTGGCAATGGCGAATCCGCACATTCCTTACCTTAATGACAAGGGCACGTTTAAGCAATTGATCGTCCACGGCCAACCGTTTCTCATACGTGGCGCCGAACTCCAAAACTCATCCTTTTCATCTGCCAAGTTTATGCGCAAGCTTTGGCCGAGGCTTGTTGGCATGAACCTCAATACGGTACTAGGAAGCGTCACATGGGAGATGGTAGAGCCAGTGGAAGGGCATTTCGACTTTTCGGAAATCGATCGCATTATCCTCGACGCGAGGAATGCTGGGCTTAAGCTCATACTCTTATGGTTTGGGACGTGGAAAAATGGTATGTTAGGTTTAGAGGGTGACACTTGTTTCTAACCAGCTGGCTAGGCATGTCCAACTATGTTCCATCTTGGGCCAAACTGGCTCCCGATCGGTTCCCTCGCGTTTGGCTCAAAGACACAGGCAACCACCTCAAAGCGACCGAGATCATCACGCCTCTCTGCGCTGCATCCGCCGAGGCCGATGCCAAAGCTTTTGCAACGTTGATGAAGCATCTCAGAGAAATTGACGAGATGCACTCGACAGTAATACTTGTACAGCCCGAAAACGAATGCGGTATCTTGGGTGATTCGCGAGATCGGAGCCAAGTCGCCGAGCTTGCTTATGCGCAGCCGGTCCCTGAAGATCTCGTGACATTTCTTGAACAGGACTGGGACAATCTACATCCACACCTGAAGTCCCATTTCGAGATGCCGTGTCGTCTGGCCTCCGGTGACGATAGAAAATTTACCTGGGCTGAGACGTTTGGTGAAGGCCCTTATACAGATGAGCTTTTTATGGCCTACCATTATACCAAATTTGTGGATGTCGTCGCCACGGCCGGCAAGAGAGAGTATCCCCTACCAATGTTTTGCAACTTTTGGCAGAACTACAATGGCGAGGGTTCAGATAACGATTTCCCTGTCCTGGCTGGAGGCGGCGGTATGCCAGGTGACTATCCCTCTGGCGGTGGCATCAGCAACGTCTTGGATATATGGATGCGTTTTGCAACAGCTATCGACTTTATCTCACCCGATGTCTATCTTAACGACTATATCCACATTTGCGAAACATACCGCCACCGGAACCAACCACTTTTTATACCTGAGCAGCGTCGAGATGAGTACGGCGCTCGTCGACTTTGGAAAGCTATCGGCTCATACCACGCCATCGGGGCTTGCCCTTTTGGCGTCGACAGTCTCCCGGAGGGTGACATATGCGCTTATACGCGGCACTTTGAGCTCCTTTCGCATGTCTCTGATCTGGTCCTCGAAGCTCAGCAAAGGCCAGGAGCCATCGTTGGTTTCTTCTTCGACGAGCTTACAGAAGACAACATGCAGTCGGGAGACGCAAATACAGTGGCAAGCATGGGAGGGTATCAAGTGACGATTGAGCGTTCCTTCGTAACGGGCAGACCTGGCCCTGGATACGGCATTGTTATTCTCCTCCAGGAAAATGGGTACCCCAACGATACAAAGTTCCTGCTCATTGGGCAAGGCTTCCAAGCCGTCTTCAAGTCTCTTGACCCTAGATCTTATTACACAGGTATCTTGAAGTTTGAGGAAAAGGAACTCAACACTTCAATCGGCAAGCTCGATACCTTGAGAAGGCTGAATGGGGACGAAACAAGAAGTGGACAATTTGTCATCATGCCGAATGACGATCCGGATTATGCAGGATTCCCAATTAGCATTACAATTCCAGCAAGGACTCAGATTGCTGAATGCAGTATTTATAGCCTACTTAGGTAGAACGGATTCAATAGCTGTGTTTATGACATAAACATGAATAGAACTTTGCTTGCATTGATTGTATCCCTCTTAGAAATACAAAGAATTGTCATACTGACTATCTAAGACCGTTCAGTAATTCCGTTAGAGTGTTATTTCTGTGCCAAAATTCATCCTTATTTGATGTTGTCCCCTGCTCTGTTAAAGATGTAGATATGGCTGGCGCCGGGTCAGCATCAGCAAAGTCATCTGAGGGTGGAGCGTATTCCGTCAAGAATCTCATCATCCACCCTTCCATCTCACGCGAATTCGTTTCCAGAGACTTAACCAAGGCATCCTGGAACAGTGAGAGTCTAGAGATCTATCAAGGGCCCCTACTGCATTAGCATTACCATAGGACATAGGACACACGGAAGATGGAAGAGCCTGACATACTAGCTTTTCCAAACTCGGCCAAAACCTTTTTAACTTGAGCAAGGTCTTAAAATTGGAGATCAAACCACTTCTTGCAGCTTCAAGCTCGCTCATCTCACCCATGAGTAACACGTGCACCAGTACCGCTGAAGAAACGATTGCCATATGTCCGACGGCAGCATGTACTGCTTCACAGCCCTTTCTTTCCCGTGAGATTTCCAACAGCTCTGAAAACTTAAAGGCATGCGACTTGCAAAGCTGCGAATAGTGTAACGTGTTATGGGAGTACAGTCGTCGGGATTCTAGGTAATTGAAGAAAAGCAACGTGGCATAGTGATGGAAGCCAAGATGTAGATCTATAAACGTGCCGCCAAGTCCCTTGGAACAATGCTCGCGGATATTTTGTTCCGACAGCTGTATGTGAAGAGGTAGGTTGGACTCCCACTCTTCAAGCTGGTCTGCTAATACTTTGACGTGGGCATCGAAGTCCTCTTGACGAAGGCCACGTCCAAGGTTCCCTCGGTTGAAATCTTGGATGTGACCAAATATCTTGACGAGCATGACTTTGTACGCCCATATGCCTAGACTCGGACTTGTGGACCCAAAAAGACTGAACTCAGCCTGTTGAAAGATGCTCTCGTCAATTGGGAGATCAACAGCATAGTCATTGTCCTGGATTTGTCGTGGAAGCCCCGAGGCCGAGGAGCACCATCTGTCTGCCATGAATAATGTCCAGAAGACTCGCCTTCTGGTTTCCGCAACAGCAGGGTTCTCAGATAGCTTCCCGTACGGTAGTCGCATGATCTGAGCCATCCTGATAGCGATACCTTTGTCCCGTGTTAGAAGCGGCAAGACATTTACACCAAGGGTCAATTATATGCTGGGTTTTGAGGGCTCCGCGTACCAAAATATAAAGCCTCGCCTTCTGGGTTCAGGTTCGCAGAGCAAACATTTGCGACGAGGATACAAGTCTGGATAGTTGCGAGACTGTATTGTTCCAGGTTTGCTTGTAACCTCATTTTGGAGGCGCTTGTCAAGCAATCTTCAAGATCCCTAACGGCTGGGTCATCAGAAAAGCGGCATGCCAAACTGCATATTGCCAGCAGCAAGCCCGGATCGGTTTCCTTTCTCTCAAGTTGATCTTTCAAAGTTGGCTGATGGAATATGCTTTGAGGCCGATCGTGAATAAAGACCATATAGTAGTCGACCAATTGCCATTGCACTTGAGGCGATAAGATATCGTCGATATTCGTTTCAGGTGACATTATCATAGCTCTTGGTTGAGGCGCCAGCTGTGTCGTGCTCGACACTTTGCCAAGTTGAGTTAGAGAACATAGCTCACCTCGTAGCTGGCACGCGAAACAGGCATTTTTGCCAGATAATAATCGGCATTTCCTCTTTGCTGTTCGGCATTGTGAACAAGCTTTTGCGTTCTTCATTATTTGGGAAATAGATTAATTTCTTGAAAGCGAACTTGGAGATATTCAGGTTATAATAGTACCTTAGTATGGAGGTATAGAATGGAGCTTGTTTTTAGTACTGCTGTAAGTGCAATAGAGGGGATGTCCGTTATTTATACTTTTAGGCCTTAGGTAGACAACTTCACTAACATTTAGTGGAAAGCTAAGTTAGCTTCCGCCACGGATACTTACCGCTAACAGTTACTGCTAACATAAGCCCATCCGGCCAGTCTGTTAAGTGCCTACAGATCAATATCTAAGCTGAATTTTAAAAGCAATAGAAGATCTCAAGTACTTATATTACAAGCTTTATATCGTCCCAGATTGCTTCCAGCTCCATGACAACGCCATTATACACAATCTGTCGAAAGTCATCCTCTTCGAGGCCTTTGGAATCTGTGCATCCTATACAACGTTCAACCACCGCCTTATACGCCGGGCTGATCAATGCTACTCTCTGCTCTAGCATCCGATTCGCAATGGTTAGGTCCTGAATCATACTGTCATAATCCTCATCAAGGCTTTTCTCGTCTGGCATTCGCTGCTGTTTAAGTGAAGAACCGAGAATAATCTCTAGTAGTAGCATGCCAAGTGCAAATAGTGTCGGGTTGCTCGATAAAGAATAGCCCCTGCTGTCCGTCGTCTCGTCAAGGCGCTTAAATGAAGACTCGGGTAGGCTCCTTTGTAAGAAAGGATGTTCGTACGACAGTGTGTTCCCGCGTCTAAAGAAGTGTACATTCTCTCGTGTCAGAGCCTCAGGAAGCCAGGGCGTTTTGCTGAGCTGTAGCACGCTGGAGGCGATGACGAGGGCCAATCTAACCTTCTCCGCCAACGATATTAATGGCCGAAGGCCTTGCTTGCCCTCAAGGACATCTTCGAGAGTCACTATTGACCAACCATTGCTATTAATTGCCGTTCCTAGTGGGTATACTTGGAAGTGACGGTGGCTGTATTCCTTGTCAATCAAGTGGCCGTAGCAGGCAGGTCTCTCCTCGTGGGCATTCTTCAGAGCGAGGCAAAGATCCAGAGGCCTTATTGTTGGCATGACGCTGCTTTCTTCAGGACACTTGATGAATGCAACGTCGGTAGCGGGCCGAGTCACGAGAGCCATGGCCTTCTTAACATTGGGCTTGGAGTCCGTAGCAGGGTCTGTGAAAGACAAGCGAGATAGCGCCCGATCAATGCCAAAGGTGACTCGCTTCGCACTCTTCGTCTTTGTGGCCACAGCGCATGGAGCAGACCGCCCAGTCATTGATATGGACATGGCCTTGATATTGACTTCATCCCAGAACACCTTGCTCGCTGGGCCTTTCGTAACTTCAAAAGAAATAGCCAGTCTGAACTGAGCATCCTGAGCGATCGTCTCGTGATCGATATCATGCCCGACCTCAATAAACTGCGTTGCCAACTCGAGACTAACATCATGAGAGTCTGTGCACAGGATGCTAGAGCACAGAGCTCGATAGAAGCTAGCGGAGAGGTCCCGTAAGACTTTGAACACCTTACATCGAGACTGCTTCCGGCGTCTAGGCTCAAGGCCGACGCTCTGCTGAGTGAGCCCCTCAAGACTCGTGATGCCTTTCGAGATGGTTTCAAGAGCTTCTTGGTAGTCCTTTCGGTTTAGACGGTAAAGTAGTTTCTTAAAATCCCGAGTGACACGTTTACGTTCAATCCACTGGACCTGTATGATGTCAGTTTAGTAGTAGCTCATTCAAGCAACGGGGTATCTTACTGTCCCATCGGCTGATACGTCAATTCTCAGCCTCATCATCACACTCTGTAGAGCCTCTTCGACTTCCTTGACTGTATCTTCAAACGGACTGTAAGAGTCCCATAACCTCCGACGGATCCTGTCATTGGTCTCCTTGGCCTGCCAGAGAGGTCCAAACGGATCCTGCAGCATCGGCTCAATATCTTGCTGCGATACAACATCGCTGATGAGCTGCTCACAGACGTTGCACAATCTCACTCGCTCAGTGGATAATTGCCGGTTAAGGCTTCTCAACTCCGCCGGAGCCTTGCCCCAGTCGCGCAGGAAGTTGCTATACGCCTCTAAGGCTGTGACGACGAGAGGAAGCGTCCCCAGGACTATACCTGCAACCTCGAAGCCAGACATTATACCTTTTTAATTCCTGCGATTTTCGAGTGTCGTTGATTGAGAAAGCGGCGTCAAGAGCCCCATGAGCGGTTATTGAGGCTGACGGAGCGGCCATCTTACGACCTGCATGTGCCCAGCCCAATGATCAACCAGCTTTCAAGTGACCCCGCACGTATCTCAGAATGGCAATGTATGCGAGCCTGGTCTGACGAGCTCTTAACTGACGATGCTGGTTCTTCCCTCGTGTCGAGTGTTTGTTACGCATTCCAAGGCAGGTCGCAACACTTAAACAGCATTTACTAAGGAACAGTCGGCCTTTAGGAAACATCATTTTTGGTCGCCTGGTCTCGCTCGTGGCCCTTCGTCGCCATGGAGAGCAACCAGGAGCGAATGCCAATTGCCCACAATGTCCGAAATGTCCTCAAGCTTTTCCGGACCGTTGCAATATCATTCAATCATGAAATCGATTGTCGGGTTGATCAGGGCGAGTCTAACGGCCTAAGTGAGCTACTACTAACCTTGGATAATGAGAACATCCGCTTCAAGATGTGGGCCGGTAACTTGGCAGCTCACCAGAGTGGCCCGGCATCGCTCGATCATCGGTTGAGAGAGGCACCTCATATACAAGAGCAGGTCCTCTATCTTCTGCGCGACATATCGGAGTCCCTAGAGGATACTGGACTTCTCATTCCAGAAAAGGGCATTCCTAAGGGCAGTGAAGATGTGAAGGATAAGCCGGAGTCTCTTCCTGAGGGCTCAGATCCAGACAGCGAAGACAGCTTCTCCGACTCAGAACTAGATGATGATGACAAAATCTCACCAGAAACGAGATTGTCAACACTCTGCACCGATATCGCAGAGGCCATCGACTGCCTTTTACGTCTCTCTCTCGCTATCGCGAACCCAGCACCACATGAGAGATTCCGGAAACTTGGAGCCGGCCCTGATGAGGATGTATCCTTCTACGAGTCACACGACGTACGCTACGTCCAAGATAAGTTCCCAGAGATCAGCCAGGGTTTGTCCGATGTCCTGGGCAAGTTCATCACCCGTCGGCGCCAGTTCTTCAAGTACCGAGAGGCTCACCATGCCAAGTTGGCGGCAGGGCTGGATCAAGAGACTCAGAAGGATACAAATCGGACAGAGGTTGTGCCCCATACCGTAGCGTCCTCAATTCCAGAACACCTCAAGGGATCTGGTGTGATTGATGAAGACAGTCGATCCGATATGGCCATGTCTGAGACGTCCTATGCTACCTCGGCTGGCTATTTAGTGCTGGAAAATGGAGACATGAAGCCTGCTCCTCCACTAAAGGTCCCCCAGCGACCACCTGAGGCAGACAAGGGGGTCTTTGAATGTCCATTCTGTTACAGGATTATATCAGCCAGTACACGAGGAGCATGGAAGTAAGTACCACTCGGTCACTTGTCTGCCCGTATCTAACAATTTCGACAGACGTCACGTCTTTGGGGACCTCCGACCGTACACTTGCCTTTTCTCAAGATGTGCCGTATCAAATACGGACTTTGATCGACGACATCGGTGGCAACTTCACCTGTCTCGGTATCACTGGCGCACATGGTCATGTCCATTGAAATGCGGAAGTACCTTACAGTCTGCAGTTGAACTCAGAGATCACATTCGCCATCAGCATCTACTAAACGCGAGTGTAGAGCAGCTCAATATTGTAGTAGCTCGCGGCGAGGTATCTGTCCCAAAGGATGTCACTAAAGAATGCCCTCTTTGCAGACGAGATATTTCGGGCTTGAAGTCATATATCAAGCATGTTGGGCGGCATCTCGAGCAGCTGGCCCTGCACGCACTTCCCAAGATTGGAGACGAGGATCTGGAGGATGACGTCGAGAGTGACGACCAGAACAACGAAGCATTTGAGCTGGACGCTATTTCAGCCGACAACAACAGTGAGATTTCTTCCAGTTCCAATGAGCAACCAGACACATGGGAGACAAATGACCGGGCGGACCCAAGCGATCCTAATACTAGGATTGTGGGACATGATGGTGAAAGCGACGTCAATGTTGGCGAGGTGCCAGATGGTCATACTTCCATCCCACCAGCTGCCTCTACTATATCTTCTAGTCAGCCTACAATCGAGCCAGCCGATGTTCGAAAACTCGCACCAGAAGAGGATTTCACCATTTCCGGCCTGACACAGGAGAAGGCGGACATGATAAAGAAAACCTTCGATGATATCAGGAAGGCCACCCAGTTGGTAAACAAAGCGGTGCCTGGGAAGTCCGCGAAGAACGTTGAGCAGGCCTCGATTGGATCCAGGGAGCAAGAACAAGGTCCCATTGATCCCTCGGATGAAGTCGGGCCACCTGCGCAGGAAGGTCGGCCGGTCTATACTCGCTTTGCTCGCAAGCATTTATCTCTCGAGACATTGCGGGAGTTCAATATTAACTTCGACTTCGATACTGACCCTGAATACGTCTTAGTCAAGCGGTGGGTGCCCGAGGCGGAACAAGACCGGATGTGGATGCACACTAAAATCATCCGAGAGAAACGGGTCGAGTCTCTAGTGAAGGGGACTACAGATCAGGAGGGTGAGCCTCAGTATGAGTGGATGCGCAAGAAAGGCGGGCGGCGGGTCGAGTCACCGCCACCTTTCCTTGACCATGAAGATAGGTCTCTCCACTGTGGCTATGACGGATGCGAGCGTGTATTTGCCAGCCAATACAACCTCCTGAGCCATTTAACACACTTTCATGACGACCATAACACGACTTACAAAGACGTGAGTTGAGATTCTATAGGCCACTATCTGAAACACAAAGTTAATGACACGCTAGGATTCGCAATCCTCGGAACGGAATACATCGCCTCCTCTTCGTTCCCCCTCTTCTGAAGACAGCCTGCGTATCCAGGTCGGAACTACCAATCTCGAAAGTGGTACTGCTCCATCTCCTCTGCCACCACTCCACCGAGTACCAACGAGGGAGCGAGATGTTATCACACACTACCGAGATATCGACATCGGTAAGTCGTTGGTGTCTACATTTGACTATTTACTAACCCTGCCAGCAGCTTTACGCGACCCAACCGAGGAGAGGCAGGCTCAGGACAATAGGCCACAAGAGAGGGATTACATCGTCAGAAATAACGTAGACACCGAGGCCAAGAATAGTGAGTATCGGAAGTGGCTTGAAGATGACTATCACAAGCGGCTTGAGGATGACCTCCGAAAATCCGGTATAGATGAGGCTACTATCACCGCCCTCCTAAAGAAAGAGAAAATAAAAGCCTCAGAAGTGCCAAAAGGATAAGAGAGAGACAGGAATCTATTCTTGGAAATGGACTCTAAAGCGCAAGCATATCGTCTCTAAGGGAATTCTTTTGGGTAGCTGATGGGATGGATGGATGGATTTTGGTTGTGAATTGTGATGAACGGCTTATAACTACATATACGATGAATCGAATGATGAATACGACATCCTTCCATTATTTTGGATCGACTCTCTGCTGTTAAAATCTCATCAAAACTCGCGTATAGTAACTGTTACCATTATTCTTGCCTCTGCCGTTTCAGGAAAATCAAACGATGCCAACTCGGACACGCGATTATCAAGCCTGCCACGGAGTTATGTATACAAATTCGGACTTAACGGCAATAGTCCTGTAGCCCTGGCGGTTTGTGCATGAGCACCAACTTAATTTCGTGCCCTTGTCTCAGCCGAGAGCTTGACGCTGACCTCGTTGCCAATCAGCTATACTGAGCACATAGATACGCGTGAACATCAGCCCAGAATCACAAGGATATCCAAAGTTCGGGATCGTCGTGGCACCCGAGATCCGTAAGAATGCATTGAATACCTGTTGCTACCTATTGATCAAGATTTGTCATCAGCTACACGACCTACCCGCAAAGCGAAGCTCCCCTACCGCACTAGCACAAGCCCGGATCAGACTGTTTCCGCCTGCCAAAAACATGCCGCTTCGACGGGGTCCCGCCAAGCATCTTTAAAGTAATGTCATGGCATACCAAACATTTCAGCCTGGACTTTTTCGACACATCCTGATCCTACATCTTTTTCACCACCCGCCACCCAAAGCAACAGTAATCATAGCGCCCTGCACAAGACGACAGCCAAGCCACACAATCTCTCGCATCATCTAGACCTAATCTTTGTTCGCTAGGATGGCTGATCTTCTCCGTGAAATCAAGGCCAAGTGGAGCCCCGAGCCACTGCCTCCAAGCGGCACCTTCGACGGTCAAACTGTCCTCGTCACCGGCGGGACGAGTGGCCTCGGTCTCGCTACCGCCAAACACTTTGCGACCCTCGGAGCTGCCAAAGTGATCATCACTTACCGCAATAAACCTAGAGCGGAAACAGCCAGGCAGCAGATCGAGACTGCTGCTCGGGCTGCCGGGAGTGGACAAGTCGTGATCGAGATGATGGAGTTGGATCTAACCCGGTATTCGTCGTGCATTTCCCTCGTTGACGAGCTCGTGCGGCGAACGAACGGCATTGATATTGCGATACTCAATGCCGGAACGTTTAATCCCGAGTTTGTGTTGAGTCCTGAGGGCTGGTACGTGTCCATTGCGTGTCTGCGGCGCCGAGATCTTGCTAATGCCTGCTATTTGCTTAGGGAAGAAACGATTCAAACAAACACACTCTGCACCTCCCTGCTTGCCATTCTCCTCATAAAGTGGATGAAAGCGACACGACAGAACCGACAGTCGCCTGCGAGCCTCGTAATCGTAAGCTCAGGCCGACATCTAACACCAGATATATCCGAGTGGCCTGAGTGGGAAAAGCGTGACGGAGGTATCCTGTTGCACTTCAAAGACCCGTCAAACTGGCCTTCTGGTGGTGGTCCAGACGCTATGTATGCTACCAGTAAGCTGCTGTTGATGTACGCTCTTGAAGACATCTGCAAGCTAGCTGTTGATGAAAAGGGAGAGTAAGTAACCTACCTTCTTCCCTCCCCTGGAGGCCATCATTCTGCTGGACACTAACAATGCCAGACCCGAAGTCATCGTCAAGAGTGTTTGTCCGGGAATTTGCAACACGGACCTACAACGAACCCTAAAGAAGCGATCTCTCGTTGCTAGAATGGCAATCCCTGTACTCATGAGCATTGTTGGAAAGTCGCCCGAGCTCGGCGGGCGGTACTTACTAGCTGCGGCGCTGGCGGGGCCTGAGAAACATGTGAGTGCTCAGCCCATAAGCTCAATAAATTACTTGGAACAATATTGGGTTTACACGGGCCACTGAACTGACGACGCCTTTCTCTGTAGGGAAAATTCATTCGCTTCTATCTGACGGACGAGGAATTCCGCACGTAAGTACCCTCGACGGATGCTAGCCCGCTCCCATCTGGACGTCTTCATTTTGCTGATCAAATGTGTCCAGGAATTCGATCCCCGTCATAACCAGTCCGGCCGGCAGGAGGGCTCAAGCAATGGTTTGGAAGGAGGTTAGTGCAGAGCTGGCAACGAAAGTTCCCGGTCTTCAAATCACCGCAAGCCAGTAATATCTACCAGAGCTGGCATAATTTTTACGCTCTTTATTTCATTCTTTTTCTTTCATTAGCAAAGGGGGCTACTCGAGATATGTGGCTCCAGAACATAATATCTCAGTGCGTAATGGCGCAGCTATATTAAGTAAATTAGACAATGGAGAACTGTATTCTAGTGAAGAAAATCGCTTGGAGCTAATATATACAACATCTTATCCAAAGCGACTATTATCCTTTTCCTTTCTTAGAGGTTTGGATGCAAATACCGTATCCGTAATAGGAATATCTTTACAGCATCATGCTACGTCAACATGGAAGGGGCGCCGTCAAGGCGATTACCCAAAGTCCGTGCATAGCTTGCATGGGGCGGATGTAATATGTATCCGTTTGACGGAAGCCGGCTGTGCCTGCTAACTGCACCACAAGTGGATACAAATTGTATCCGTTCAGGCGATCGACAACGGACGCTCCCGTTACGGCTAGCCCAAAGCAATAACCCCAGAACCTTCACAGTAAACGAAAACTGAATTAGCCAAGTTCTACTCTGTAGTATAAAAACAATAATTAATAAGGTTTAAGAGTTAGTAAATGTATAATTTAATCTAGTAGAACCTAAAAATATATTTGCAATATTTACTTATAGAGGTCCAAACTTGAGGTTAAAGTTTTCAGCCTTTAAGCTCTCTGGGGCAAATGGGCCATATGGATACGTCCAATCACCATCTATTCCAAGAACTTCTGCAAAGAGCTCCACTGCCTCAGAACATTGTCTAACAATGTTGCCCATTAACCCATGGACAATTTGCATGAAATCCACTGAGCCGCTGAGCTCCTGAGATGTGAACTACAAGGCATGTGACGTCAGTTATGAGTTTGGTAGAATAAAAGTCAATGCTTGCTCACCAGATACTTTCCCTCCGTCAGTGGCCGAAGGGAGGTGTTAGTTGACAAGTGCTGGCTTTCAGACGTGGCTCCATGAGAATTTACAGCGTCCCGTGCAGCCGCTTCAATTCTGGTGCATCCGTCTAACAAATTCCCAAGGTCACAGCCGTGGTAGACCATAAGCTTTTCGACAGCCCTTACAAAACCGGTAATTAGTGATAAGTCCAAGTGTGCTTGGGGATCAGACGGGCATTGAAGGATGGACGTGAAAATCGTGATGACCGCATATACAGCGTGGTACATTATTTGCCTTTTCGTATGTTAGCTTGGAACAATTGCAACCCGAAGAGACATCTTTACCAGGAGAGGCTGAATGGCGGCGGCGACATTGTCTGGATAAGCCGCAGAGTCGACCGAGCTGCGGCGATAGGAACCTGTGTAAGCAAGTTGAACGCGTCGTTGTTTGAGTGCCCGTGACGATTTGCTGCCATGTTGATTCTCCCAGCTGCAGTGTAGTACATAATAGTCAGTAAAAGCACTGGCAACTCCAGCTGTGAACTACTCGGGTAACTATCATAATTCGGTCGAATATGCGCGGGCAAGCTCATCTTCCACAAGTCAAGCTGGTGATTCAGCTCGGCCACCGCGCTTTGGAGCTGCGCGCTGTTCATTTTGAGGGCCCGTTGAGAGTAGAGCCCTGCAGAAATGCGCGACTGGATCATGGCGAGTCCTGCCATACATCGCAAAACGTTTATCCTCTCTTGCGTACCCGGGAGGGTGTAATCGCTGGGGCCGCCAATGGTAGGGAGATCCAAGTCTATGCCATTGCCAAATGTGGATGGTAAACCTTGCTTCATCATTTGATCGCTGTCAATACAATAAGCGATCCAAAAAACTCTCATATGCTGCTCAGCTGTTGTACGATCTAGTTTCTCATACCACCTTGTAGTGTGTAGACCGACAGCCTGTAGGGCCCTCGCGAGAGATGCGGTTACGCTCGAAGTAGTCCGGGCATCCGCAGTTCCATGCATGAACATAGCTATAAACAGTAGTCCTTGACAAGTTGAGATGTCGCTGCCTCTGATAAGAAGCTCCGGGAACATAGAGAATGCATTTTTAAAATAACCCCATGCAATCGGAGTTAAGTGGCCATGAGCACCGGGCTCCGTCTTCCACTGTATTGCCGTGGCAATGAGACCATTTACAATAGCCCATCTCGAAGGGTTATCATCGCAATTTCGTGGGCCGGCAAGGACCTGTTGCTGGAGTAATTCCGAGAACGACTCTACAGTAAAGAGCGGGTAGAAGATATTGATGTCGTCCAGTGCGCTTGCGATAAAATGTTGCAGGAGGAATTGAGACTCCACAGAGGCGAAGACCTGTCTTCGAAATCCACTTGGGTCCAGTTGAGACTGGAACAAATCCACATCAGATTGACTTCCTGGCAGTTTTGAGAGGGACACTGAAGGATGCTGGGACTCTTCGGTGTATGGGGTATAGAACTCTATGTCATTCGTGATATCCAAGGACTCCAAAATGCCGGTTGGTGCCTCTAGGCTTTCCCGAACTGCTAGGGAGGCAGGTTGCGTGCTTGCGGTCGACATGGGGGAGGGAGATGGCCCAAGGAATATAACAGGTTCAACTTGAAGACCAGTCGATATGCCTCCTGAAAGGCTTGCCAAATGTTTCCCATCGTCATCGAAGTGGCTTCTGGAATCCACGTCAGGTGGTCGAGAGATAGGTGTCGACTCTTGCGGAGGCTCAGCGGCAGGCAAGTTCTCAATCGAAGACTCTACTTTGCTTAGCCGCTCTTCCAGCATAAGGATGTATTGCTTGCTACCAGAGTCATTCAGCTGGTCGATCATCTAAAAACAATACTATCTCTTACCTCTTCCCTAACCCGCGTCTTCTTCGCTCTGTATATTCACACTGCGCACTCTGCTCAAGGCAATGTGTGCAGCTGGGCGTTTCTCCATCACATCGAATTTTTCGTTTCTGACATCTAAGGCATGCCTACTTCGGTGATTCGCGTTCAGACCGTGACATCGCCTGAGGAGCAATGGCACTTACATTTGCAACTCGCTTTTTGAGCTTATCACTCCTAGCTGTTATCGGCTCTCCCTCCATGGTGTAAAATGGTGCGGATTCAAATCTGGGGAAGCTTCCGAGATGCAGGTCGCATCTACCGTCATAACGGCTTCGACAATGAATAAAGTTCAATGAACGACATATTACTCAGCTGTAGCGCTAGTTCCATCCCTGCACGGATACAAAATGTATCCGTTAACGCACTACGGAGTATTCCCACTTCGTTTGTCTTTTAACTTAGTAAGGTATTGTCCAAGGAACTAGACCCCCTGGTGGATTCCAACATCATTTTCCTAGAAGTACATTCCAGGGGCAAACGAATTATCACCCCACTAGGTACCGCGCCTGACTTTATTCACATTCCACAAATGGCCCTTGATGATAGTTGCGAGGGGAGCACATTGGGACTAGAAGTGTAGGGTAGCTGAGGTAGAAGCAAGGTATGAAAGAAAGGATAATATCCTAGTATATGCAAAGAATCGCACATACTGCGCTTTTATCAAGCACCGTTAACGAAGTAACCCAGCCTTATTAGTATCGCCCATCGCCCCCAAACTCTGGTTATTGTGTCTTTTAACCGGGATTGGCATCTAAAAATAAAGAAGGACAGTGAGATTAATATCACCAACACTCATAAGTATAGGTTGCCAGGTGTCGGATTCGACCCTAGTTTCTGAGCACTAGATCTTGCTGGGGCAAGCACTATACTTAAAGTCCTTCGCCGAGTAGCCTGGGTAGGGGAATCCGAGAAGGTCAATCAAGTGGGTGAGGGGTTCCGTTCCGACTCCATGCGAAGGTATGACCCTACAAAGATTGTTAACACTTTATTTCTGGAAGTCATTTGCCGTCATCTAGTGGGATACATCAATGGGAAAGTCAAACGTACAGTGAGTCTTTGGCTACCCGATCATTGGAAAGCTTGTGGAGGAATTCGGCAGTCTCAATGTGATCAACAAAAAGGTCAGCATTTTCAAAGTGAGGATTCCAGTAGTCAGCCTCAAACACAGCCATGGTGCTGTTCGCAGTCGGGCAAATCGGTGTGATTACAGCGTATGCTTGGTCAAATGCATGAGAAGAACCTTCTAAGTGGACAATGGTGACTTGGTTGCGAGAGTCTTTGAACGTAATTGGTTTGTCAGCACTGCTAAAGGTTAGCGGAGAGAGGTTCCTGGTATGTCTGTAGCTACTAAATTACCTATATGTAACGAACTGAATGCCAGGAATATTGGAATAATACTCTTGGGCCTGATCAAGAACGACGGCCTTTGCTCCAGCAGCAATGTAATCTTTGAGTCCCAAGGCGTGGTCATGGTGATGGTGGGAAGGCTAACAGAGTTGCGTTCGTTAGTAAGTCCCAAATGCTGTAGGAGTGATTAGCTTACCCATACGTGGGTGATTGCTTTTCCAAGGGTCTCTTTAGCCCACTGTAGAACAAGGTGGCTTTGATGTGGGGGGCAATCAATGGCAAGCACTTCCTCCTCGAACTCGACGACTACTTGCTGATAGTTGCTACTAGGGAAGTTCAGGAACCAAACCTCCGGCATGTTGGGTAGGGGAGTTGTGGCCGAAAGATTGGCCAGTGTTCCTAGATAAGTACCCGACCATAGGTAGTTTGTGTACCACTCTCCAATCTCTGAAAAGTCATACGCGCTGTCTCGTTTTGGGTAACTCGTGGCATCTTGACCTTGGGGTCCGTCAAAGACCTTAGGATCCAAGCTAGGATTGACAATCACTGTGTCCACCTGATAATCCATGAGGATGTGTTGTTTGTTGTACATTATCTTGAACCGGCCGGGGAATTTGACGCCATCGACTGTAGTGTAGTTATAAACCACTAAATCTTGTGTCGATTTGCCATATATCCCATGGTTCTCATAGGAACGAATGAGGTATGGCAGTTTGGTATCCGGGTCGAACAGCACCGTAAGATCTAGAGTTTTATCGTGTACTATAGAGAATAAGATTGGGTATAGACATTTGGAAGATATACTTACCAGCGGGTAATTTCAGACCCATGCCAGCGTCTTCGAGACTTGTAGAGTAGTAGTTGTTTGAGAGAATCTGGAACCAGTTAACTCATGGAGACAAATAGGTGTCCCAAAGCCAACTCACTGTAGAGAGCAACTTGGGAGACATCCTTTCTGCGTCAAAGACGAGATAGGCGGCCAGCAAACCTAGCACAGAAGTAAGCATCGTTCAAGACTGATCAATTCACAAGACTTACCATCAACATAACCTTCTGGGGGCGAATTAGGCACAAACAAATTCATGTTGCCATCCACGACAGCAGCATACCCCTTCTCGCCACCTTGAACGACAAGCGAGTATCTGAATGGGTCAAGAGCTGGCCGAGCCAAGAGAAACATCTCTACATGATGGTTAATAACGCTCTACGTGCTTACGGGATCAATGCATACCACCCGATTCGTGGAATCTGTCAATGCGCTGCTTAATACCAGGCTGGTCATAGGAGAAGGATATGTTCTGGCTTCCAGCAGGCGACAGCATATTGTCGACCCCGGTCATGGAATATGCCTCCATTAAGGTCCTTGTACGATACACACTGTGAAGCGTCAGCCAATATGCACCAGGATTGATAACAAGCTGCGGAAACCTTACGTGTTACCGATGTACGTGACCGCCGACACATTTTCAAGCCGGTCAGATCCGCCGAGGACTTTGATCCCATCGAGCAGCAGGTCTGGAGCTTGTTTTGGAGGATGGGGTTTTCCAGCAGCAAGTAATCCGCACGCAAGTGCTGCAACCGTTAAAGATTTCATATCGAACATGATGAAAGGGATTTAGAAGCGAAACAGAATAGTAGTTCAATAGGTATGAAGAATTCTGTGCTTTCCGACTAATTCTGTGAAGAGGAAGAACAAGAGGTAGCCATGGAGATCAGGGCGCTGTATTTAAGGAGCCATTTGGTTTAGTAACGGGGCTCCAGGAGGCAATTTCAGAGGCCCTCTCATGGTCACAACTAAGCAAGCTCGTCAGCAGAATCTCGCCGGACTCACGATCGGCTTCAGATTGAGCAGCCAGTATTTGAAATCAGAAGCACTAATACCTATTGCAAACCGCACGTATAGTACGACTCAGGACTGGGCCCGTGACTATATCGAATGGGGGGCCTATTGGGTTTTACGGAGTTACAATGAATCCGTCGTATGCATGTCAAACTTTAATACTTGCACCTGACTCCTGACAGGCAATCCCCTCCGAGTTCTGCTACGGCACTAACCCGCATAAAGGATTATCCCCTAGATAAATTTACTTGAAAGCAGGGCATGGCCTTCCTGCCAAGAACATTCTTCCATGTGGGGTAACATCAACAAGTAACTATATGTACCTTACTATAGAAAGGTTTAGACGACTCTATGTTACCGCTAAATGAACATTCTATATTACTTATATAACGGTATAATAGAGTCTGGGGTAACATCATGACATGAGATAATATAAACTTATTTAGCACACTATTAGACATTATTATAGTTCTTAAGATTAGGTTAATGGCTGGGCATGTGGTATTAGGCCGCAGGTGACAGGTCGGTCTGCCAAGCCACCAGCTTTTAGGTCAAAGTTTATTGAGACATGGACAGGCATTGGTAATTTGTTTCGCAGAAAAATAGATCCCGGAACACCGGCATACTGAGCTATTTTCATCTCGAATATTCTGTCAAGTCTCTGCCTCAATTCTTTCATCTATCTCTACACTCATTCTTGCAATAGTAGTTCAATTTGCGCGGAGCTATATTGTCCCTTATTCTATAGATAAGCGCATAGCCGTCCAAGACACGTGGCCAAGGCTTTGATGTCGGCCAAGCGTGCGTATTCCCTGATCAACCGGGCCAGTTAGGGTTCGTAGTTGCCGAGCTTCCTATCAGCAACGAATCCCAGTGCTCAACGATGCAACTGTCCTCATAGCGGTAAACGTCTGTAACGACCGAAGTGTTGGTGATGCCTGCACCAGGGCTGTCGGGGACGACCTTGTAGTGGAGAGAGCAGATGGGCTGCGAGGCAATGGATCTACCGCAGGAAACCAGGTCGCTGATAATCGTAATGTTGGCAGATGGCAGCGTGGCAGTGAGGAATGCCACAGTCTCATTGTAGGTTCCAGCCGATTGGGTGTGTTCGATCAGATCTGGTGAGACATATTTTGCAAAAGCGCCGGCCACGTCTTTCTTGAAGTGTAGCTGTTGATTGTACTCTTGGAACAGCGCAAGCCGTTTGGCGTCGGAGATAGAGATTTTACCATCACCACAGTAGCTTATCTTCTGGCTGACAGGGCTATGAGGGGTGGCAGCAACTAAGGGAATGGCAAAAGCCACAATCTTGAGAATATTGGTGGGAATCATCTTGTAGATCATGAGGCAGAATCATGCGATGTTAATAGGACCGGAAAGGAGGCTATCGATGACTTTATATACCTAGTCGTATCTGATGCTCGGGACAACTACGACTTTACAAATCTATTTTGCTCATACCTTGCAGCAATTGGCCGTGATGCAACCTGGAAAGCTCAGTAATGACAAATTCATTTCGGATTTATATCTCATACGGACTGATTGGTAATGGGTAATTGCTGGGTAAGTGGGAGTTACGCGCTCGTTTGCCTAGAGAGAATTAGGAATAGGGGATACATTCTGAGCGGGGACTATGAGTCTGGGTACTCTGGGGAGGCCGAGCGGGAGCCGGTGTAATTTCCCTTGGACGCTACTGAACCCTGTACTTACGATCAGAAATTCACACGAGCCACGACGCCGCGTCTGCGAGTATACCTCCAGTCAGGGCAACAGATCACCCCATGGGATCATACCTGTAATCACTACAAGATGGCAGTGGAGGATGAAAATTCATGCCCAGACCCATATTAAGCCTTCTTATTTGCAATACATATACGGAGTACTTGAACCAAGCGATCAACACCATGATCCCCAGGCGAGCTTGGATATATAAATGTCTGGTCCTACAGCAACTCATCTACCGTCTTTGCCAGCAGGACACGCACAGCCTTTTTATCCCAGCCTAGGAATCATCCCAAGTACCCATATAGCAAAGAATCTTCTGCCCTTCATGGAAGCGGCAAAGGCAGTTGGAGTGGACCAAAACGAGTAAATCACCCATGGCCGCACATTCTGGCACGCCGAGTTGACCTTCAAGGACAATGCCGCACGTGACAAGGTAATGTCATCTCTTTTCCATACCTGTACCGGGATTTCCTAACATCAACCCATTCCTGTATGATACAGCTGGTAAGCGATCAGGCCGAGCACGGTTTCGATCATGAGCACGGCAGTCAAAGTCGGCCGCCTAATCTCTGTTGAGAACCCTGACGATCCCATCATGTGAGCAATGGAATAGTATGTACAGATCGATGCTACATATAGTAGACTAGAGAGTCCGAGGCTAACAAACTAGTCATTAGTTATGCCAACGGGCACGCGATACGTTTCCATTCTTCAGCAGATAGATTCGGCTACATCAGCAGTGGCGTGATGGCTGGTCTTGTGCAGAAGACTACTGTTAAGGTTTTTGAGGGCCTCGAGATACTGAAACCCGAAATCGCACAGGCCGACCACCCAATCGTACAGATAACGGATATTGACCTCAATGCGCCCCTCAGTCCCGAGGAAGTATAGCTCTGGTCAGCCATGGTTAAAGCTGCAAATAAGGAGCTACATGTTTTGTTCTTTGGGAGTTCTAGGAATGATTCCAGTCTAATTCTTATTACTACTTATGGGAACCAGGAAACTTTTAATGATTTTAAAGTGAGAATTTAGGATATTGCTAATGTAGGTCTACCTGCTTTAGATAGTAAGATAGTAGAGATTAAAGTAGAATTATAAAAGCCAAACGGAGGATTTTCTGTATACCGAATTAAAAGCTTCAATTCATATGACTTCAATATATAACATTAAGCCAGCTTTAACTGGCAAAGAACAGCCTGGTTCCTATTAACTGGGCTTCCTGGACTACACACTACAGTAAAGTTATGCCAATCACGGGTCATGTCAACGTCCAGTCCCTTCACGGCATCATACCGTTGCAGCATTCGGGCAACAACATACCCGGCCTCGGTTAACGCGAGCTGCTGGCCGATGCAGATCCTCGGACCTCCATTGAACGGTACGAAATGCCATGCGGCGCTGGCGGCTCCCCTATTCTTCTCCCAACGCTCAGGCACGAATTCATCCCCGCCCTCGCCCCATAGATCCTTACGCCTGTGGAGCACGTGCGTGCTGAAGTTGACCTCTGTCCCTTTAGGTACAAAGATGGGACTCTTTTTGTCTGGCCCGCCTCCTACTGGGAGGGTCGTGTCGCACAGCGCGCGGCGGGAGTTGAAGGGTACTACGGAGTGTAGCCGCAGGGTCTCAGACAGCACGTACTGGAGATATGTGCATTCCTTCAACGAAGCAAACGTCATGGTAACCGAAGGGTCAGCAGGATTAGGGCCAAAGGAAGATAGGATCTCGGCGCGAAGTTTTGCAAAGACACGAGGGTTGCGAACAAGACAGTACCAAGTCCAGCTCATCAATGAGGCCGTGGTATCTCGTCCCGCGGCGAGAAGCCCAAGAACCTGTTCCCTGACCTCCTCATCGCCACCGCTACACCGATCGCGGAGAACTTCGAGAAAGTCATACAGAGCCTGGGACGAGCCCTCTCTTTTTGCCGCATCTGAGGCAGCAATAGCACTGTCAACAAAGTCATGCAGAGTCTTGACGCACGAACGCAGCTCACGCGTGCCATAGAGCCAGTAGAAGCTGCCTAGGCGGACACGGGTGCCCAGAATGGCCACCATGCGCTCGAAGGCGTGATGGAACTCAATTCCAGGATGGGAATCGTCACCGTTAAGAGAGGCTTGGAGGGTGGAAGTGCTCTGACCAAGGAATAGTTCCGTCGCAGAGTCCAATGTGAGAGACGGGAGCAACGCCGCGAGGCTGACTGGCCCAGACCAGGTGCCGTCTGCCATGGTTAGACGCTTGTCCTTCTCGATGCAACGGAAAAGAGCCTGAACGTGATCTTCCAAAAGATCAAGCCGGGAGACATTGTCACGACTGAACAGTGGCCTCATCATGTCTCGTGCCTTGCGCCATGACGCGCCATCGGCAGCGAATATGCTTCTGCCCAGCACCGTCTTCAGATTTGTACTTCGTGTGGCACCCATGCCAAAGTCGTTGAACTGAGTCGCCAGGATTGCCTGGATGTTGCGAGGCTCAGCAGTGACGAGGTTGGTGGTGCCCAAGATGGACATACGGAAAGTGGAGGTCCCCAGGGCAGAGAAACGGTTGGCGACGTGGTCTGGTGTGCGCTGATCACGGTCTGCACGGAGTGAGGCGAGGAGTGTATCGATTCCAAAGGGTAAACGGGATGGCTCGAGTGGCGCTGGAAGACAGCCTCTTTGTCGAGCTTTATGAGCATGGGATACATTTTGATACACGAATTTGAGCAGATGGATCGAGACAGGAATAGCTAGTAGTAAAATGTACAACGGAATTCGCTCGGTGAAGTTCTTGATAAAAGATTGAATAAGAGGCAGGTCAAAGGCCTTGTAAAGGGTCTTTCCGTTGGTGAATTCCATGGCTGATTGTGCTTGACTACCCATAGACTCGCCTCTGGTTCCTCTTGATAGGCGATATCGTGCGATATGAAATGGTGCCTTTGTGATCATACACGTTCTTGGACCTAGGGTACGGATATTTACCCCATTTAGGACTCGATTATACGATTAACGCATCCAAATACAACTGCCGAACGATTGTACGGACATGGTCGCTATCCATGTCTGTCAACATCACCGTGTTGCCACGAGAAATTACTATTGGGCAAAGGCTTGGCATTCACCTGACTGTGATGTCGGTGGAGAGAAGTGGGTAAAGGACCACACTTAACTGGGGACGTGGGGGAGATAAGAAAAGCGCAGGGGCTCCATGTCCTAACATCAGGTCATGACTCGTGAGTGGTAAGATCTCGGATAACTTGTAGGGAATAGGGAACTCTACCAACGGCGTCGGTGCAAACAGCACGTGGATTATAAGTGTTATCATAGCAAGACTGAAAGACTAGGAGTGAAGGACGATCGGGTTGGCAACACATTATGGCAGAAGCATCGCGTTCTTGAGTAGGATACCTCTATGTTTACTCCCCAGGCATCTTGAGAGGTTGCGGTTCTGACCGTTGAGTAAGAGTAATATTTTCTCTTACCGTAATAAAACATTTATAGAGACACCTTAAATCATAATTCACTTACGTATCTCAATTCCTAGAGCGTTGACTACAGCGTGTTTATATAGAGGTTCAAAACAGTAGATAAAGTTAATATCTACTTCCCAGTAACCGTGTCTGAGTCCACTCTTGGATAGAGATTCACCATCAACGGCAATTTCTCCCAGACGACAAAAGTACCTTGCTTAAACCACCAGTTCTCCAACGGATTATGGAGTTCAAGTTCGAAGTTCCAGAGAAGCATTGCAAAGGTAAGAGCCATTTCGGCGTTAGCCATCCTATTAGCAAAGTCAGCGTCTGCTATTTTCAGGCTGTAGGAGATACATACGACTTGCCAACGCAATTGCGAGTGCCGAGGGAAAAGGGCTGAGAGGCCGCCTTGTCGTCCGAGGCAAACTCCGAGTCCAGACCGACCTCAAGCCATCTCTCTGGAATGAATTCGCTAGCACGGTGGAAGTTGACTTCTGAATGGCCGGCGGCAAGTTGATTTACACCAACCGCATAGCCGCCTGGAACCCATCGACCCTCAATGAACTCTCCTTTGCCCGGTACCCAGCGAGGAAGTGTGCCTGGAGTAGGCGGATATAGTCGCATACCCTCAGTGATACAGGCACGGAGATATTTGCAGTTCTGCACAGAGACCATGGTGAGTTCTTCCTCTTTGGTGAACGCGGCGCGAATCTCTAGCTTCAGCTTCTTTAATGCTTCTGGGTTACGAAGAAGCAGATATGTTATGCCAGCGAGACCTCCTGCCGCGGTGCCACTCCCAGCGACGATAAAGGTACTAGCAAGCATGGTAAGCTCGATATCGGCCAGTTTCTCTTCCTGGTTGTTAGCCAGAATGTAGGAGAAGAAGTCCTTGTCAGCGGACTTGTTCTGTATGCGACGCTTCACCTTGTCAGAAGTCATGGCCAGGTGCTTGTTTCGGGACTCAGTGACGCGACGCGGCGAGATCCACATAAGAAACTCGAATACGCCGTATTGTACTGCAAGCTGGATCCAGGGGAAGCTCTTTGTGCGCGCACCAATGACACGAATCCACGGTTGGTCTGCATTTTCAAGGCAACCGGCGGGTGCTCCAAAGGCGAGATCTGCTCGGTTACTCCGCGTTAGGATATGCCAAACAGTTTCAAGCGTAATACAAAACTTTGAGATAGAAGAAGGAAACGAACCTGAGAGGATGTCAAAGGATAGCAGGTTGTACCAGAGAGACATGTCAACAGGTCCATCATGAGAGATGTTTCTAATCTGCCTGATGAATGTTTTGATGTACTTCTGAAAATAAGACTCCTGTTCCCTCAGAGCACGCTCAGAGAAGGCTGGGTTGATAGCACGTCGAAGCCTTGCGTGTTTGTCAAGCTCCTCTGTTGCTAACGTCCTACGGCCGCCGATAGAGGCTGGTGCTATACCACGTCCATCCAGGCATTTAGGGAACTCGGGCGAGCGTTGTCCATAGATCTTCTTCCACGCCGCCCCGCTGGTGTACGAGAGCTCATCAGGGGCGATGCGAACAACAGGACCGTATTGATCATGGAGATCGCGGATTTTCCAAGCTATTCGCCCCTTCATGTTCACATAGTTCCATGGGATGCGAGAGATGGCCCAAAGCTTAGGGCCTGGATAGTGACGTAAAGGGCTGAGGTACAGGTAGTAGAAGCTGTGACAGGAGGTGTAAAGGGCGATCTATCGAGAGTCAGACTGGGTATGAGAGAATCGAACTCATCGTGAAGGCTTACAAAAGTAAAGAATCCAATTATTGCATTGTAAATGGTGAGATCCGGTAACCTCCCCAGCAGGTCTCGAATCTGCTCTGATACTATCTCTGCTTTGAACATATTGATCTTCTGAAAGAGAACTATCAACTAAAAGCATAGAAAGTGCTGGGGAAAATCCGGCGATGGGCGTGGGGGAGGCAATGCGGATGCTCCGTGCTCCCTCGTTCTTCTTCTTCCTTGCTTTAAACACACCCTTTATCCAAGATCCTGCATATTTGTCGCACGATACAGTGGTGCGTATAACTCTCACAGTGAGATAGGACAATGTTGGCCAGTAGAATGGACCGTCTCTCGCACGTTGCTCTGCACGGCAGTTGAGTCCAGAAGGACTACGGCAACGCCGTCCCCAGACCCCACTAGTGACCAGGGTGCCAAGGTGTCATCGGCGGGATAGGGCGGAGGCTAGACTCTATTTGTGGGAAACAAGCTTTGGACTAAGCTCAGGCTTGCGCATGAAAGGTCTTCCAATGGTGCCATATCTTATTACCTGCAGGGTATGGACTAGTATAGCGGCTCCCAAGTGTGGCGATCCTACTCGGTGTTGTCAGGGTTGCATTGTATATATCACTCATTGTGAAACACGAAGGATGATGCCGACTTCGGACCCGAGGTGGCCTTTTGTCTAATTTGCGCAACTCTGTATAGTGTGCGATTTGTTGACTTAGCTTCTGAGCAACAACAACTCATCCATAGTGCCCTCATCTTCAGAGCATAATCCCAGTTCTTATCATGAGTACGGCAACAACCCCAGAAAGCCTGCAGAGAGATCTCCTGCCAAAGCTATCCAGCGCGGCTTGTCTTCACCTACCTGGATCACAGGAGTTTGCAAAGTCCAACCTACGTTTTACTGAATATGAGCGCCCAGTCCGTAACACTTTACCTATAAGTTGCAATTTAACTTGATAAAGGATCTATCTGACTGATGCGTATGGGATCTAGACGTACCTAGCCGCAATCAAACCGGGCTGTGACGAAGACGTGATTAATATTATCAAGTACGCGCGGGAGAAAGACATCCCCTTTGCGCCACGATCAGGGCATCATGCCGTAACCACGACAATGCGGCAGTTGCAGAACGGCATATTGATCGACATGCGCTCATTGAACAAGCTGGAGTATGACCCTGACCTTAGCCAAGTGACCGTTGGGGGAGGTGTTATGACGGATGATTTTGTCAAATTTCTACAGTCAGTCGGGATGGAAGTCAGTAAGTAGCATACCTTATGAACGACTCTCGCTGATGAAGCAAACAACAGACGTTGGCTCGTGTCCGACAACAGGTATCATCGGTGTGCCATTCGGAGCTGGCCTCGGCCGGTTGCAGGGTAAATACGGTTATTTGCACGACAACATGGTGTCCTGCAGGCTAGTCCTTGCTGATGGGAGCGTCAAGATTGTGTCGGAGACGTCGGATCCGGACCTATTCTGGGCCATTCGCGGCGCAGGACACAATTTTGGCATCGCTTTAGAGGCAACATTTCAGGTCTATCCTCAAGCGAATCAGGGCATTCACTACACCTGGGATTTGGAGTACAGCCTGGAACAATGTGATGCCGTTCTTGATACCCTAAATAATGTCCATGAGGACATGCCTATGGATCTGGCCATCTTTGTGCTGTGGATTCGCGAAAGCGATGGTGGCAGAAAAGTAAGTCCCCGTGATAGGATGTGACATGAGTCTGGCTTATGACTATATCGCAGCACCATTTACTAGTGAACCTTGTATGGTCTGGACAGGAATCTGAAGCTCATCCATGGATCTCTCGGTTCGAGAAGCTGAACCCCATCCTCAACAGCGGCAAGACCACCGCCACATGGGCTGACCTACCGTGGGTAACTTACAAGGGGCAGAACAAAGTCCTGAGCAAACCAGAAGTGTGGTCGTTGGCACCACACAAGATGATGGGAGCTGTCTGTGTTGAGAAGTTCCATCTCGAGACCACCCGAGCTTTCTTCCAGAGCGTCAAAGAAATGAACCAAGAGTGGGCTGGAAAAGGATTCTTCGGTGCCATGTTTGAATGCTTGCCTCACCAAAAGGTCCGGGAGCTTCCAGGCGAGACAACCGCGTTTCCCTGGCGCTGGGGATCGAACCATTTCGTGTAAGCATTTGTCTAAATAACTCAAACGAAGAGTATATGGCTGATGCAGTTCTGTCTGATAGAATGTTGATGGCTACTCCGCTGAAGTTGGAGTACAGGGATGCTTTTGAAGCGCACATTGACCAGTGGAAGAAACGATTCATTGAAACGTCTGGGTATGGCCGTCTTCAGCAATACGTCAATTATGGTAATACTACATCGACGATGCGGGATCCGCCGGAGGCATTGTATGGATATGAACCGTGGAGGTTGGAAAAGCTGAGGCGATTGAAGGGTATCTACGATCCTGATAATGTGTTTCGATGGTATCAGCCATTGATTGAGGAAGACTAGTTCAGTGCAAAGAAACGATTTGTGTCTATGTTAATTTTAACAGTCAGATAAAGCGACATGGCCTGAAAATCGTGATCAAGATTTCTGGATTCCAAACTCGGTCGCGTCATTCGTGTTCTGCTTGTGCTTTCTGTTATAAATGTAACATCAACCCACTTCCTGCGATACCGGAAGATAGACCCTCGCTGTGTGCAAGGATAGCATAAGAGTAGGGTCTCTCCACAGATCTCATCGGTGTCCAAAATAGGGACCCTGTGACACGTGCATAATCGCAAGGGTTTGGGAGATGATAAGCGTTGCACGAGTCAAACAATCCCCTGGCCTACCATTCCCCAGCATTGGATACAAAAGAACTCACCGATAATGACTTCAATTAGAGTTTGTAGGCCCAGAACAGGGTGGGATGTCGTCGAGACGGCTAACACGGCCAAGTTCAAGGCTGCAAACGTGTCATGGACTAACCTCCTCACTGGCCTGCACCTGTCGGTTCAATAATATCAGGTGCTTCATGTTAACAGGTCAGTATGGTCCAAATACGCGTGTCTAGAAGGTGATAGGTGATTGGATTACTGAAGTTGAATACTCTGCATCTCTGGATAAAGAACGGACTGGGCTATACAGACACGGATCGGGATACCTATGTGCAATACTGTGCCTTGTTAAATAGTTGATTCAAGTTCTCCAGGTATACTTACTATTTCTTCCACACAGATACCCCGTTTCATTTAATTTACTGCACATTCATCTGAATCACGAGACATGCCTTTTCTTCAAGAGTCCAATCATATCCAGAGCACACTGGAGCCCGTTGCCATTATTGGCATTGGGATGAGGGGGCCCGGAGATGCCTCTGACCCAGAAAAGTTCTGGCAAATGCTACTGGATGCTCGGTCTGCTCGGTCAGAGATCCCCAAAGACCGGTACAATGTTGATGGCTTCTATCACCCAGACCCTGAACGATTAGGAAGCATACAGCCCCGGTGAGTCTATTGGTCCCACGGCACTTCATCATAGCTGATATTGAGGAAAACAGTCATGCACACTTCTTGAAGCAGGATTTCAAAGTGTTTGACGCGCCTTTCTTCGGCATCACCCCGAAGGAGGCCAAGGCCATGGACCCTACCCATCGTTTGCTCCTGGAAGCTACATACGAGGGTTTTGAGAACGGTGTGTTCACATTCGCTGGTACCGATGATAGAATGTCACTCTAATGTCTTGTGCAGCTGGATTGACACTGGATGCTGTCTCTGGCACGCAAACATCGTGCTACGTGGGTACCTTTACAGGAGACTTTCCGAACCTACAGGCCCGTGACAACGAAGGGCCATCCATCTATCGTAAGTCAGAGTATCTTTTCAGCACTCTACAGCTACTAACCGCTTACGAGATGCTACCGGTTTGTCATCCTCATTGGCTTCTAACAGAATATCGTGGTTCTATAACCTCAGAGGTCCATCCATGACCATCGACACTGCGTGCTCATCAAGTCTGACGGCGTTTCACCTGGCTTGCCAAAGCATCCGGACAGGGGAGGCTGAGATGGTAAGTAACTCTTCATTTTCCTTTGTAAGTGAGATGTGAGCCAATGTTGAATGCTCACTGTCATACTAGAGCGTCGTGGCGGGAGCCAATCTCATGTTCGGTCCTGACATGTCAATCCTTCTCGGTGCAGCAAAGATTCTGTCCCCAGAGGGCAAATCCAAAATGTGGGATGCCAACGCCAACGGCTTTGCTCGCGGTGAGGGCTTCGGTGTCACTATTCTCAAGTCTCTTACGGCGGCACTTCGAGATGGAGATACCATCCGCGCAGTCGTGCTCAGCTCGGCCACGAACGAGGACGGGAGAACTCCTGGAATCTCACTGCCCAACAGTGAAGCACAGCAGGAACTGATCCGGAGGGCTTACATGAGCGCCGGTGTCGATCCTGCTGATACGGGCTACGTTGAGGCCCATGGTACTGGCACGCAGGCCGGTGACCCTCTGGAAGCACGCGCTATTGTGAAGACGATCGGGGACCGGCCTACACGCAAATCTGATCTCTATGTCGGCTCTGTAAAGACCAACATTGGGCATCTGGAGGGTGCTGCTGGCGTTGCAGGCGTCATCAAGGCTGCCCTGGCAGTCGAACGAGGGCTGATCCCACAGAATCTCTGGTAAGTGACCTCGAGTTTGTGTTTGCCTTATATTCCGAAAGGCTAATGGCCATTAATTCTTCCAGGTTTGAGAATCTCAACCCTCAGATCGAGCTTCCTTCCAACGTCAAGATCCCCACCAGCCTCACTGCATGGCCGCACGATGGCCCTCGGCGCGCCAGCATCAACTCATTCGGATTTGGAGGGGCTAATGCTCATGTGATTGTCGAAGATGCTCGATCATATCTGTTCCGCCATGGCCTATCGGGACGCCATGCAACTTCTACTTCACGCTGTCAACTGCCCGAGGCTACGTCAAGCATTAGTAGCGAGTCTGGATCTGATTCAGAGACAACCAGCAAACCTATTCCCAAACTCTTTGTGTTCTCCTCCAATGACCAGGAGGGCGCTAAACGCAATGCTCAGTGCATCCTCACCTATATTGAAACCACCAAGCTCACTACCAGACATGGTTTCACCAGTGATCTCGCCTATACACTCTATTCCAAGAGAACGCCCCTCCCATGGAAGGCATTTGCTGTTGCCTCGACAGTTTCCGATCTTTCCCAGAGCCTAGAAAGGAACCCCGTTGCTGTTCGATCATCCTCGTCGTTTGTTCCAAGGGTGGCACTCGTGTTTACAGGTCAAGGCGCACAGTACTTCCAAATGGGCAAGTCTCTATCCTCTTACAAAGTATTTCAAGACAGCCTGCTTCGTTCAGAAGGTATCTTGAGGAAGCTCGGATGCCCTTGGAGCCTGCTTGAGGAGCTGGATCGAGGCGAGGCAGAGTGCAATCTTCGCCGGACAGATTACAGCCAGCCAGCCTGCACCGCTCTACAGGTCGCGCTGGTTGACCTCGTCCGAGACTGGGGCATCCAACCAGCTGCTGTAGTAGGTCACTCCAGCGGTGAGATTGCTGCCGCCTACTGCGCGGGCATCATTGACCAGGATGCGGCTGTTAAGATCGCCTGGCTCAGAGGTCAAGTGTCACAGACCGTCTCCAAGAATGGGGGAATGCTGGCTGTCTCTGCCAGCAGCGAGAGAATCAGCGGTCATCTTGATCTCTTGCAGCGTGGCAAGGCTATTGTAGGCTGCTTTAATAGTCCCAATGCATGCACTGTCTCTGGTGACAGTGCTGCTGTCGATGAGCTTGAAGAGGTTCTCAGAGAAGAAAAGATACCCTGTGCTCGTCTTCCCATTGACGTGGCCTATCATTCCTTTCACATGCAGGCTGCGAAGGAAAGGTACGAAAGTGCTCTGGCCGGTATCGTGCATGGGTCCTCAGCGATACCCATGTTTTCCTCAGTGACTGGCCAGGTACTAACCCCTGGTCAGATGTCACCCTCGTACTGGGTTGACAACCTCGTCTCTCCCGTCGACTTTTCTGGTGCAGTGCGGTCCCTCATGCACTACACTCAGGGCAAGATCCACGCTCATGACAAGTCGGCGTTTGCCAGTGTCTTCCTGGAATTGGGACCGCATTCTGCTCTTCGAAGCTATCTCCTCGACATATTCGCCACCGAGGAGCGTTTCTCCGGCTGCTCTTACGCTAATATCCTCAGGCGCAAGTTTGATGGCATTTGTACGGCGCTAGAAGCGGTTGGCCACCTCTGGGCCAAGGGCTGTGTCGTGGATGTCAACCGCGTCAACCAAGCCCCTGACAATGCCAGCATGCTTGTGGATCTCCCACCGTACTCTTGGAATCACTCGCGTGCTTTCTGGGACGAGTCATACCTTAGTCGAGAGTACAGGCTTAGAGCGAAGCCTCGGTCAGATCTTCTAGGTTACCGAATCCCTGGCACGCCTGACCCAACATGGCGCAACTTCCTCCGGTGTAGCGAGAGTCCATGGATCCGAGAGCACAGAGTCCAAGGTGACATCCTTTACCCTGGTGCAGGTATGGTGGTTATGGCTATCGAGGCAGCCCGCGAGCTCGCTGAAGAGAGTACCAATGGCGAAGTGTACGGCTACGAGCTTCGAGACGTTGCCCTCGACACGGCTCTTAGAGTACCTGATACCGACAAAGGCATCGAGGTGATGATCCAGCTCCATCCCCGTCGCACTGGTACCAAATCTGGACCTTCCACCAGCCTGAGTGAGTTTGCCATCTCGTCTTGGTCCGAGGAGACCAAGTGCTGGACAGTGCATGCGCGGGGATTGGTATCTGTGACATACAAGTCTTCACTCTCGGCAGCCATGAGCCACGAGCTTGCCCTCGAGAATGAGAGATACTCGCAGTCTTTTGATGAGGCTAAGAAGATCTGCCAAAGACCTGCGCGAGCCTTCTTGTATGACACTGTAGAGACTATCGGGATGCGATATGGCCCTACTTTCCGTAACATGAACGAGCTGTTTGCAGGGCCGAGTGCCAGTTACGGCGTCATAAGTATCCCCGACACCAAAGCCATAATGCCCATGGGATTCGAGTATCCCTTCGTGATTCACCCAGCCACGCTCGATTCCGCCCTTCATCTTCTGTTCCCATCAATCAGTGGTGAAGAACAATCCCTTGACGAAGCAGTTGTACCCTTCTCGTTTGATCGCATCTTTGTATCGGCAAGCATCTCGACAGTTCCGGGCACCAGGCTGCATGGCTACTCCACTGCTCAGAAGACCAGCTACAATACGTGGAAGTCGTCCATTACCGTCTCCGAAGACCTCTCGCAACCCATGATTATCATGGAAGGCCTGTCTTTGGCATCTGTCGGTGATGGAGGCAGCACGCAGCCATCTGGTCAAGATGCTAGGGCCAGCTGCTTTACGCAGACTTGGCATGAGGACGTGGACCTGCTCGAGCCGCTGCAGATCAAAGACCTAGTCTACAAGCGAACTCTCAAGAGCAAGGATGACGAGTCTGTTCTTGATCACCTTGAGTTTATCTGTCTCATTTATATCTACCGATGTCTTGCTTGGTTCGACAGCGAAGAGGGTAAGGCATATGTACCCCAGGATGGCTTCTGGAAGCTCTATGTGGAGTGGATGCGCAACACCGTCAACGACTTTCCGCCTCTTCCACCAACCGAGTCCCAAGTCATGTCTGCAATGGAATCCTCTCGTGCAAGCATCGTCCTCTCCAAGAGCGGCGACGTAACGGTTCAGATGGTTGATCGCATCGGAGAGAACCTCAGCCGCATCTTCACTCGTGAGGTTGAGCCATTGCAAGTCATGACCGAGGGTGATCTGCTATACGACTTTTATCGCGGTGCATTCGGCACGAGCTTCAACACCAACGTCGCTGAATATGTGGGCTTGGTCGCCGACAAGAGCCCTGGTGTCAAGATCCTCGAGATTGGCGCTGGCACTGGAGGGACGACGTACCATGTGCTGGAGCGGCTTCGCAATGCTGACGGAACTTCCAAGGCTGCCAAATACTGCTTTACAGACATTTCTCCAGGATTCCTCGCCAAGGCTGCCGATCGTTTCTCCGCTGACGCATCCATCATGGAGTTCAAGGCTCTCAACATCGAGAATGAGCCTGCCGAGCAAGGTTTCAGCCTGGAGAGCTACGATCTCATCATCTGCGCCAACGTTCTTCATGCCACAAGGAGTATTGCGGAGACTCTTGCCCACTGCAAGAGTCTGCTCAAACCCGGCGGTCGTCTCGTGCTGTCCGAGGTGACGATCAAACGGATCTTCAGTGGCTTCATCATGGGACCCCTCCCTGGTTGGTGGCTCGGCGAGGATGACGGTCGCTCTGGCGGACCTCTCCTGGATGTCGATGAATGGTCGGCGGCGTTGACCAAGGCCGGTTTCTCTGGTTTGGATGTCGACATTCGCGGTGACAATGAAGCGTCCAAAGAGCCCGTGTCGTTAATTATTTCGACAAAGCCATTGCTGAAGGAATCGGGGCCTGGCTCATTTGTTGTCATCAGTACAGGTTTTGTCTCATCGCAGAAGCTGTCACAGTCCATCCAGAATCAATTCGAGTCTTCAGGTGACGATGTCTCTGTAACGCAATGGGATGATGTTTCCAAATCTGATGTGACCGGAAAGTATTGCCTTTGCCTTGCCGAGTGGGAGAGCCCCGTGCTCGCGACTCTGACGGATGAAAACTGGGAGAGACTTCGTCATGTTATTCAGAATTCTTACGGGACACTCTGGATTACCGGCGGTTCTGCTATGGACTGCCCTGACCCGATGAAGTCTCTCATGGTAGGGCTCTCGCGAGCGATTCGCAATGAGGATGTTGGAGTCCGCCTGGCCACCCTTGACCTTGAGACTGTGGAAAGAGTCGACTTTCAAAGAGCAGCCAAGAACGTCCTCAAGGTTGCGTCCATCCACGCCTTCAGAGATGACTCTGACGGTGAGTATGCTGCCCGCGATCTCACCGTATACGTGCCTAGAGTCGAGAGGATTCTTGACGTCGACAACTCTCTGCGCAGGTATGAAGGCAAAGGCCAACCTGAACTTGTATCTTTCAAGGGAAGTGAACGACCCCTGAAGCTAACCATCAAGACGCCTGGTCTCTTGGATACCTTCAGATGGGAGGAGGATGAGGTCTACCACCAGCCTCTACCTGATGACTGGATCGAGATCGAGGTGAAGGCCGTGGGCCTCAACTTCAAAGACGTCCTCGTCGCTCTCGGAAACCTTGCTGAGGACAAGCTGGGAGTTGATGCCTCCGGAGTAATCACCCGCGTGGGATCGGCCGTCACAGACTTCAAGCCTGGTGACCGCGTCATGACTGCTTCATGCGCCACATTTGCTACCTTTGCTCGCTTCCCTGCCAAGGGAGCTATCCCCATTCCTGCGCATATGAGTTTCGAAGAGGCTGCGTCGATGCCTTTGATCTTTCTCACAGCCTATTACTCTCTCGTAACCGTTGGAAACCTTGCCAGGGGTGACAAGATCTTGATCCATGCCGCTGCTGGAGGTGTCGGCCAGGCTGCTATTATGATCGCTCAGCAGAAAGGAGCCGAGATCTTCGCGACAGTTGGTTCAGAAGAAAAACGGCAGCTTATCAAAGATCAGTACAGTATTCCTGACGACCATATCTTCAGCAGTCGCGATACCAGCTTCGCCAAGGCTATCCATCGTGCCACCCAAGGTCAGGGCGTTGATGTTGTGCTTAACTCTCTTGCCGGCGAAGCGCTCCGGCTTTCCTGGCACTGCCTCGCCAAGTTTGGTCGATTTCTTGAGATTGGGAAAGCAGATCTCTTCGCCAACACCGGCCTGGATATGAAGCCATTCCTCGATAACAAGACCTACGTAGGTGTCAATCTCCTCGACTTCGAGAATAACCCCACACCTCGTGCCGTGGCGCTTTGGCAAGAGACTGCGAGACTTATCCACGACGGCACTGTCAAGCCCATTGCCCCTCTGCAGCTTTTCAGCATGGCAGAAGTTGAGAAGGCGTTCCGCCACATGCAAGCCGGCAAGCACATGGGCAAGGTTGTCGTAAGTGTGAAGGACGATGACGTGGTCCCTGCTATGCCCCGAGCACCTCATGTGAACATTCTTGCAGACGCAACCTACGTCATTGCCGGCGTTGGCGGTATCTGCAAGGAAATTGGTCTGTGGCTCGCTGAGAAGGGCGCCAAACATATGGTACTCCTTTCACGTTCTGCTGCCAGCAGCGAAGTAAACAAAGCCTTTGCTTCAGAACTTCAGACAGCCTACGACGTCAAAACTTACAGCTATGACTGCGATGTCAGCAACAAGGGCTCTCTATCTCAAGTGCTGCTTGACCTCAAAACAAAGAATGTTCCCGAGCTCAAGGGTTGTGTTACTGGCGCCATGGTTCTCAAGGATACTCTATTTGACAAGATGACGGCCGACGACATCCGGACAACAATAGGACCCAAGGTCCACGGTACTTGGAATCTTCATGAATTGCTTCCCAAGGATCTCGACTTCTTCGTCATGCTCAGCTCTCTAGCCGGCGTCATGGGTCACCGCGGACAGGGTAATTACGGCTGCGGCAACATCTTCCAGGACTACTTCGCCGCTTTCCGTCGGAGCCAGGGCTTACGCGCCATGGCCATTGACATTGGCTACCTCCTGAGCGTAGGGTTCGTAGCCGAACACGACGAATATGTCGATCACGTCAAGGCCATGGGTCTGAAGGTCATGCACAAGAGCGATCTACACGGCCTCATGGCCACGGCCCTCCAAGGCTCCGACGCCCACCCGCCGCAAGTCATGTGCGGCCTTCCGTACAATGAACATGACGACGCTTGGTACTGGATCCATGATCAGCGGTTCGCAACTCTTAGGAAGACAGCTGCTGGCTCTGGAGTTGAAGGCTCCGCGGGGGTTTCACTCCGTGATCAACTTGTACGCTGCGGCCAGATGGGCGACGAGGCTGTGCATTTAATCACTTCGGCTCTGGCACAGCGCCTTGCCAAGTTGATGATGATGCCAGAATCTGATATAGACACAGTGAAACCGCTGAGTTCGTATGGCGTAGATAGTCTAGTTGCTGTTGAGGTCAGAAACTGGATTGCAAAGGAGGCTGTGGTGGAAGTCAGCGTGTTCGATATCATGGCCAATATCCCTATGCGCCAGCTAGCAGCTGACCTGGCAGTGAAAAGCAAGGTCTTAGTTTAAGAGATAAAATATTATGCTACTTTGGTATGTTATTGGTTTTTAGTAGAGTTTTAGGTCTGTTCTGGGTTCTGGCCTCTCCTTTTCTACCTTTTGTTCCGGACATCGTGCCGCACCAGACGCAGAGTATACTTACAGCTGTCTAAAAGTGACAATACCTGCATAATTACCAGACATAATCGTATCAATTCCCTCGTTCAGTGTCTTGACTTCTATCGTGAACTGGGGACGCTCGCCTATGATTGTATCTAGTCCCGCCATGCGAGCCTTTCACCGGACATGAAGATGTATGGTGCCCAACTTGGCCCATTCACTAATGTTATAAGCCCTTTGACTACATCTCGTGCAAGAGTGAGGTCGATAGAGTCTTGCAAGTTTCAAGGGATAGGAAGTTTCCCATTATTAATGTCAAGTGAGGTACTTGAGTAATTAGTGATGAATTCCTGTACCCCTTCCTTTGGTAGATGAGGCTTGTATTTGTGAGTAAGGATGACAATGTTAAGGAAGTTCCTCGATCATATGTCTGGTCAAATCGCCTGACCCGGTAATTGCAATTGCTATCATGGTTGACTACATGTTATCTGGGGAATAAAAGGAATAAGCTGCGTTGCTATTCTTATTACGTTCCAATCCTGCTTTACTTAAAGTGAAAGCATTCAATAAGGCGTATAGGTATCTGGTGCTAATGTGAAGTCAAGTATTACTTATTTCTATTCTCAGTAGTGTCAAGATGTTAGAATACCTTGGCTATCTGTACATCTCGGGTAACTGATTAATTGGGAAATTTCTATGTGGGGTCTCTTTGACGGTGCCCCCGGGAGACAAGTCACTGGCCCTTCCCATGTCAGGGCGGACTCACTTCTCGGCTAACTTTACTCTAAAATCCTTCGTGCCGTTTCCAGAGTCGATTGTCGTGTGCAGATCGTTGTTGCATTCAGTGCCTTGAACCAAGTACGCATCAATGTCGCACAAGGTTATTTGGAGAACCTAGCATTCCAAATAGTAAAGGAATATCTAGACAGTAAGTAGTTCAATATCAAAGACAAGCTTGCTTCATAACCTATATGCCTTTTTTGTTTAGAGGTCTCAAGTTAATTTACACACACCTCAGTCACACGTCTGCGGCTATCGCCATAGTACCATTTCTCAGCCCCTCTATTAGCATTAACAAAGTACAGGGGCGAAAGTTCCGACGCTACGTCAAAGCAGGTGTTTCATATTTATCGGCATGGCGGCTAGTATGTCTGAGCATTCTATTGTTTCCGTGAGTACTGTGAGTCTGTGACCAAGGTCGGAATGAATCAGAGTGTGCTGTACCTCATGTGTCCCACTATCCTTTTTGGATACAGCTCGAACATCCTCGAATAACAGCGGGCAGGTAAACAATTCATTATATACCAAGCCCACCTTCTGTGTCATCAAGGGTTCAGATGCGTTTAAACAGTCCAGTACATGCAAGCAAATGACAGTTTACTATAGTACGACAATATCTTCAGGCAGAAGATGACAACAGCAACCCAGGACGGGGTATTGGATAAGCGCTCCATATCATGCGGTTCCGGGGATCCGGTGAAAGTATGAACCTGACGGTTGTTTCTAGTGGCAAATGCTATCTATGCTAGCTCCGAGGAAAGTTTATCTTAGCTCAGGCAGTTCATAGTTATTATTGGGGCTAGCATTGAAGTGGTATAGATCTGGGGTACGTTGTTGGGGACATTAGCCTGGTGCCGTCGATAAGGGAGACCTTCTCGCATTCCGTCTCAAACAAGCAAGTCAGTCCAAATTCAATGCGGGGTTGATACGCGAGACAACGCCTCAACCTTGGGGATCGGCCTTGTTTTCGGGGCCTATACACAGCCTCGAATTGGTGATACTGTATAAATTCCAACGATAACTTCCGATCCTAACCCTTCTCAAACAAGATAATCATTCACTTCTTGCATCAAACCGAAACGACCTATTTCTTACATTTCTCTTAGCGATTGATCCTCCACGGCAATATGGCTCCCCCAGTGGTAGAAAAGCCAGTTGATCACACTCTCAACCGCCGCCCTTCCGTCAGCAACGGTGAAAATGCTGAGATCAGTGATGATGCTGCGAGACTGATGGGTAGGGTGGTCCCCAAGTCACTAGCTGTCGGGAAATCCACGGGTCAGATCCACCTGACCGTGCGTATCTTAGCTTGGTTTTCCTTATCTAATGTAAGGCTAATATAAATTAGCCTTAACTTAACTAATTTAACTTAACCTTTTTAAGGTCTTTTAAACCTTATTTATTTACTTACTTTAGTGTAAATTAGTTAGTTATTATAGTTATAAGCCTAAGTAAAAAGTTATTTTAGTAACTTTTACTATACTTATTTTATATTTATTTTATTTTATTTATTATAATTATTATATTATTACCCTTTTCCTTAGTATAGTAAGGCTATATAAAAAAAATTTTTATCTTTTTTTATTACCTTATACTGCTATTTTATTTACTATTACTATATATTTAAAATAATAATATTAGTACTAGCTAATACTAATTTAGTAAATTTAGTTATATTAAATTCCTTAAAGAAATAGTTATAATAAATTTAGATTTTTAAAATATAAATTAAAACTATTAGTATTTAGAAGCTTATTAATCCTAAGCTTTTAAATACTAATAATAATATTTTTATAGTACTTAAATCTAAGTAATTTAAGGATTTTAAAGCTATAAAGCTTAAAAAATATAAAGTTACTTAAAAAGAGATTATAATAAAATATATAAAATATAAAAATAATAAACTTATATTAGTAGTTTTATAATTACTTTTAAATACTTTTACTAATAATTAACTCTATAAGTAATTTAAGCTATATTAGGTATATATATAGTAAAAAAGTAAAGTAACTAAGATATATATAAATTAGCTTTAAACTGTAATAGTATATATCTTAAAAATAGTTAATTTAAGTATAGTAACTATAGTAAAAATATAGTTATAAAATAACTAAAAAGGCTATTATTTTATTTAATAGCTTTTTTATAGTATAAAGAAAAACTATAGCTTATTAAGTATTAAAAATATAATAAAAGTAATTATTAAGTATATTAAGATTCTAAGTAAGGCTAAAAAAGTAAGGGTTAATCCTTAAGATTAGCTTAATTATTAGTATTTTATTTTTATATATATAAAGTTATATAGAATTAGTAAAGTCTAAGGACTACTTATAATAATTAACTTTATAAATACTATTAGTATAAAGATAGCTTTTAATTAGGCTACTTATATAAAACTTATTACTAATACTAATTAAGTAAATAGGAAGCTATATTAAGATATAGTTAATATAGTATAGTAGTTTAAAGCGTAGCTTTATAAGAACTATTATATAAAAGCTTTAATAATTAATATAACCCTTATAGGAGAAAGTAATTATAGTAAGCCTTAAAAATACTTATAATTTAGTAATTAGAAAAAGTCTAAAACCTACTTATATAAATAAAAGGAATACTATTAAAATCCTAAGAACTATAGCTATATTAAAGTTACCCTAGGTAAAGCTTATAGAAGCTAAACCTTAAGGATAACTAAAATAAAGATTATAGTAATTTAAGCTAAATTAAAGAAACCTATATAGAATAAACTTAAATAGAAGTTTATAGTAAAAGGCTTATTTCTTAAGTCTAAAAATAGAAATAAAAAAAGAAGCTTTAACTAGGGTTTAGATAGCTTTAATATAGTAAGGATTAACCTAGACTTAATTACTAAAATTAAATACTTTTTTATAATATATACTAGTAATAAATTAAAGTACTTTTTAGTTAACTTAACTTTATTTAATAATTATAAGGTAAGCTATTTAGTAAATAATATAGGCTTTTTAAAAAAGGGATCTTTTATAAAGGCTTATAATAAATAGGTTAAAGTAAGTAATACTTACTTTCTTATTATAAGCTATAGGAAAAGAATTATTAAAAACCTCCTAAATAAACTAAAAAGGAAGAAGATATACTTACTTATACTAAATAAAGTAGTAATTATTTATAGTTTTTATATAAATATTATATTAAAAGTACTTTTTATAAATATAAAGATTTAGTATATTAGTTATAATTACACTCTTTACTATAAAGAACCTAAGTAAAGTATTATTATTACTTAAATAAAATATTACTATAACCTTATTTTCCTTTAATATAAGCTAATTTCTTATTACTTTAAATACTTAATTTTAATAATTTAAGGTATAGTTTTAATTTCCTTACTTATAATATAATTTATAATAATCTTCTTAAGAAGCTTTAGTATATAATATTGCCTTTTTTATAATAAGCTATATAAAAGGCTAGATTTAAAGTAGCTATAGTATTTAAAAGCAGGATATCTTAGAAATTAGGAGGTAAGAAAGCTTATAAAAAAGGTATAAGAAGTAAAGGTAAATAGAATAAAGCAAATTAAGTATCTAATTTATATATAAATATATATATATAGTATAGTTAGTAAGAGACTATTTAGATACTATGCCCCTTGCCTATTTTAAAGGATTTACTAAGATCTTTAAGACTATAAAGAAGGCTATAATAGTATAAGGTAGCTACTAGTAATTAAAAATAAATTTATAAAACTTCTATATACTAAATTACTTTTTAATAAAACTAAAAATATAATTTTTAATATAATATATTAATATAATAAATAGGTAAAATAATAATTTACTTTTACTATATATAAGATTTAAAGTAATAATAAATATACTATAATTTATAAGTTAGGGAATATACTATATTAGATTTACTACTATAATAAAGGTATTAAGATTAAGATATTTTTAGTAAATATATATAAACTAAATAAAGTAAGTAAATAAGTAAATAAAAAAGTAATAAAAAAGTTAAATATAATACTAAATAAAGTACGCTTACTAAAGGACCTATAGCTTAAGTTTACTTAGGTAGCTATTTACTTACTAAATAAAAGCCTAAAAAAGGGGTTTTTAAGTATATCTTTACTAGAAATACTTAACTTATAGTTCTAGAATAATATACTATTATAAATTTATAAGTATAATATAAACCTATAACCTAACTAGTTTAGTATTTATATATATAGGTACTAAGCTTATTCTTTAAAGGGTAAATAAAAGTAATAATAATAATAAAAAGCATTTAAGATAAGCCTTAAAGTATATATTAGTTACTTAATAGGCTATATAGCTAGAAACCTTTACTAAATATAGGTACCTTAGCTAGGAAAAGTAATTATTATATAAAATATTTAATTTAATAAAAAAACCTTTTATAAACTAGTATTTAATAGTAAGTTTATATAAGAAATTAATATTTTAAATAACTAGATCTTAAAGTATTAAACTATAAACTAAAGTATTAATAAAATACTATTTTTAGTTTAATTTATCTTAATAGGTTTAAACTTAAAGGTAAAGGTAATATACCTAGATAAATTAGTTACTAAGTAAAAAGCGCTAGTAAGTATATTAAATATAAGTAATATAGGAAATAATATACTTAATAGTAATTTATAAACTAGTTATTTACTAATTAGACTTTAAATACTAAGTAAAACTTTAAAGCCTAATATATAGCCTAAAGATACTAGTATAGCTTTTTTAAGTATACTATAAAGACCTTTTTAAAATAAACTTTTATTAAAAATTAATTCTTTTAGTACTTATAGTTTAGTACTACTTAAGGCTTTATAAGAGTATAATAATTTACTAATAAATATATTAAAATAAACCTTTAATATAAGTAATATTTATAAATTAACTTTAACTAAGCTAAGTTTAGTATTAAGTAATAAAAACTAGAAAAAAACTAAAAAAATCCTTTTAATAATTATAGTAAATATAAGTTAAAGTAATAATACTTAAAAAGAGTTTTTTAATATAAACTAAGACTATAATAAAAATATCCCTAAAAAGACTAGTAATAATAAATTTAATAATTTAAACCCTAAGGATAAAAATAATCTTAAAAATACTAAGTCCTTAGAAAACCCTAGTTCTATAACTAGCCTTTTTATAAAACCTTAGGCTATAGTAAGGTCTTATATAATAATACTATTAACCCTATTTAAATAAAAGCTAAGATATAGTTAAATACTAAATAAGATATATAGTAAGATATATATAGGATATATATAATAATAAGAAATCTTTTTATAAGTAATTTTTAAAGAAATAAGTAGCCTAATACTTAGTAAATAATAAAAGTACCTTACTATAAAAGCCTATAATAAAGCTATATAGCTAATAAGGTTAAGTATATAAATATAGTATTTAAATAAACAGGACTTAGGAAAAGTAACTAAAAGTAAGTTACTTAGTTTTTTTAATTTTCTTTTAAAGCTTAATTAGTATAGGATAGATTATAAGGAATAAAATAAACTTATTATAGTATTTTTTATAATATTAAAAGTAATAAATAAAGAAACCTATATAAAGGGTAAATTTACTAATTTAAACTTACTAAACTTAGGTATTAGTATTAGCCTAGGTTAAAAAAAAAGGATTTATAAAAATAATTTAAAAGTATTACTAATATTATAAAACTATATACTAAAATACTTATATAAAGTAAGTTTCTTTAAAGCTATATACTTTAAAGTAAGCTTACTATATATAATATATATATAAAAAGAAATATTATAATTAAAAATAATTAAAAAGCTATTACTAGTTAAATAAGTCTTTATATATAAGTTTAATAAAAAAGGTTACTTAATTAAGTATAAGGTATATATTATAATATATAGTAACTTTTAAGAAAATACTTTAAAAAGTATATATATAGTAACTCTTACTATAAGGTCTTTTTAAATTATAATAGCTTTAGTAGTTAAGTTTAACCTTAAAATTATATAAATTAATATTAAAAATACTTTTATTAATATACTAAGAGGTAAAAATAATAAACTAGTTATATATAAATTTCCCCTAGGGTTTAATATTATAGAAAAAGTACTTTTATTATAATATACTTTATATAGCCTTTATAACTTACCTAAGCTTTAGTTTAAGACCTTTATAGTAAAATTAAAAAAGCTAGGTTTTAAGCTAAGTATAAAAAAACTTTACTTTTTTTACTTAAAAAAAAAAGATATATACTTAGTCTTTTTTATTAATAATATTTTAATCTTTTACTACTAAAATAACTTACTTATAGTATAGTATCTAATTACTAGCCTATAAAGTTACTTTAAACTTACTTAATAAGATAAAGTAAAGTAATTCCTTAGTATTTAAATTATTTATAATTAAGCTAAATAAATAATAAGTTTATATTATAACTTTTATATTAAAAAGGTTATAATAAAATTTAGTTAAGTA
>NFZR01000063.1:0-14139 GCA_002165215.1 Fusarium pininemorale | reverse complement strand
AAGATATTTACTATAATAATTAGTAAATAATTTATTTAGTAATAAGTAGTATAAGAATTATTACTTATTTATAATATATAAATATATATAATATATAGCTTAAGTAAAAGTTTAAAAAGAAGTTATTTAATATAATATACTTTAAGACTAATAAAATGCCTATTAATAAACTTACTAAGGTACTTATAAAATAGTAATTTAAATACTTTTAATTACTACTAAATATATTATAATAAATTACTAATAAAAAAAAAATAGTTTAAAAGTATAATTATATTAAAGTTATAATTAATTTTATTTAATTAAATCTACTTACTAGTAGTAAATAGCTTAGATATTTATATTTATTTAAGACCTTTAAAGTAAATTACTAAATTAACCTAATATAAAGTAATTATATAAAGTTATACCTAACTAATAACCTAAAGTAACTAACTAGTTATTTTTTTTTTTATTACTATTTAAAATAATAGTTTAACCCTTAACTTAAAATATAAAAGCCTATCTTTTTATAGCCTTATAAGCCTTTTTATACTTAAGCTTAACTTAAGTAAAGTTTATAGTAAAAAGGCTAGGCTAAAAGATAGCTAAGCTTATTTATTTATATAATTTCTAGGAAGTAAAGTAAGGAAGTTAAGGTATAGGACTAGAAATATATTTTATATATAAAAAGGCTAAAGAAGTAAAATAGTAAAAGCCTTTAAAATATCTAGCCTTAGTATATAGGATATTAATTAATTTCCTAACTATATACTTAGTATAGTAAAGCTTTTATTATAATAAGAAGTTAGCTATAAAGGTATAATTAAATTAAGATATATATAGTCTTAAGGTACTTTATCTTCTTATTATTAAAAGTCTTTTTCTTAAGCTTAACCTTAATAGTAAAATTAACTATATAATTAACTATTAAAAAAGCTTTATTATAACTATATATTAATTAGCTAATTAAAGTAAAAAAGGTAATAAAAAAATAAATATATACTTACTTATAAAAATACTTAAAGATTTAATATTTTTTATACTTATTAAAGTTATAATAGGTTAAGTATTACTTTAAGAAGCTTTTTTTTATAAGGAAGCTTAGTATATATCCTTTATAAGGAAAGTAAAGGTATTTAGTAAACTTTTAATTAAAAGGAAAGTTCTTTATAGTATAGTAAATATTATTACTATTATATAACTTAGAAGTTAAAGCCTTTAATATATAGTAAGGAGTATTTAAAATATTATTTAAGGTAAAGGATACTTTAGTATAGGAGGGGATTTTATAGTAAAGTATAGGAATTATAATAATTTAATTATTATTAAAGGATTTAATTTTCTTTTTTTTTTTAAAAAAGGACTCTTTAAAGGAATTAAAGGAAAAGGTTATAATATTTTTATTATTATTATTATTATTATTATTATTATTATTACTAGTAGGGAAATAACTTAAAATTGCCTTTACTATATAAGCTATAGTAATATATATCTAATAGGCAGCTTTAGTATTTTAAAGTAAAAAGTAAGATATTAAAAGTATATTTAATTAAATAAAAGTAAAAGAAAATATATAAAATAATAAGACTTACCTTATAAGCTATAAAAGTATAAGGAGTATAAGAAATATAAGGATAAGTATCCTTAGGTATATAACTAAGGCTTATAGTATAATAGGTAAAGAAAGACTAAATTAAAGTATTAATATATAAAAATAAATAATTAAAGCTAGTAATAGCTTTAATTAAAAAAAAAAAGTAAGGTATAAAGCTAGTAAGTAAAACTAACTATTATAGTTATATTATAATATATAAAAAAAAAAGAAAAAAAGAAAAATAAATCTTATAAAAAGGTATAATAAATAGTAACTATAGCCTAAGTGCCTTAAGTTTAGGATTTACCTTATAAAGTAATTTATAGTAATTCCTTTTACTTTTATATATATTACAGTTTCCTTTATATAGTAAATATAACTTTTTATTTATTAATTATATAAAATTAAGTTCTAAATTAAAGGAGTTAAAATAATAATTTCTAAGTAATTACTTATTTAATACTTAATTATAATTAATTAAGAATTATCTAGGGAATATATTAGGAAATCTATAGATTAAATCTACCTAACTATATATATCTTAGCTTAGTTTTTTTTATTTAATATAAGGCTAATATAAATTAGCCTTAACTTAACTAATTTAACTTAACCTTTTTAAGGTCTTTTAAACCTTATTTATTTACTTACTTTAGCGCGAATTAGCTAGTTATTATACTAGCATTATCCGAATTTCTAACATTATCGCAGCAATGGGCTACCAGCCCCAAATGAGGAGAGATATCAGCACTCTTCAGCTTATCGGGGTGGCTTTCATGGTCACTGCATCCTGGCTTGGAGTGCTGGGCGGTTTCACAACTGGAGTGGTGGTCGGGGGATCCGTTTGCCTCATCTATGGTCTTATTATTGTTGGTGTCTTTAGCACTTTCTTTGCCATCACCCTTGGAGAATTGGCGAGCGCAATGCCGACAGCTGGAGGTCAGTATTACTGGGTTTCTGTCCTCGCCCCGAGGAAACTCTCTCGTCCCTCAGCCTTCTTCACCGGTCTCTGCAACTTAGCTGGCGGTGTCGTTGCCACTGCTGGCTCTAGTGTTTTGCTTGGCAATATGGTGTTGGCCTGTGTCAAGCTCTATCAGCCGTCATTGTGAGTCAGCCTTGGTCTCACTAGCTGCCGCTGTCTTTCGAGGCTCACCATCATTATCAGCGTGATCCATGCCTGGCAGAACTGGCTCATCGGCCTTGCATTCAACTGGACTGCCTGTTCAGTCAACATGAGCAAGAAGACCGTCGCCAGGACTTTGTCTGTAGGCATGTTTATCAGTATTGCCGTCGTTATCGGCCTCGTTATTTCCATCCCGGCGACCAGTCCCAAGCATACCGACGCGAAGTTTATATTCACGAGCACCGAGAATGTCAGTGGCTGGAACTCGGAAGGCATGGCCTTCCTTGTTGGTCTCATCAACGCCAACTACAGTTTTGGCCTGATTGATACCGCGGTGCACTTGGCCGAAGACATTACCAACCCTGAGAAGACAGTACCCAAGGCTCTATTGTTGACCGTAGCTATTAGCTTTTTCACGGCCTGGCCGCTGGCTATTCTTCTAATGTACTGCTTGTCAGACTTTGAAGCGATTGTCAGCACCCCAACAGGCCTCCCTTTGCTAGAGCTCTTCAACTTTGCATTCAAAGACAACAAGGCTGCAGCGGTAGCAATGCTGGCCCTGGTAGCCTTTTGCTACTCAATCGCCATGGCTTCACTCCATGCCTACATGTCCAAGATCTGCTGGGCTTTTGCGAGAGACAACGGCCTTCCCATGTCTCACCTTTGGTCCAGAGTTCACCCGGCCCTCAATGTCCCTATCTACGCCCTTATCCTCTGCGCTACCCTTGTATCAATTCTATCGACACTTGTTATGGCTTCGACGACAGCCTTCAACAGGTAAATGGATTTTCATATTGACAGATGACTATTGACTAACTTTTACGTAGCCTTGCTGCTGGTGTCATCATATTCCCATCTCTAACTTATACCTTGCCAGCTATTTATTCGCTACTTCCCAGTAACAAACATATTAAAGGTCCCTTCAACCTGGGTGCTATTGGAACCTTTTCCAAAGTCATGACGGCCACCTTTTGTATTTTCGCCATCGTTATCTATTCGTTCCCTTATTTCATGCCGGCAACAGCAAGCAGTAAGTGTCATCCTAACCTTTACCTTATTGCCTACTAACTCTTCTCACAAGACATGAATTATGTGTCGGCTATTCTTGGAATCTTTTGTGTCTGGGCAGTGGGCGACTGGTTTGTGCGTGCCCGCAAAACCTTTATTATTCGAGAGTTGGAAGATCAGATAACCCGGGCTGAAGAGTAACATTGATGGGTGCAAGGTTGAAAAGATGATCTTCTAAGAGCACCAGTCTTGAATACAATTAGAGGCAATGTTTCTTTAAACAAGTAGTGATTTTGGCCCAGTGAAAACTCGCTCCTATCTTTTCCATTCCTGATTGATTCTTAATAACTAACAGCCAGTATCTGATCTCTAGCTATATCGAGACTAAGAAAACATTCACCCTCAGTATCGTCTATAACACTCAATGTCTAGGGCGATCTGTTGCACTAGATGATGGTCGTAAATGCTCTAGCTTGAACAAATGGCCCTTTCCTTTTTCTCCCCCACTTGACAAGCCTATTTGCTGCTCGGGAATATTCCGAATGAGGAAAGAAACTATTATGGCGGGCAGTGAAATAAATGAGTGGCTGTCCTGGCCGGTTTCCAACCTTTTCCGTGCTTCGGATTTGTTTCTCTTACTCTTCCTTTTTCCACCAGCTTTGCTTACAGCCAAACCCTCACCCACCGATCACTAAGTAAATCGGTCAGATAACTGCCTCAATAGATATAATGTCTTTACGCATTGAACAGGTGAATTGGAGTTTTCCTCAAAACTACATAGCGGAAAGCTCAGACTCTTAGATCTACACATATCCTATCAAGTCCCTTAGAGGCGTACGACTGGAATCAATACGAGCCCTTCCTACTGGTTTTGCATATGATCGTCATTTCATGCTGTGGGATGTTGGAAAGAAGGAGAGTCTTCACGTCGGCCTCCGATCCTCTCTTTGTCTCTTCACGACCAGCTTGACTCCTGAGCATGAACCTGAAAGTATCGAGGTGCAATATGGTCTTAGTCACACATTTGATGAGCCAAACAGGCATGTCGATCCATCGCCATTGATGGTACGCTTGGTCCCAAACGTGAAGGGACTACCAGAGGTGACTGTGACGATGCACTTGAGTCCTTGCTTAGCGTTTGACATGGGAAAAGAATACAACGACTGGTTTAGCGAGCGACTAGGATTCTCTGTCAAACTTCTCTACATCGGAGATCATCGCAGAAAGGTTCTCGGAAACATGGGCCACGGAGTCAGCATTAGTACAGTCCAAGCTGAGCCGTGGTTAGCGATTGTTCCAGTAACCTTCTTCCTGGGTTACTTTCTTCTTCCCCAAGATGCGCCAAGCCAGGCACCGCTAATCGTTGCAATTCTGGCGGTTGTTTCAAGTTGTGTGGTTGTGTTGCAGCAATTAGGGATGTTGAAAAAGTCCAAGAAGCCCTTGATCACTTTCGCGGACCTCGCTGCGTATCTTGTCATCAGTCAGAAGAGCTACGACGACGTCAATAAGAGGCTTCTTGACGAGGAGGAGATGGACATCACCAAATTCAGGGCTAACATTATTGTTTCGGGAGCCCAAGAAGCATATGAAGAAGACTTCTGGGCTGAATTGCAATTCCAAGGGAGTATCACTATGAAGTTGACCCAGAACTGTGCTAGGTGTAGTAGCCTAAATGTGGACTATGCTACTGGTAAAGCTGGCACCAGCGAGGCTGGCAAGGTGTTGAAGAAATTGAGCAAAGACAGGAGGGTCGATCCAGGGGTAAAATGGAGTCCAGTATTTGGAAGATATGGCTTTATCATTCCATGCTCCTCGTCAGATGGCAGTGTCATCCTGAATGTAGGTGATAAAGTCGAGGTAATAAAGCGCAACTCACAACGAACAATCACAGGTAAGTAGAGTGCCTTCAGTAGAACGAAACCACGTGTGGCTAACGAAGATTATACAGACTACCCCAAAGCTTGATTGTTACTGCGATTGGTTCTCGAAAACAAGAGACAGCCGATGCTAGGGTCGAGGATATTATATGTCAATGCTAGGAAAGAAGGATGTTTACAAGGAGCTTCGTTTCAAGATTGTAAACCTCCAGCCTTTTGTTATCAGTCCGCACGACGAAAGAGTAGTGAGTACAGTAAATAGACTTATCTCTCGATAAAATATATGCAGCCTTTTAGAATCATGATACACAGATAAGTCATCATGATCACAGTCTGGAATTCCATTTCAATATTCTATGAAGCGGTGTCGATGAGAGTAGATTTAGAATCAAGAATGACATAACTTCCAACCTTTTGTCAAACTCAGATATAGCCATGAAACGCCTAAGCCACAGTCTCGCAGAGACCAAAGCTCTTCCAATAGCTCGACAGACCGCAGATAGATTGGGAAGCGGGCTAATGAACAGAGCGCCTTATATCGTGATATAACGTCATTCCTCAAGTCGGTATCCGCAGATGTAAGCTCAGCTGCAGCACTGAGTAGAGGTAGAGACTGGTAGTTGACGCACGGCTCGGTGAGTGGAGTTTCGAGCATGCTTTCTACGGTCTGTAAAGCAAGACATCTGATATTTGATTCAGAGCCGGGCTCATTGTCGTTTTGATCTTGACCATCTCGAATATCGAAAGATGAGAACGTCTCAGAACTCTCGACGAGATGGCGTGCCCCATACAGCATCAACAAGCCATGATTTCGGTAAGCGCAACTCAGGTCGCGGATATACTTATCGCCATGAGTTGGCGACCATGACAAAAGTTGTCTTTCGGTTTCTCTGTCGTCAAAGCCTGGGTCTGCGTGGCCACCATCGTAAAGCCGTCTACAGTGACGACCAATATCGGCAACTTTTGAATAAAGCTCCGAGGAGAACCCGATCATAGGATGAAAGCTATCAGGGTCCTGTCCGAATGTTGGTATTCCCTGATTTAGAACATTTTCGGGGTCATCGAGAATCGAACACGTCATGTCCCAATAGAGAAACCAACCATGTAGGAGCTGGATTAGAGGATCTGCCTCACTGCTTGAGCGAGCCATATTTCTTGGACTAGCCAGAATAACCTTGATAAGAGCACGGGCCCCATCTAGATGCTCTTTACCCCATGATGATTCAGGGCCTGACTCGATCCAGGAAGAGGATACTCCGAGTAAAAAGATAGTGAGTAAAGAAGTAACAGAGATGGTTTCGAAATCCTGCACCTGCAGCTCCTCGCGAACTAGTCTCATAGAATGACCACGTTCCTGCAGGCAGAGAGTAAGATCTCGGTCATTGAAGAAGACCTCATGGCCGGCACTGATGCTCTGTATCGCGTGCAGCAGTGAAGGGCTAGCCACCATGTATGGCAAGAGAGGCAGCGATAAGGGATTGTGATTCTTATCGATGCAGAGGCCTTGACTGACTTGTTCAACCCAGTATTGAACAAGCCTCTTGTTCGGAGGGTTATCGACGGGCCAGGAGTTGAGGAACGCCATATTGGAAAGCCAAGGCATCTCAATCCGCCACCGAGCGGGGCGGTTGCTAGCCATGCAGACGGAGCCGCGACGTTTGCAGCGTAGGCATACTGGAAAGGTCTCATCGCACTTGACGCGTCTGATTCGGCATTCTAAACAGCCCAGACGACTCTTTGTGCGTTGAGGTTTGGGAGTTTCCTTGCAGTGAGGATTTGAATGTGAGGGCAAGGAAATTCGGTAAGAAGGCGTTTCATGCCCACGGCTTTCAATGGCCTTTTGATACTTGGAACCGGTGGCAAATCTTACTTTAAAGGCTCGTTTGGGCGCGGCACTCATATTGACTTAAGGATACTTTATGGTATCACAGAGCTTAACCAACAATACTTCAGGTTGAATTGAATCGATGAGGGGTTGAAGGAGGAAAAGGGAAAAGTTCATGGAGATAGATACGCGATTAGTGGTTATCTCCCGGCACTCCGGCTCCAGCTTTGAGTTAAACTACTCTGGGCTACGCTTATCCCCATGAAGTGTAGTTTTGTAGAGCTAGACGTCACTTACCCCGCGTGCGGTACTTCACTGACCCGGGCTGGTGGGTTCTGGAGCGTCAAATAGGCTTGTGGTTGGTTGTAGATAGGAAATGATAGCCGACTCGAGGATGAGATAAGGCAAGCCAGAGAGAGGTAAGGGTCATAGTCGATATGAAACGCAGATTACAAGCTGATAGATACTGATTATATTGTATTCTTCAAGACATGTCGAATCTAGATTATACCCATTGTCGATGTTTGAGGCGTTTCTGCTGCCATTGATCTTGTGTTTTACATCTTTGATTCGGGATACTATTGAGGGAGAAAGGAGGTGTAGGATTCTATACATTGTAGATAAGGTTGATAAGTTCATCCCAGTATTCCCCAGTGGCTTGTATATCTAAGTAAGGTTGCTTTTACAAGTAATAACAACTGTCGGTTGAAGGTTTTTCAATTCGGTCGGTCCAGCCTCTGTCATCGGAATGTCGCAGTCTGGTCGTGCTTCTGTGAGCCGATTTGCAATTAATGGCCGGCTGTGTCTCTATTGGTACTAAGAGCAGTTCTGGTAGAACATAAATCACGTAAATCAGAGTAAATTAATAAAGATACAGTCAATAAGTTATTGGCTTGGCTAATTTTGAATGACATTTTTCGGAAAAGTTTCTGTTTATGTAAGGACTAGTGATCCCTAAAATGCTGCAGGGTTGTTACCATATTGTAGGGTAGTGATGTAGTGAATTGAATAGCTATTGATTTACTCTTTACCTAAAAACGGAACTACTGTCTCATAATGATTATTTTGCCTGGATATGAATGAAGCATTAGAGATTCTTTTACTGCACTACTACCCTGGGTCCCGGGTAGGTTTAGGGTCTGGTAACCCCTCACAATTCTTACCCGATCTGGCGAGCTTCCGAAGACCCCACTATAAGCTATTGTAATGTTGTAGCATTATGTGCCTAGAGCAAACACGTGTGGTTTAACTTATCTAGCGCTGTACTGGCCTACCCAAAGAAGAAGAGGAACGAGGTAGAATCAGTGAAATAGCCGAGTAAAGTGTCGTCACACTGGATACTTGGGCACAATGGGCAACTGGAACATTCCAGACACATTTCACGATTCGTATTAAATAGCGATAATGGTAGCACCATGACTGTTCATCTGTGCTGGAATTAGGAAGCCACATGCGTATGATTAAGCATGGCGTCTTTCGCAACTATTGTCGAGCTGACTGCGCCTAATGGTGTCAAGTATCAGCAGCCACTGGGTTTGTTCATTAACAATGAGTTCGTCCCGGCAAAGTCCGGCACCTACATATCTTCTGTCAACCCCGCGTAAGTCCATTCACCTTTGCTTCGGGCAGACATTGTCCAGTAGGAATTCTAACATATCCTGGGTTCTAGGGACGAGGTTGAGATCGCCAAGATTCACGCTGCTGGGGCCGAGGATGTCGATATAGCAGTTCAAGCGGCAAGGGCTGCCTTGGAAGGACCTTGGAACGGCTTTACATCTACAGAACGAGGCCGTCTTCTGGGTCGCTTGGCTGATCTTGTTGAGGCAAATGCAGAAGTTTTAGGCACGATCGAGGCTTGGGATTGCGGTGAGTGTTGACTCTTGATTCAACATCAAGGTATTGCCATCCTCTAACTTCTTGATCATTGCAGGCAAGCCCTACCGAGTTACTCTGGTGGATGATATACGAGAGACGATAGCAGTATTCAGGTACTATGCCGGATATGCAGACAAGCTGCATGGCCAAGGTAACCAGTTATCATCATGCTGGACTCAGAACGGTGCTAAAGCGAGACTATCAGTAATCGAAACCGAAAAGAACCAACATGTCTTTACCACTCGCGAACCTATCGGGGTTTGCGGTCAGATAATTCCTTGGAATTATCCCCTTAGCATGGCAGCCTGGAAGCTGGGACCTGCTGTCGCCACCGGAAACTGCGTCGTGATCAAAGCAGCTGAGCAGACTCCGTTATCCATTTTATACCTTGCAAGCCTTATCAAAGAGGCTGGCTATCCCAAGGGTGTAGTTAACGTGATCAATGGGTATGGCAAGGAAGCTGGTGCAGCGCTTGCAGGCCATATGGATGTCGATAAAATTGCATTCACTGGCTCAACCGAGACTGGCCGGGAGATCATGAAATTGGCATCGGCCAACCTCAAGAATATCACTCTAGAAACAGGTATGTCACACCCACCATCTTGTGACAGATCTCTCGCGATCCATACGTTCGATCAGAAAAGCTGACTCTTTTAAGGTGGGAAGTCTCCCCTGATCGTCTTTGAAGATGCCGACCTCGAAAAGGCTGCCTACTGGGGACACATCGGCATCATGTCGAATGCTGGGCAAGTTTGTACAGCCAACAGTCGGATATTTGTTCACGAAAAGGTGTATGATAACTTCATGGCACATTTCCTGAAACAAGTCAATGGCGCTAAAATCGGGAACCCCTTCAACCAGGATACCACCCAGGGGCCTCAGGTGAATCAGATTCAACGAGACAGAGTCCTTCGGTACATTGAGCTTGGAATCTCTGAGGGTGCGTCGCTGGCCGTTGGGGGTAAGGTCTTTGGAAACCCTGATGAAAGCAAAGGCTATTTCATCGAGCCAACAGTTTTTACCAACGTCAAGGATGACATGACTATTTATCGGGAGGAGATCTTTGGGCCTGTAGCGGCAGTGATGACTTTCAAAACCGAGGAAGAGGTTATTAGGCGAGCCAACGACACACAATTTGGACTTGGCGCCGCAATCTTCACCAAAGATGTCAGCCGTATCCATCGAGTGACTCGTAAGATACAAAGCGGAAGTAAGTATTCTTGATTACTATCATGTGTCCTACACCCTGCCCTGCAATGAGTTTCGATTTTGAATAGAAAAGCGCGAGAGCTAACTTATTTCTTCCCCAAAGCTGTATGGGTCAACAGTAGTAACGACTCAGACATCCGGGCACCATTTGGTGGTTACAAGCAATCAGGAATTGGTCGGGAATGCGGTCAAGCAGGAATCGAGGCCTACACTTCGGTTAAGACTGTCTTCATCACTCTAGACTAGACGTTAGACTTTGGTCGTCATTTTACATTTATCAACCAGGGCTTGTAATGAAGGTTGGAGCTGAGCTGCTAGTTAAAGAATTAGAGAAATGAAGACATAGTGTATCGATATCCTCTTGCTAATGAAAAATAAGACTACGCAAGACATTGATAAACAGCAAGTTTTCTTTTACAGATTTGACATATATATTACAGGTAAACCCCAAGTTACAATACATAGCAATATATTTTAGGAAGTATAACAATGCTAGTAGTGTAGTTTAACTTTACTCTGGTTAAGTCAAGAGCTATTAGAAAATCTTATATGGAATCTAGTACTACTCTGACCAACCTCTCAAGCTTTAGAGACCTCCAGCTTCCTTGAGAAACTCCTGTATACCCGTTGGGTGTAAGCCAGTAAGAGGCCCAACGCCCCACGCCAGGGCCTTTTCTTTCGGGATATGGTTTGCATTCGTGAAGCCCTGAATTACCATCTGGTGCAGCGCCGTCTCAGGGCTATTCGAGTTCAATAAGCTGTGCAGCTGATTCACGACCTCGGTCAGGGTGACATTCCTTGACTGCCATGCTGGGTCTTGGCCCTTGACCACTTCGAACAGGTCTTTGTAAGTGATGGATTCTCCAGCAAGTAGCGTAGCTTGTCTCATCTGGGTCCCGTTGGCAATACTGTCAGTGATAACGGCAAGTGTAGCCCTAGCCGTGTCGCCAAGAGTCGTCAAGGTTACTTTCTGGGTGCCGTCTCCGTACATATCAAAGGTCTTTGTGTGGTGATTCATAGCCCAAGCGATACCAAGCTCGCGAAGTGGATTCTTCTCCTGGGCCAAGAGATACTCCATGAACCAGCCGTGGCAAATCATGGTCCATTTCACATCCTGCTGAGATCGCAGCTTGCTGCGGACCACCTCGTGCGTCGGACCGCTGAACATTGGCAAGTCGGGAAAATCTTCAAGGTTGATATTCCACTCAGAGGGAATCATGTGTTTACACCGAACACTCTGTCTGCATGCCTCGAGAATGTTTGAGTGAGCCGCGATGTAGAAATCATTGGGGCCACTCAGCGTTGAAATTACACCATCACAATCCTGTAGATTGCGGGACAGAGATTCGGTGCTGTAGTCGGTGAGGCGGACGTCGACATTGATGTGCTCCAGCTGCGGCTTCTTGGTCCCCGTAAGGACTACAATTTGGTGCATTGATCTGCAGAACTCTTTGGCAAAAGCAATGCCTACGTCCCCAGCACCCACAAGAGCAATTTTCGCCATGCTTGGGTAGAGAAATTGTTCTTGAATGGAGGAATTGTCGACAGCGTTTGAATTGCAAAAACTGGCGTGAAAGGTTGACAAATATAGAGCTTCGGTTGTCCTGATTCACTGGTATAGCACAAGACAGCTGTTAAATACTGAAGGTTTCGCCTTGACAGCCAAAAGATCCGTACCCAACACCTCAGGTATTACAAATCAACCCGTTAAACACCCTAGCAAGATCACAGAGGCATCTCTAGCTTAGGTAATCGTACGGCCATATCTTGGGTGGATTTGTGCTATGATGTGGGGTCTGGTAAAATGGAAGCGGTTGTCAAAGGACATGAGAGTCTACTAACATTTCATCTTTTCCGTTCACATGGACAACATGAGTACGTACGTCGGCTACTGTACGCGGCATGTGGTTGGTGGCTCAGACCCCTCACTTGAAATGTGGAACGCAGGTTCGCGAAATCGACGAAATAGGAAAGTTTTGATTGCTGAATGGAATGATATGATTGGTGCAAATCAGTGGGACTTCCCCATTGACTAGATACGAACTTTGGCACAGGGTCCTCTTGCAGGTACGATTGCGCAATAATACAATAATACCTCAAACCACAGTTTTCTAGTGTATGGGACTAGAACCTGGGGGTAACAAAAGCCAAGGTGTAACCTTTTGTCGTGAAGAAAGACCTAGGTTGCACATTAGTTCAATGGAGACGTATCAGAGATGTCAACTTCCTGAATTGGACCTAACGCAACATTCTCATTCCATTATGACAAAGTAAGCTTATTAAAGCGGCCGAGAGACACATCATGCTGTCAAAGGCTGCCACGTAGTAATGCAAGTTGTAGAGCTGGCCTGTCTTTTACCAAAACAAACTTATTATAAATCAAGGTTCAAGGACACTTATTACAAACAGCCTTTAAAATACCTAGCCTATAGGTATCTATAGGTACCTATCTTAAAGGGGTAAGTACCTAGAGATACCTATTCTAGATACTTACCTATAGGCAGGTACTTAAATAATATAATTATATAGATATAGGTACTTATAGGTAAAATTTAGTAATAAGTTAATACTTAGATAAAAATCTATAATACTTATAATATAAGTAATTAAAGTTATTTATAATAATTAAATATAATAATTACTTTAAATTAGTAGTAAATAGGTATTTTATAAACTTTTAACTCCTTATATCTTAATAAATTACTTAAGGGAAAATATAAAATAATAGTAGCTTAGTTATTACTCTATTTTTTATATTACTTTTTATACTATTTTTTATACTACTTCTTATACTATTTCTTATATTACTTCTTATATTACTCCTTAGGATACTCCTTATCTTACTCTTTATCCTTATCTTTATCTAAACCCTTATCCTTAGGTACTAAAATAGGATTATTTTAACCTTTAACCTTCTTCTAAGGCTTTAGATCTTACTTATCCTTACCTTTACCTTTCTCTTTAAGCTCTAGGTCTTATATATTCTTATTATTATTAAAAGTATCCTAAAGACTATTTACTAGGTTATTTAGGCTACCTTATTAATTAGACTTTTATTTTTACTATTTTTAAAGTTTAGTATTCTTTATAGTATATACTTAATTTAGTATATATCTTTACTTTTCCTTAGCTTAAACTCTTTTTATATTTACCTAGTCTTATATATACTATTTAGCTTATATATTTTAGTTAAAAAATAAAAGTAATATAATAGTTTTTAAATTAATTTAAGGCTAAAGGTAATTATTTATAGGGTTTACTATAATATACTAAATATAGTAATATATCTTTATATCCTTTTTTTAAATAGTTTTATAGCTAATATAAATAAAAAGAAAATTAATACTTAAATTTAAAATTAATTACTATAGCTAATTACTATATTAAATTACTATAAATAATATTACCTTTAAAGACTTACTATAAAAAAGCTTTAGTTACTTTTTTTAAAGTATTAATATAATTAGGCATAATATAAGTAACTTAATTTTTACTTATATTATAAAGGAGTTTATAAATAAAATAGATAAATAAAGTATATTAAAAAGCAAGCTTATTACTTATAATAACTACCTTTTTAAAATCCCTTATTTAGTAATTTATAATAATATTAAATAAAGAAATAATAGTATAAATAAAATACTTACTA
>NFZR01000062.1:0-62104 GCA_002165215.1 Fusarium pininemorale | reverse complement strand
ATTATTTAAGGTATTAAAATAGCTTTTATTAAGCTTATTAGTAAATCTAAAGCTAATATTAACTATAAAAGCTATATTAGGCCTAGTTTTTATAGCTAAATATAATAGGAAGCCTATTTCTTTTTAAAATTATAATATATCTTCTTTTAATATAGTTTTAGTAAATTTTACTAATTTTTTTATATTTTTTATAGGTATTTTAAAAAATTTTATATTATTTTTATTATATTCTTTTATTTTATTATAAATATATTTAGTCTAGGATAAATATATTTCTTTATTCTCTTTATTTATAGTTATATATATGCCTAAAAAGTCTTTAACCTTTTCTAAAGCCTAAATAGCTATATCTTTAAAGAGCTTTTTAGCTATATTATTTATATCTTTTATATTTAGGCCTATAAAAATTAGGTTATCTATATAATATATAATAGCTATTTTAGCTAATTTATTTATAAAAACCCTACTATTAAAGGGTAATACTTTAAAACCTAAATTTTTAAATAATTTAAAAAGTAATAAATACTAAAGTCTAGGACTTTATTTTAAACTATATAAAGCTTTATTTAATTTTAAAGCTATTTTATTTAAATTTAGTTTTTTTATTAGGATTTAATTTCCTATAATTCTTTATAAAATCTTTAAGAATATAATCTTTAAAGCCTATAGAAATAGTTATATAGATTTCTTTATCTATATTAGTATTAGTAAAGGCATTTTTTACATTATATTGCTATAAATAATAGTTATTAGCTATAGCTATTATAAATAAAATTTTAATAGTTTTAGGCCTAGCTATAGTAATATAGGTTTTAGTATAATTTAATAAATATATCTAATTAAATCTCTAAACTATATATTTAGATTTATATTTAATAATATTATTATTATTATTAGTTTTTATTTTATATACCTAGTAGCCTTTTATAGCTATTTTTCCTTTTAAAAGAAATATTATATTTTAGGTTTTTTACCTAATTAATTTTATTATTTTTATTTTTATAGATTTAACCTATTTATAAGCTAAAGCATAGCTTATAGCTTAATTATAGTTATTAGGTTTTATTATATTATTATTTTTTATTATATTTAATATAGTAAGGAATTCTATATAGTCTTTATAAAAATTAGTAAGCTTTTTAAGTATTTTTACTATTATTTTAGGCTTATTTTTATATATTATATTAGGTTAAATATTATCTTTTATAGATTTATTAATCTAAAGTAAGTTATTAAAAGTTATTTTATTATTTATATTTTTTTCTAGAAAACTATTTTTTATAATAGTTATATCTCTAGATATAATAACTTTCTTTTTATTAAAATCCTAAATTTTATAGCTATTAAGTAAATAGCCTATAATAACTCCTTTAAAAGCTTTAGTATTTAATTTAAATATAGAATTATTATTTTTATAATATACTATAAAGCTAAAGGTTTTTATATTATATAAATTTTTTATATTTAATATAATATTATCCTTAGCTTTTAAGGAACTTAAATTATTTTTTAAAGTAGAATATAGGCTTTTATTATATATATATATAGTAGCTTCTAAGGCTTTACCCTATAGATAAGTAGGTAAATTAGCTGTAAATAATAAAGCCCTAATTATAGCTAATATAGTCCTATTTATCCTTTTTATAGTACTATTAGGTTCTTTAGTATAAGGAGGACTAGTATTATAAATAATACCTTTATAAATATAATAAGGTTTTATTTTATATATATATTTTTTAGTATTATTAAAAAAGAATTCCTTTATAGTTATATTATAAGGGTTATTTTCTATTTTTACTTTAAATATCTTAAATTTATTTAAAATTTTAAATTTATATTTTATTAAATAAACTTCTAAATATCTAGTTACCTTATTTATAAAGGTAATAAAATAAATATAGTTATTATAAGTAGGTATTTTAGAAGGTCCCTAAATATTACTAACTATTTTATTTAAATATTTATATTTAGTTTTATTAAATAGTTTATTTATTTTATTAATAGCTTTAGCTTTAAAGTATATTTTATATTTCTTTATTTTCTTTATATTTTCTATTTTATAATAATATTTATAATTATTATTATTATTATTATTTTTAGAAATAATTTTCTATAAAGTCTTAAGGTAAAGATATCCTAGCTTTAGGTATAATTTATATATATTTATATAAATATTAGTTTTATTTATTAATAAAGTAATAAGTATTTTATTATTATTATAATTATTTTTATATATCTTTAAAGGTATATTATATAGTTTATTTTTTAAATATTTTATAGCTAGAAGATTATTTTTTTTTAAAAAGTATAAATTATTTTCTTTAATAATAAAAGTTATTTTAGGTAAAGAGGAATAGCTTATAATATTTACTTCTATTTTAGGTATATAATAATAATTATATAAAATAAATTTATTATTATTATTATTAAAATTAACTATTAAATCTCCTTTTCCTTTTACTACTATAAAAGTAGCTTTTCCCTAGTTAACTCTAGTATTTATTAATTTATAATTAATAAGGAAATTTTTATTAAATACTATATATTTAGAAGTACCTATATCCTAGATAAAATTAGTAATATTTTCTTTATAGTTATAAATAGGACTTTTTACCTTATATCTTAATAAATTTCCTTTTAAATTTTTAGATAAAGAGTTTATTAAAGTTTCTATTTTATTTTTATTAGTATTTTGCTTTTTTAGGAATAAAATAAGGTTATATACCTCTAAAGAGCTATATTTAAAAGTATATTTAAAATCTAAATCTATTTTAAATAAAGATTTTTCCTTTTTTTTTTTTTTTTCCCTTTTTTCTTTAGCTACTTTAGCTATAAGAAGTTTTTTTATATTTTTATCTTTTATTTCCCTTTTAGGCTTAGAATTATTCTTTTTAGGATTTTTATAGGTTTTTATAACCTTATTAGTATCCTTAACTTTAAAATTCTTAGGAGCCTTATTAGGGTATAGAAAATAGTAGTCTTTATCTAAATATCCTGTAATTTTATAATAGGAGTATTTATTAGCTATTTTCTTCTTTTTCCAGGGTTTTTTACCCTTATAAGTATTTTTATTAAATAAATATACTTTAAAATCTTTACTATATAGCCTTTTAGACTTATCTATAAGGCTAGAAGTTAGATTTTCTATAGTATAAGAATTAAAGTCTTTTCTTAAAGCCTAAGAGATATTAGTTATATAAGAAGAGTAATTATTATCTAGATTATTTAAAATCCAGGTTATAACTACTTTTCTAGGTATAATAATATCTCTAGATTTTAATTTATTTATTATTTCTTTTACCTTATTTAAATATTTTTTTATAGTAGAAAAATTACTTAAATTAAAGTTAAAAAATTCTTTTATAATTAAGAATTTAGAAGTAAATCTAAAAGAATTATATATATTTTTTAAAAAATCCCAAGCCTTTTTAGCAGTAATATAGTATTTTATTTACAATAAAGGGCCATCTTTTAAATATAATCTTATATTAGCTAAAGCTTCTTTACTTTTATTAGTAGGACTATTATTTACTAAAATAGTAAAAGATAGTTTTTCCTTAGCTAAAAAAGCTTAAAGTCTTAAAGCCTAAGTTATATAATTATTACTTCCTTTTAAGGGAGTAATATTATATTTAGTTATTTTCTAAATATATATTAGCTTTTAAGAAATATATAGGAAATAAAAGAATATTATTATACTTAAGAATTATTTATATTTATCTAAACTAAGTCCTTTTAAAGATATTAGTTATAGTTATATATAAGAAAGGGTTATATAATACCTTTTCTTTTATAATAAATAGTTTCTTTTAAGTATTATTCCTAGATTTTTAAATCTAGTATATTATTAGTTATAAGTTATAAATAGAGGTTTTTCTTTTATAATTTACCTTAAGAAAGAGAGAATTCTTTAATTTTAATAAAGTATTTTTTAAACTATTTAGCCTTATAATATATATTCTAAATAATAAAAAAGCTTATAAAGACTAGCTTTTATATTTTTAGATTTAAAATAAGTAGCTTATTTTTAAAATAAAAGTTATAAAGAAATAAAGCTATATTTTTAAATTCTTTTAAAATAGGATAAACCTTAATAGGTATAGTTAAAAAAGAATAATCCTAGGTAGGAATATATAGAAAAATAGTAAAAGTTTCTTTATTTTCTAGATATTTTTCTTTTATAATAGCAGGTATACTACTAGGCTTATAACCTGTTAAGGCTTATATAAAATAGCCTATAAATTTACTATAAGTAGTAGGATATACTATAGTAACTAATAAGAAAAAGGTAAAGGTATTAAGAAAGTAAAAGGTTATAACTGCTAAATAGTAAGGCATAGGGTAGGATTTATAAGATAAAAGTAAGTCTATTAAATAGAGCGAATTTTTCTAAATTTAATAATATATATTATATAATAAAGAAGTTAATAATAGACTAAAGAAAAAGGAGTTCTTAAAGTAAAAAGACCTAGGATATATATAAATATCCTAAAAAGCAAGCATTATAATTCCTAAAAAGAAATAGCCTTAATAGTAATAAATTAATTATTATAAAAACTGCTAAAATTTAAAGAAAATTATAATATACTTTTTTCCTAATTTAAAAGGTATTAGGCTTTAGTAGGCTTATAAAGCTTAAATAAAAAAGTAAGGTTTCTTTTAATATATTATAAATTATCTAACTAAAAGATAAAAATCTAATATATATAATCCTTATTATATAATTATTATATAACCTAAGTTACGTAACCCTTTAACTAATATTTCCTTAGTAGGAAATATTTAAAGTTTATAGGAAAAAACTTTAATATATAGAACTTACTTAATTCCCTATATTTTACTTAGGTAAGTATATTAATTAAAAGCCCTGATTTTTCTTATTATTTTAGTATATATTTTACCTTAATTAGTTATCTAGATTATAATATATTCCTTAGTTATATAATAAGACCTTTATATAAAGTCAGGTCTTAATATTAAGTATAGTGCCCTAAGACTTATAAATAGTAATAATATAGGAAATTATTAAAAGAAACTACTTATATAAATAAAAATTATTACTAATAATATATTTTTAAGTTAAGTAAAAGATAGAAATAATCTTTACTATTTTATAATTTATAAGGTTATTAAAGTAAGGCAGACTAATATAAGCTTTAAATTAAATTATAATAACCTTTAAGGCTTATTAATAAAAATTAATACCTTTAGGTTAGTCCTTTTATATAATATCTTTAATAATATTAACTATACTATTAATAAAACTAACTATAGTTTAAAGATTCTTTATAAGTATTATATAAGTACTAATATAAAGTAAAAAATTCTTATATAAATTACTAGTAATAGTAAAGTTAGTATTATAGCTAAAGGCATTAAAATATATAGCTTTAATATTAATAATAGTACTTTCTAGTTATTTTATATAATTCCTATTAAAGTTATAGACCTAGGTATTAGTTAGGTAAATATATATAGTATTATTAAATATAGTAATCTTATCCTTAGTTAGCTTTAACTAAACTTATAAAAAAAGGAGTTATTAATATTTAGCTATTAGCCTTTTACTTTAAAGACCTTAAAGAGCTTTATAAAAAGTAGCTTAATTATTACCTTATTATTTAATAACCTGCTTTAGCTTAATACTCTATTTAAATACTTTATATATATTTTAATTAGTAATTTCTATTTTATATTCTAGGAATTTAATAATATAAAGAGGCTTTTTAAGTATAGGTAGTAATTAATTAAAGTTACTAAGTAGTAAAATACTATAGTTATTAAAATACTTATATTAGTTCTCTTTAAAGACTTATTATAATCTCTAGTTAATAAAGTAAAAAGTCTTTAGCCTTACTATTAACTTCTTATTAAGAATAATATATTAAATACTTAAAAGGCTAGCCTATAAGCTAGTAAGTTTATTATTAGTTAAATTATTTAATATTATAATTTACTTTAATAATAAGAAGTATAGTAAAAAGTAAAAAGTTAAACTATTAATAGTATTTACTATAATACTAATTAAAGCTACTTATATAATATAATTATATTAATAGCTATTTAAAGCAGAAAATAGGATATAAATAAAATATAACTTACTAGTCTTTCCTTACCTATTAACCTATATTAAGAAAGAATAGGGTTTTAATTAATAGTTTAAATTAAGTATTTAATTAAGATAGTTTATAAATAGATTAAATATAAAGTATTACTTTAAGTTAAGACTAACTATAGTATTATTATTTATAGATAATTTAGGCTACTAGGAATAGTTATTATATAGATTTTTTTAATACTTTTACTTTTAAATATATAGCTAAAGAAACTTTCTAATACTATTACTTTAATTATAGGTAAGATTAACTAGCTAGTTACTAAGTATTAGTACTTTTTTAATATTTAGTTTATCTTAAGGTAGGCTAGTAGTAAGTACTTTTTATAACTACTTTAGAACTTTATCTTTATTATTAAAATCCTCCTTAAACTCCTTTTTAAAGATTAACTAAGGAAAAGAATAGTAATTATATAAATATATATTTTAATATATAAGTCTATAATATTAATAAGCTTTAAGATATATCTTAAAAGTAATATCCTTAATAGTAAAAAGTTCTTTAAACTAAAAGTAAAGGTAATAAAGTATTAGCTTAATATAAGTAAAGTCTTTATTATACTAGTTATAATAAAAAAAGTAATTTAAAATATAATTAAAGGCTATAAGGAAAACTTATTACTATTAAGGTTATTTAAAGTAATTAACCTTTATAAGAAAGTAAAAATAGCTTAAGTTTAATAGATATTAAAAATAACTAAGGTATTTCTAGTATATATTCTTTATAAGATAAATAAACTATTTACCTTTAGTAATAATAAAGTTAGCTTTTTAATAATTCTATAAATATTAGTAATTAATAGTAATTATAACCTAGGTTTTTTAAGTTAAGTTAAGGTTAAGGAGAAGATATTAAACCTTTTATATAAATTAGTTTTTCTTAATAATTAATCTATTTATAAACTTAGTAATAAACTTAATAACTTTTTTAATAAAGTTAACTTAAGGTAAAATAGCCTTAGTAATATCTTTATAGCTTTTAGATTTCTTTTTAGCTTTACTAATATACTTAATAATATAGTTAATAATAGCTACTTAGCTTATATATAAAGATATATTAATATTAGCTAATTAAGCTATAATTAAAGTTTAATTAAAGTTATTTAGCTATATATTATTATAAGTTTTATTATAAATAAAATAGTTTAGATTTATATTATAAGCTAATCTTAGCTTAGTATAAAAAGCCTAGGGAAAGTAAAAATAGTAATATATCTTTTTAAATAGACTTCTATTTTATATATACTTTTAATATTAATAGTATATACTTATATACTAGTAGCGTTATATATAGTTAATAACTATAGCTAAATCTTTAAAGGTTAGATTTAGTAAAATAGTAATTAATAAATTAATATTATATTATTATCTAGGCTATTAATAATTAAGGTTAATAGTAGTAATATAAGCTTTCTAGAATTATAAAAACTTTTTATTAATACTTTTTAATTAAACTTCTAGATTTTAGTTAAGAATTAGTATATTTTTAATTTAAAAGAGATTATATAAATAGGTACTTCCTTATACCTACTACTTATATTAAAATTAAAATTTAGTTATATTAAACTTAGGCTTAATAATATATTTAAGGAAAGATATAAATTATATATAAAAGTAATAAGCTATAATATATAGATTCTCTTTTAGGTTCTTTTATATAATAATAACCTTAGTATAGTTATTAGTATTTTACTAATTCTTATATTAAGGTATATATTACTATAAGCTTTTTTAGTAAAAATTAGTAATAAAAAAGGTTAAGAAAATCCTTAGGTATTTTAGTCTATAAATATAAACCTTAAGCTAATAATAATAGTTACTTTAAAAGGGATAAGTACTATAAAGACTGCCTAAGTAGTAAATAATTAAGTTAAGAAAAGATTTAGCTTTAAGAGTATTTAAGTTAAATACTACCTATAGCTATATAATATTAACCTTAGTATAATAACTATCTTTCTTAATAAAAAAAAAGCTTTTTTAGTTAACTTATTAATATATTAAAGTATTAAAAGTAATATATAAAAAGCGTAAGTATTATATAAAGTATTTATTATAGAACTTTATTAGCTACTTAATATAATTACTATATTAAATACCTTACTATTATAGTTTAATAAAGTTACTTTATTTAGTAAAAAAAAAGGTAAGGAAAGTAAGAAAAAGTAAGGCCTAAGAATAATTAAACTTATTAAGAGGTATACTATAAATATAAGGTATCTTAAGCTAAGGTTTATAACTAAAAGCAGGCTATAGTAAGATATTAGGTCTAGGCTACTAGTTTTATAAATAACTATATAAATATATTAAGTCTTTTTTTTAAGTAATAAAATTAGGTATAGTAATAGTTTCCTAGTAATTAAAATTACTAGGTATATTCTTAAGATTATTTTAAATAAACTTTTTAATCTTAGCTAAATTAATAAGCTTAGTAATTAATTAATTAGTAATATTACTATTTATAGGTAGCTAGCTAAAGTATTTTTTATTAATAATAATATCCTAATAATTAGGATAATTAGTATATAAGAACTTAAGCTATTAATAAATATAGCTTTATTAAACTTAAAATTAACTTTAAAACTAATAGATTATATATAGCTAAGTAGCCTAGTTTTAAAGATAAAAAATAATAATATTTAGGTACTATAAAAGTAATAAAAGTTATTAATATACCTACTTAATATCTTTAAAAAAGTTAATAATATATCCTTTATACTTATACTACTGCCTTCTATAGGTTATAACTTAAATATATATATATACCTATAAAATTAATATTTTCTTAATTTAAATTAACTTAGGAAAATCTTAAGGTATATTTTTAAGATTAAGATTATTTTTATATATTTAGAAATATAGCTTTCCTTTTTTATATTAATTATATATACTTTAATTAAAAAGAATAGTATCTTAATAATAATAAGATTAATAAATACTATTATAAATCTTAAGATTAAATTAATAAACTTAATAATAAAAGTAATATTTTATAGTTTAGCTATTTAAATTTAATTACTAATTAGAAATTAGTTATTAGTTATAATTACTTAAATATAAAAAAGTAAGTTTACTATTAACTAAAGAAAGATTAAGTAAAAATACTTTAAGCTGCTATAAAGGCTATAATTATAGTAAAGAGAATATAAAACTAAGAGATTATTATTAATAAATAGTAAGACTTTTTAAAAATAATATAAAAGGTATATAGTTTAAATTAAGCTATAATTAATTATATTTAGATAATAATACTTTATTTTAATAATACTTATAATAGTAATCTTAATAATAAGTATACTCTTTACTATCTAGCCTAAGGAATTTATAAAAGTAAAATACCTATAGGTATAATATATAAGTCTATTTATATTAATTAAGTAATTATTTACTAAGTTTACTGTAATAAATATAGATATTAGTACTTACTTAATAATAGTAAGTAAAATAGTAAATACTATAAATATTATAATTAAATAAGTAATTATTTTTATTATAGCCTTAATTACTAAATCTAAATTTAAATTATATAAAGCTAGTAAGTAAGTTAGCTATACTTTTATAAATAAAAAAGCTAGGAAAATTATTTATTTAAAGATATAAAAGCTATAATATAGTTAGTATTAGTAATAGCTTTTATTTAGCTTAATATTTAGTTTAATATTAATATTAAATAAAAACTTATAGTAATTAGTTATACTTAATTAAAAAAAGTAAATTTTATACTTACTTATTTTACTTTAGTAAAGGCTTTTTCTTTAGTATCTTAAGATCTTTTTTTATATTATAAAAAGTTAATACTACTTACTATTTACTATATAAAGCTACTAATTATATAGTAACTAAGCAGTTTACTAGCTTAAAAAAGAGCTAGCTTTAATATATTTTAAATATAAGGAAAAAGATAATAAAGATTAGTTAAACTAGACTTTATTACTATTTATTTAAAAGCTAGCTTTAAAGTATATATATTAGGATATTATATTAAAGGACTAATATACTTAGGTAATTATATATAGCTAATAAAATATTTATATTTTAGTAAAAAAGAATAAATAGACTATATCTATACTTATACCTATTACTAGTTAATATACTAAATAAAAAAAAGTACTAGTATACTTATAGGTATATTAAAATAATCTTAATATATAAAATAATATACTATTAACTTAATTATATCCTTTAAATATATAAAATATTATAAACTTTTTTCTTAATAGTAATAATTATATATATAAGTAGTAGTAAAAAGATTTAATATATTACTAAGAATATTACCTTTACCTATAGGACCTTTAAGCAGTAAAGGAAAACTAGCTTTAAATAAAGTAATAATTACTATAATAATACCTATTATATTATTAGTTTACCCTTTATAAGCTTAGTAATTAATATTTTTATTAATTTATATTACTAGTAACTTTATATATAAATATACTATAAATTTTAAACTAACTTAATAATTACTAATAGCTACTAATAATATAAATAATTAAGAATTAATAAAAAAGTAATAAAATAATAAGAATATATTATAAATAGTATAGTAATATTATATTAAATATAGTAAAAGAGGGTTAAGGAAAAAAAGTTAAAAGATATATTAAAAAGGTAATAAAAGAAAGTAGGTAAATATAATAATATATAAATTTAGTAGGTAAATATCTTTACTTACTTTTACTTAATTATATATAGCCTACTTAAAACCTTACTTTTATATAATAACTAGGTAAAAAAAAAAAAAGTAAGGAATTAAACCCTAACCTTAAGGAAAAGCAAGGCTCTTAAGTATAAATTTAATTAATATAAAGACTAGTACTAATTATACTAACCCCTTATTTAACCTTACCTTATAATAGCTTTAGTTATATAGTTATTTAAGCTAAAGACCTAGAAATTAGTAAAATTAACTATAATATTAAATCTTAAGCTTTTAAAGATTTAAATAATATAAAATAATATAAAAAGAATAACTTTTTTAATATATTATTAGCTAATATAGTTTAATTACTTATTAACCTAGCACTAAATATTATTTTAAGTACTTTAAAAAGCTATAGCTAACCTAAGGCCTTATAGTATTACTTAATAAAGTATTACTAATCCTTTAAATTAAATAGTACTATAATAACCTTAATATATTATTAAAAGTAAAATAGAGTTTATATTACTATATCCTAATCCTATATACCTATTTTATTAAGCCTTAAGGGTATAATAAATAAAGGTATATAAGGGGTATCTAATTCTTACTATACTATTTATTATAGCTACTAGATTATTTATATTAGTAATAATTAATTTAATAATTATACCTTATATATTATTAATTATAAGCTTATTTAAAAGGGTTATTTATAATATAATTTAAAAGGTTAATTATAAGTATAAGTATAAGTATAGGTATAAATATATAGTAGTTTTTAGTTAATTTTAGTATTATTAATAAATTTAGTAAAAGTAAGGCTATTTATATAAGGTTTTTATTACTTTATATATAAAACTAAAGTAATAATAATAATAAAGCCTAGTTTATATTTATTATATAGATAATTTATATCTTAATAATTACTTTTTTTAATCTTTATAAAAGGAGATTTTATATTTTCTTTCCTTAAAGGGCTATTATATAGAGCTTTACCTAGTAATACCTTTACTTTTAGTAGCTTTTTAAAGACCTTTTTAAAGGACTTTTTTAAAAAGACTTTTTTAAAAAAGTCTTTTAATAAAAGCCTATTAATAGCCTTTTATATAAAAGGTATTCTTTACTATACTTAATATAAATAGTAAGTAATACTTAGGCTTTTATTTTTTTTAGTAATTAATTAATATTTATAGTTATATATTTATTACCTATAGGTAATAGATTTAGTTATAGTAATGCTTTTATATTAATAGGAAAGACTTTATAGGTCTTTAATATATAGGTTTTATTTAATAGCTAAAAAGTATTTACCTTTTAATTAATAGCTAAAGAGCTTTTTTATTACTATATTTATAACTAGGTATATTTTAAAGATATAAAGCTAGAAGGTGCCTTTTTTACTTTATTCTTAAGTTATCCTTTAGTGCGGCTTTACCTAATAAAGCAGTATATACTATTTTCGCATAATACTAAAGAAGTCGTTGTAGGCAAAGCTCTTGCCAGTAGGATCATGGCAATGCGCACCGCCCATGGTATCGCACTTGGCCAGTACGGCGTCTAGGCAGCCCAATTGGTGTAGGATTCGGCAACCATGAGGCTGGAGGGTGATGGTAGTCCCGAAGCTCGGTGCCACCACGCCCTTGTCCAAGAGGACGAAGTCGATGCCACCTTTGGCTAGGCAACGAGCAAGCGTGAGGCCTGTGACGCCAGCACCAACGATGATGACTTTGAAGCGCGTGTTTTCCTGCATGGCGACAACTGTTGTTGGAGACTTGAGAGTACGTGTTTAGATTTTCCGACGGGAAATTTTGCTTAAAACTCAGAGCTTTCGTCAGTGTGAGATACCCAACGCCATTTCGATACCAAGTTCAAGACGGGCCCGATCGGAAGACGGGGCTTCGGTCCCGAGCGTCGTGAGTGGAGCGCCGTAGCCAATAAAGCGGGAGCGGCCGTTGGATGCCGTTCAGAAACCGCCGATCCGGCAAAGGAAATAAGACCGAAGGCAACATTACCTCTCTTACCATTCACCAGGTTGAACAGAGGAAAACATACATAATTAGTTACACATACTGTTCTCCCCAGCAAGAGCCTTATCGTCAACCTCTTTATCAAACCCAAATTCAAGCCATGCTTCAGACTTCAAGAAATCAGCTCCTCTACCTCAGTGCCTTGGGTGTATGGGGCCTCTGGGGTTATGCATCGTTCAACGGCATGTTCCACCGCCTTGACACGCTCACAAAGACGCTCCATTTCCCAGACGGCAGACCTCTCCGCTCCTCGTACACAGGCCTTGCTCCACTAGATGCGCAGCTTTCTGTCGTCACGGCATTCTACGACGTCCTCACAAACTCCCTCAGTTCCGGCCCACGCCTGTTGTTCTTTGACATCAATTATGTCGTCGCATGCGCAAGCCTATGGACGCTCATTGAATCTCGCCGTCGCGGCGTGCGTTCCGTGTTCCTGAGGTATCCATCGTGGGCAATGGCTCTCTGCAACTTCAACGGTGCTGCTATTGTGCTGCCACTGTACATGTTTCTGCTCTGCCGTAGCAAAGCTCGCTTACGCGACCCCAGTGTACCGTTGTACGACGCGGTGGCGATGCCAGTGACAGCTGTGGTGATTTTGCTTCAGCCGCTGCTTATTTTCGTACCAGCATGGTTGGGCTTCGATGGGAGCGAAGCCCATCATGGGTTGATTGCTCTCTTTCAAGTGACCCCTATCCTTGTTCTTGGCTTCTATCTAAGCCTTGTATCAATTCTCCCTCGAGGGCCTGTCACACCAGCATCATGCAAACACGCCAAAAGGTGGATCGTTGCGTCCCTTATACTTGCTGGCATCGTCGCTTCGGCCGTGCACATTTATACTGTGATCGGTGCACTACGAACCCACGATAGCGATGCGTCACTCACAAGACTTTTTGTTCCTGCCTGGGGCTTCACTAACCCAGGCACGATCTTAAAGACTACCGAGGGGAAGTCAGGAAAGTATGCCGCGTTGCTAGAAAACCTTCATCTGTTTTCTCAATGGGACTGGATCGTTGTATGTCTGTCAACAGTGGTGTCTGTCCACTTGCTTCTTTCTCGTCGAGATGGACTCAAGGTCGACAAGTCTACATCGCCACACAAGGTGCAGGAACTGGTCTATCTTGCAATATCTACCGCAGTTCTTGGCCCTGGAGGTGCTGGTTCATTTGCACTTGCAATACGAGAAGCCAGGATCTATTTGACGAGTGCTCTGAGATCCTGCCTCATACCGGATACTCAAAGTGCTACTCGAGAGAAATGAAAATAGTCGCGACTAGTTCGGAGGGAAGCCTATTTCTATCTGGCTTAGATGATATAAATAAGACCACGCTCACTTAGTCGAAATCATTTGTCACTGGTTCTCGTCATCCAGCACTCAGGTTGATGATAAGATCAAGCAAAGCAACCCCCTCAAGATAAAGTACCATATATATTATCACCAGGCGAATCTAATATACGCTCTTACAATCAGGTACATTTAACATTTACTAAAGATTTGGCACGGGGCTTGTGGCGCAATAGTTTAGGCGCTACTGGCCTGACTAGAAAGCTGACTAGGTAGCTAAAGGTAGTAGGTTTAAACCCTATAGCTTCCAACCCTAAAAAGGCTAAAAGTTAAGGTCTAATTATATTTAAACCTCCTTTAATTTATATATAAATTAACTTAAAAATAGTAATATTAATATAATATTAATTAACTAGCTAATAAAAAGGCTTAAAATTATAAGTTTATTAAAAAAGCTTATTTTTATTATAACTTAGTTTTTAATATATAATAAAAAAGGTATTATTACTTAAATATTTTTTTTTATTAGTAAAGAGTTAGGCTAAGTATATTTTTCTTATAGTAAATTTAAAATAGAAAAGTAAGTTTATTAAATAAATAAAGTATTATAATAACTTAAAAAGTATATATAAAATATGCTTAAATTAGTAATATAATAATAGAATTATACTAAAGATTTAGTATATACTTTAACCTTATACATAAAGCAATCTGTCTTGCCTGTTAACTATATTCTAATATTAATTATAATTTCATACCTTATATTCCTCCTTCTTCCGAGATAATGTATGTACTTTGGTACAATGTCTAAGTTGTGAGCTAGATGTGTTATTTGCAGTTGAGGCGTGTGGCTGAGAGCTTAACTCAGCGGACAGAACTTAGCCTAGCCAGAGGAGGTCTATACACTCTTAAAGCTGGCGTATAACTGAAAAGGAAATGGCATGTTTTGAGGTAAATTCGGTTAGATTGCGGGGACTGTGCAGCGTCTAGATTGTTCTCTACATATTGGAAAGGATTGTGACTAGCAGTCGGAAATCAGGGTTCAAACTATTGCCAATAAAATTGAAACATGCATGGCCTAGTTTGGATCGTGTCTTGGTAATTCCAACAAACTATTTATTTCAATGTCAATACCGTGTCAACTGCTGACTGTGGCACAGTTGTTCAAGCCGGCTTTCGGCCAAATTCCAGTTTCAGGTACCCTAAATCTTATCTTGGTCCTTATGTTATTATAATTAAGTACCTATGTTGAATATATATTCACAGGCAAATGGCATTCTTGACCTTGGCATTACAGTCAACCTTTCATTACGGCATCTACCAAGCGTCAGCTCATATAGGTAGAACAATGTCATGAGAAATACTGGAACAAAAAGTATTTTATCAAATAGCCTGCCTCTGCTTTAAATGGCAGCAAGAATATTATAGTTTTGGTTGGGACACTTGTTACCCACTTCCCACCTGTGTCCTACTTTCTCCTTTTCCCTTTGGTCTGGTCTTCTTCTCCCAGAGATCATTCACTGCGGAACAGACGATATCCCAATCGGAGCTCATAACGCGCCCTATAAAAAGGACTTTGACGTCATGCTGAACGGTCGTAAGCTTTGAGTAGCATATTCGACTCGCCTTGTGAATTCTCTCGCCCTCCTCGTATATATGAACACGAAGAGGAGGATAGCCCGGTGTAGGCTCGCCTTGTAAAAGCTGTGGTGAGCGATTACCTGACTCACATACAATAGCATGACTTTGAGGATTAACTCCTTCCTTTTTTAAACCTTTTCCGCCATATGTTGAAATTGACCTGCGTGGTCAGCGCTGTTTATTGCTCGTAATGGTATGACTTACAAGCATATGCAATGACCTGAGTCATTTGCGACAATAATGAAGCGACGAAATGAGACAGATATCGTTTCCCCGCCATCAGAAGGTATAGGCCATAGAACTTTAAACACCTGTAAGATATCCATCAGTGATGAAGCGAATGCTGATACTTCTATACATACCTCACCTGGCTGGAACATATGCGGAGGAGCAATTTGGTAACCTGTCAAGGTTTTAGCTTTTGAAACTTGGTAGTGATGATTCCATGCTTACGAGGATCCAGCGGTTCAACTTCGGTGGGCACTTTGTGACGTGTAAGCCTTCCTGTACAAAACTATTGTCTAAATGACTTACATAAATTTGTTAAAACACTTTGATACTCCCCGATTTTTCCGAGGCCAGTGGTCAAGGAGATGGAACTGAAATGGGTCAGCAGTAGCTTCATCAACGAAGATGCGGGATTTGGCTCACCCTTGAAGTACCTGGAGTATTCCCTCAAGAATATCATGCACGGTTCCTAGTCCTCCCATAACTTCAGTGACCAGCGCGATCTGGTTCTCTTGGTCTTCAAAGGCGTAGTCATCAAACTTATCAAGCTCCTTCCTGGTCGTATCAAGAAATCTCCGTATGTGTCTCAGTATCTCTGTCAAACTATCCCCGTCTTTTGCGGTCACATAAGCCCCCAGGTTACAATCTAAGAGCCTTTTTGATGTTAATAAACACCTACCAGCATCAATCGAGGCTAGTTCGAATGCAAACCTGTCGTGGCCACCCAGATTTGGGCGAATTACAATGAGATCGTTTTTTATTGCCATGAAGAACTTGAGACAATATTGCAGCATTCGAAGTAGTTCGTCCAGCTCTGGGGGACAAGATAGGCTTTCAGTGGTCTTTCTCTCAGTGACTGACGGGTCTCCTTCTTCTTCTTTTTCTTCTTCTTCTTCAAACTGTGCTGGTGTCGAGGAATCATCAGAATCAATGTTGAACAATTTGGAGAACTGGCTCTCATCCATGTTCTTCTCCTGATTGGATATGGTCATCGGCAAAGAAAATAGTGCAATACGCTCAAGATGGTTTGCTAGATGATTGGTCAGGCCTTTGGGAAACGGCTGTTCCTCGAAGCATATTGGACAAGTGTCGCGGTCATCAACGCGACCTAATTTAGAGACGTTTGTCAAGTCCTCGAGCTGTTGTCCGGAGAGACCTCTATCATGCTCTAGTAACAGATGACTCCGAAAACTAGCAGATGACACACACCAAGCATCAGGGTGATCGCGGCATCGCCAACTAGGTCGATGCACAGCTTCTTCGTGATCCACCCACGCTTGTCTGGACTGATAAAGATCTTTGGCGGAATTACAAGCTTCGTACGTGCATACATAAGGTCTCAGATCATGGAGGACATGCGACTTCCAGGCCTTTCCTCTTCCTTGCTTTGAGGGGCAAACCACCCAACAATAAGGGCAGGTAAACGAGTCTCCATTTAGTGCGTCCTCGGGAGGTTTGGGAACCTCAATCCCTTTGCCATCGGCATCGAGGGCAGTCGAGGCCAGTGATAGTACGGTTTCTCTCTCTGTTCGATCATCTCGTGCGGGGTCATATGGGGTCGCATTAGTCTCAGAGAGGTAACTCTGTTCCGCGACCGGAGGAGGGAGTTCAAGTTGCTGCGCTTGGGGAAGTCCTAAGTCCTCTGGAACCTCTGATGCTGAGGACCTTTCTCTCCCAGGCACCTGTCGCACAGGCAGAACTTGGATGGCAAGCTTTTGAGCATGCCTTTCCCAATATCTAAATTGTTTCCTACGTAACACGTTCGACGTTGTGAGTCTTTCGAGAAGAACATTGGAAGATTCAACCTCTTCACGCTTTCCTTGACGCATAGCTGTGAAAAGTTCGATCAGGTGCCTCGAGTCAAACTCATAAAGGGTATCGAAGAGATTGATCCCTGTCTCGTTGTCCACCGCTCGGATCAAGCTGGCCCTGGTAGAGCTGGGGCGAAGGCTAGAGTTACGAATCTTGTAGGATAATCGGTATAGGTTGTTAAGTATTTCAGTGACACTTGTAACCCTCATGGATAGCTCCGTTGACCCAAAGTACTCGTTGCTTGTGTCATCGTCCGATTCTTCGCTTATATCAGACGGCATAGACTCCTCGTCGAACGGAAGCCGTTTTCCTTGTACAACGGCGGTAGCTACTCTATCGTTAGTTCCTTTTCCTATAAGAGCTTCATTATAAAGCCTACACTCTTCCAATTCTATACCAAGCTGTTGGAGAAGTTGAGAGAGGTTTCTGTGCATGAGAGCAGACTCTCTCAACCTGTAATCAAGCGAGGAATAGCCCGTCTGCAGAGCCCCCAGATTTCCACACCAAACCCGGAATTTTCCAAGCTGTATTTCAATTTTCGATGGAGGTATTTGCTGTAGGAATCGATGTTCTGTTCCTCGGAGACTTGACAAAAGATACTGGAAGCCATTGATGCATGATTGACTCAAGGTTTGGACTGTGCTCATCGTGGTGATCAAATTGGTCTATCGGTCCTGTTCATTTGCACGCACTACTGCGGTGACCAGCTGACGGAAACGCCAAGCTTATAAGGGCAATGGTGACGCTGTAAGCTAGATGTGTGATTTATAGTTGAGACTTATGGCTGAGAGCTTAATTGCCATAGAGAACTTGGGAAATAGTGACAAGCTCAAGACACATTACAATTCAGACATTGGATAAGTCGTTACCCCGCTTTGAAGAGTCTCTGCTTAAAATCCCTCGGATTGCGTAAGCAACATCGATTCTAATCTTGGATGCTCACCTGGCGTTCCAAGGGCGCTCATGATTGGTAGCCTCGTTCTCAGTATGCAGGCTGGCAAAAGGGTTGCGAATGTGATCTGATTATCCAAAGGCGGGGTATTATGGCTCTTCATTTCTCACACTGCCTAAATCAAGACGAAACTTAACAACAATATAGACAGCGAGCCAGATGTCGGGGTTTGAGATCGCAGGTATTGTTCTCGGGTCCATTCCTCTGCTTATCTCAGCGATAGAGCACTATAGCGACAGCCTCGATCGCGCAACCGCTTTCTTCAAATGGAAAGATGGGCTGAACTCGACTTTGCGGGAATTTTGGTATCAGCACTCGTCGTTTGAGTTGACTTTGAGGAAAATCCTCAAAGATGTGGCAAGTCCAACCGAATTTGAAGAGATGATTGGAGATCCTCATCATGAACTCTGGAAGTCACAAGACCTGGCCCAAGCCTTGCAAGAGATGCTCAAATCTGCATATAAACCTTACATATCTACCATCAAGGATATGTATACGTGTATGAAAAGGCTGGCAAGCCATTTGGATATCGATCGTGATACTGTGAGTAATTTTGACAGAATCGAATCAGCACGCGGATTGACTGGCATTATGATTATAGGGAACTGCAGATGATCTTGAGGCCATCATCAAAGCAAACAAGAGACTTCCATCTGCTGGTGGTCTTGCAAATTTCGAGTTCAAGCGTGCCGTCAAGTTAACCATGAAGAGAAAGGAGGTCCGTATACTCCTTGACGATATGAAATCATGCAACAACCGCCTGGACGAGTTCCTCAACAAGTCGGAGGCACCGAATAACAGCATTATGACTGGAACTACTGTTAAAAAGTTGGGATTGAGCTCCTCGCTACAACAGATACAAAGCTACGCAACTATGTTGCATCAGACTTTAGGAAAAGCCTGGTCCTGTTCAGCCCATACTTCCCACGAGATTCGCCTGCTCTTGGAAGACAGAGTTGTGCGTCACAGTGAACCAAAATCGCTCAAGAAAGTGAAACCGTCCAGCAAACCACCATGTTTCACTATTACTCATAAATCACCAATGAGCTCTGCAAGTTGGAAGTCAGCTAAAATCGAGATTATTGATTCAGATCAAGAGGCAGATAAAGAAGGCAAGAGAATCCGATTCACAGAGGCGCATCCCAAGAAATTTGCTCACGGCCAGCAAAGCATGACCATCAGAAGCATCCATGGCTTGACCGTGGTCGGAGATCTTTGTACCGTCTTTCGCTGTTACAACGCTTTTGGTTTTGGACTGGACAACCAGGGTGTGCTTTACGAGACCTACCAGGACGAAATTAAACCAGTCTGTTGTACGGAGAATCTTATCAGCCTTCAAGACCTCCTCTTGGCACATTCTGGCTCGAAGTGCTTCACCCCTTTGACAGAGGAGCAACGGTATCGACTAGCCATTATCCTAACTTCATCATTTATCCAACTCCATTCAACGCCGTGGCTCAACAAGCACTGGAACCAACACGCAGTATTCTTCTCTTCAACCTCAGTTGATGATCAGCTTGTAATTGACCTTCGACACCCTTTCATCGCGGAGAGTTATGCGAGCTCTCCATGTCCAAACACCGAAGTAAAGGGACTTGCGGATGATAGCACAAATCTACTTATGCTAGCAAGAATACTTCTTCAGATCAAGTTCCATGGTCGGTCGAGTTTCACAAACAACGAAGAAAGAGTAGCCAATTCAGCGGCTTTCGACCGAGTCCGAGAAGCTCAACTCCTTAATCAATGGATATTTCGAGAAAAAGAGAACCTATCATTTGCACATTCTGCCGCAATAGAATTCTGCATAGTGGCTTCAAATAGCATTGATGCTGATCTTTGGGATCTGAAATATCGGCAAACAGTTCTTGACCGAGTGCTTGTGCCTTTAGTTAATGAACTAAGCCACTGGCAAGGGGTCATGTAACTTGGGCACGAGGGAATGAGAGTGTATGTACACCTAGTCTGATTGACAGATAAGACATAAGTCCATTTCCTAGAGGTCAGACAATATCCATGCTATGATGATGGCTACCAAGAGCGAATTCTTAGAACGAGAGCCTGATTCAATACATGAACAAAGTACTGTCTGTGGGGGCCACTCCAGCAGACGAATTAGAGTTAAATAGACTGCAGTAGGCAAATCATGGCCCCGCCCGCTATACTCGCTTCAGCCGAAAAGGCTGCCACTTGCATGAGCACCTGAAGGCTCGAAGGACCAGATACAAAAGAAAGAAAATTATTTATCAAAATAAGGATCATGGGGAGCGATCGCTAACTTCAATCTCATATCCTCATTTCTCTCTTATGAAGTCTTGTCTTCGCGGAGCTTTTAGATAGAGTGCCAGTTACAGTACAGTGTTTGAATGACGCGAGAGAGATAAGTCTGCCTTGTGCCAAGGTGGCGCTTGGCTGAAGATGACTGCAGGATGCAGGTGGATGAGCAAGACACCATTGAAAATGTACCTCACTTGTTTCAGCTGACCTTCTGGGCGGTCACCCATAAACTAAAGCAGCCACCTGGTGCCCCCTCAATCGAAACCTCGTCCCTTTCAGTTCACTTTTCTTTAAGATATCCAACCTCACTCTGCTATAGTTTTGACTTGTCAACTTCGCGATGGCAAGACCCCGAGACGCCTCGTCTGTTTCCTCCACCTCCGACTCAGAACCTGAGGATGAGAGTCTGATAGGGTTTTTCGAGGGCATCACCCAGTCGTGTGTCGACGCTAACTTTTCAGACGGAGATGAATCGACTTCTGCTTCCACGTACATATCCTGGCGGATGCCCTCAAATGATTTGTCGGTTTTGATTCTTTTCTGATCGTTTCTTCTCTAACATAACTTAGTATCGAGGGACAAGCTTTTAATCTCCAAATATCATCTCGATGCCGCATCTGCAGCCGTCGGGGACGAGCTGGAGAGCTTGTCTTCTGTATGGGGTGTGGTAACCCCAAGCGACCAGCACATAGAGCCTGTTTAGCGAGTGATCGACAACACGTTATGAGTCCTCGACGAAGGCTTAGCGTTGGCGAGGAAGAGTGCAAAGAGGTGGATTATTCCGACTATGTCTTCACTCGGTACCTCCTTCAACCTCCTGCGCCCGATTTAAAACTGGAATTACACACCAAGGATGCCACATGTGCATGGATCGGAGTTCCGTCCCTACAGCGGTTTGACAAGCCACAGATCCACATTTGGCCTCGCCTTCAAGATTTGCTCCAAATGTCGCGAAAAGCCAAGCCGGGTCAGTATCCCAAAATTGTCTCGTTTATTGGCGAGACAGGTTCGGGAAAGAGCACTCTGATACGAAGCATGATCCAAATGGCTCGACCTGATCACCCCGAAGGAGAGTCAGTTCCGGTACCTGGGTCTCCAAGCGATCGGTTTGCGTCCACAAGTAGTGATATCCATGCCTATAGCGATCCCCTTACCCTCTCGACAAAATATCCAATACTCTATGCCGGTAGGGTTTGAAGAATTCCAAAACCATATACCAATCCACTGACATCTTTCATAGACTGCGAAGGCTTTGTTGGCTCCGAAAAGCCCATAGCGCAAGAGATTATTGCTGCTCTTTCTGAACCCAATTGGCTATTCCAGTGGGAGTTTGGGGTGGAATGTGCCGAACAAACAATAATGAGACGCTGGCAGGCCAAACAAGATGAGCTACGGAGACAGTTGAACCAGTTCTTGGACGGTGCTGATAGCAGGATCAATGTTGAATGGGGCAAACTTGACTACCCCGACCCCAGAGCGTCTATTATCATGGAAGACTCAGATGGACAGAGGCTATGCACTGTCCAGAGCAAGACCAGAAAGCTCATCGTCAAGTATCTGTACCCTAGAGTCCTCTATGGGTTTTCCGACGTCATTTGTTTCGTCACGACCAACGGAAGGTTTGTACAAGGAGACTTCGTTTTGAGTCATTATATGTTGACAATGACAGGACTTCGGACAGTTTCTTGGGTCAGCTAATTGACTGGGCTCAACACTCACACGACCGAATCCTCAACCAGCGAACAAAGCCTGCTCTTATTGTCATTCTCAATATCGTTGTTGATATAGACGACGGCTCGTCCTCTGATGCGACCGAGGACCTGCTTCGGAGTTTCCAAAGAACTGAACGTTTTCGAACACTGCAGGCCCTCTGGGAGGAGAGAGAACATCCAATCAGAAACACTTCTGATCTACTCCTTTGCTACTACAGTGACTTCGAAGTAGTCCTTATCCCTGCTATAAGTTCCAAAAGTTCACCGGCCGATGCAACCTCTGTTACCAAAAGTATCAGGCAGTTATACCAGACAATTCGAGGTTCAGTTTCCAAGGTCAGCAGTGCCAAGGCTGACAGTGGTACAGAGTCAGACTTGGCTACTCTCAACACTCACATGAACAGATCTTTGAGTGTTTTGGGGCAGGATCTTCGCGCAGCGCTTGATCTTCACGATATAGTATTGAATGATTCATCAATTCCGACTAGGCTGAGCGACCATATAGCATCAACCCTTCGCCAGATGTGTATCTTGCGAGAAATTGACAGCACTGATGCGATTGGCGTCGAAGACAGAGTTGTAGACGAATTCACCCCCTACGTCGGTGCCTGTATTGTTGCCCAAACTTGCCGTATGCAAGACATTGGTTTGTTCATGCCTCCATATTTGGGGTATACAAGGCACTAACAAAGGAAGAAATAAGAAAAAGCAAACGAGAAGAACTGGTAGCCGAAGCTCAAAGCGGTCTTCAGAAGTTCCGCTGGCGATATTGGAGATGTGAAGCCCTAGAGCGAAGAACTGGTCGAAGACGTCGAAATTATTACAATGGACACTACAAAGGACACCAGTTCAATAGACCCGACGACGAACTGAAGGACGTGGAGGGTCTCAATCGAAGGGGACGTGAATCAAATCACATATGTTCGTGGCATCCTGATCAGTTTGTAAAGCGTCTGCGGGAAGCAATAGCACAAAACCAGCAAGATGGCCGAGTCATGGAAAGGCTAACTTACCTGGCGAGAACGATACAACTGACAGAACTGCAGAGCCAGCGGACATGCTTTTCTTGTCTGTCCAATTGCCCAACTAACATGCTTCCATGTGCTAGGTTTCAACATGGCATTTGTCAGACATGTCTTGAACGGTTTGCTCTGCAGAAGAACGGAGGGTCAATCTTGGTGATTGAGCATTGCCCCCTTGGATGTGCTCTAAGAACTGGAACGTGGAGCATTCGGATTAAGCCAAAGGACGCAGCGCCACGCGTGTTGTCGCTTGATGGGTAAGCTGTTTATCGATGTTGTATTCTCAACCGAAGCTAATTATGGACAGTGGAGGAGTCCGTGGTATTGTAGAGCTTTGTGTTTTACGTCAGATCGAAAGGCACGTTGGCTATGGTATCGCAATCCATGAGCTTTTCGATCTTGTGGTGGGAACAAGCACAGGTTTGTCTAAATCATTACCTTCATCCTCCGCAGGACATGTCTCACTCGTCAAGGTGGCATCGTGGCTCTTGGTGTATTCCACCAGCGCTGGTCAACGGACGATGCCATCAATAGGTTCCGGGCACTGGCAAAAAAGGCTTTCACGCTTCGATTGGGACTCGGTAATTCTTTCATCAAAGCTATTGCGCAGCCATTCTGTGGGTTTCTCTATACGAGTGAGGGTATAGAACAGTCACTTCAAGACTCTTTTGGTGGCGCAAATTTGTTTGGTGCATCATTGGATCAGAGAAGCAGGACTGGCGGAAGGGATTGGGTCAAAGTCGGGGTTGTTTCTTGTTTGCAGGGACGAAGCCAGGCAAAGTTGATTTCCAATTATTCCAGGAACCCAAGAGCAGACACCGATGAAGGTAAGCATAAAGATGCTGCTTGTTGATATAGGCTGACTCAGTGTTCTCCTTCCATCAGAAGATTACCTTTCTCGTGAAGACGAACAATCAAAGGATTTCAAAATCTGGGAAGCGTTAGTTATACCCTCCCCTCGACAGTATCTTGCAATATTGAATTCTTCATAGGGCGAGAGCGACATCTGCAGCACCGATATTCTTCCAACCCTTCGTCCACCCCGAAACAAAACGATCATACGTCGATGGAGCTCTTATGCACAACAACCCGGTCTCTGTAGCTTACTCTGAAGTTGAGAAGATCTGGCCTGGTTCCCTTCCTCCTGATATCATTTTATCAATCGGTACTGGAATGGTTGTTGACCCCAAGTCAGGAAAAATGAAGACAAAACATAAATCCAAGCTAGAATCTTTCAAGAGATATATTCCTAGAGGCTACCTGATGCGAATAGAGGCTGGACTGGGAATCATCCAGACTTCAAATAGCTGCCACGAGGCTTGGAAAGAGTTCAGAAGCATTTCCGTTACAGACCGTCGACTTCGACATAACTGCCATCGCCTCAATGTTGGCTTGAAACAGCGTGTCGAAATGGATGATGTTGAGAAAATGGATTCCCTTGTTGAAGAATGTGAGAAGTACCTTTGCGATGGTACCAAAATGTTCTATTACGACAAAACATACAGAACAGCCCCTGAACACCTTCAAGCAGTAGCAAGACGACTCTTGGCATCCTTGTTCTACTACGTCGGGCCTCTTGAGAGGACCATGGAGAGAGGGAGATATAAGGGGAGGGTATTTTGCAGATTAGAAACAGGTTCTGCATCGGCAAAGGAACTGCTACGAGACCGTGTGCGATTCCGGTTGGCTCAGGTTCCGGAAAACGGTGCCAAGGCAGTATATTCTCGCATTCTCCATCATCGGGATAGCACAGGCTGGGACCCAAGGGATCTTTCAGCCGTTATGGCTCTCAAGGTGGAAGAAGGGGCGTGCAGGCGATGGATCGAGGTAAATCTGCCTCACTGGAGGGATGAATGGGAGCCCATCTCTGGATTCCAGTCTCAGAGACGCACCAATGTGTGATGTCTCTGATTTACGGCGGTTCGGGTGGAACTAGGGACCATGACCTAAGCTGTAATCTGGCAGGATTTGCTACGTGCTCTGTATGAATATGTACATAGAAGAAATAATAGAATCGTGCCTCGCTAATCCCCTGATTCATCGGAGCTGAGGCTGGTGAACACAAATGGCGTCTTTGCTTAAACGATACACGCCGTAGTGACCTTGGCAGTAGTAGCCTCAGTAGTCTGGCTCATCCAAGTCGCAAAAGCAGTCCATGTCATACCAAATGTAGCTCGTTGGATCATTACTTACGCTCTCAATGTCGCCGCCATATATATAGCAAGATAGACCAGGGGTGACGGCAAAGTAAGCACATCCACTGGTATCGTGACAAGCTGCACGGCAGGACTCTATCGTTTTGACGCCGGATGGACTGCCCAGAGACTCCATGGTGGTGCCGCTCCAGTAGCCATCTTTGTTGCAGACCTTGTTGGATGGGGCGGGGCTCCTCTCATTGTTAACGCAGGACTCGCCTGGTGCGGTAGTAGTGGTCGTTGCAGCCTCAGTAGTAGTTGTAGCTTCGGTGGTCACAGCCCCAGTCGTCGTAGCCTCACTCGTCGTAGCCTCACTCCCTGGCACACAGAAACAGCTCAGCTCGTACCAGTTCCACGGCACGGCCGCCGACTCGTTAGGATCGTAGGTTCCTTCCCAAAGCTCGCAAAACTGATCAGGCCAGTAGGCAAAGAAATCACAATCCTTGTTTGCAACGCAGGCTTTGACGCAATTATCAAGTGACGCAGCAGGCTCTCCAGCAAGTTCTCCGACAATACGCCCCACTGATCCGCCAATATGGTTGAACTTGATCTCGCATAAAGAGTCAGCTGGGAAGCCGTCAGGGCAGCTATATGTGAGCTCGGCACCAGTGGTCGTGGTTGTAGCAGGAGCGGCCTCGGTGGTTGAAGTAAATTCGACAGATGTAGTTGCCGTTTCACTATTTGTAGCTTCGGTGGCTGTTGTCCCGGTAGCTAAGCCACTTGTGGTGGATGAAGACTCATCACAGAAGCAGTCCATGTCATACCAAGACCAAGCCGATTCACCACCACTGGTACCCGTGAATGATCCAGCCCACAGCGCGCACCATGAACCAGGCTGCAGGGAAATTGCAATACATCCGGGCCTGTCCAGACAAGACTTGTAGCAGGAGGCCAGCGTTAATGTATTCACATTGCCCATTGTCTGCAGGTCACCTTGGCCACCGCCCTGGGCGTTACAGCCCTTGCCAACTGGAGCAGGGTCTTTGAGACAGACATATTCGCCAGGGCTGGTGGTAGTAGTAGCAGCTTCGGTGGTGGTGGTGGTAGGCTCTCCAAAGGTGGCGATGCTGGTGACGGATGTGACATCGGTGGATGCGGTGCCGGTCGTGGTTGTCACTGACGAAGGCTTGCATGGGCCAGCCTGGACACCAACTGCAAGACCCACAAGGGCAGTGAGAAGATTTCGGGCGGTCATGCTGAAAGAGTGGCAGGCTCGTAAAGGAGCCGATAAAACGAGTGACAGAGGAAAATACGATGTTGAAATGGCTTGGCAGTACAGCGTTATGTTTATATGGTCTCCTTTTAAAAGCATCTTTCAAGAGGAAGCTGAAGCGAATTTCCACCGCAAATGGCCATAGCGACGCTACAGAGACGTAATATGGGGGCCAGGGTCGGAGGACGAATCAGATCTGAGTATTTTATACAGGTCTATTGAGCTATTCAGGGTCCAGACCCCAATAGTTAAGCATAATGGAGAGTCTTGTTGGCTTTTGGCGCGCTAGTGTCAATAGCTTGGCAATATCGCATGTTACTGCTCCTCTAGCTTCCAGTCAGCTCCTGACTCCATGTGAACACTTCTATTTTTACTTATCGCCAAACCAATATTGACCAAAGTTGGATTTTTCCAAACAGCTTTATAAATTGGGTGAAAGCCTTATATCTATAAAACACGGTAACAATCGGCACCACTGAAACCTTGTGACTTGACTTGGTATAGTCCTTGGGAATACTTTGGTCTCACTGACTCCTGTCGTCTCCAACAACCCTACCTCCATCGACGACAACAATCGACCCAGTGGCAAAAGTACACTTCATCAAATAAACATAAGCCTCCGCCAACTCCTCCGCAGTCCCAAGCCTACCTACAATAGAGTCCTTCTCCATAGCAGGAGAAATAACATCCCTAATGTCTTGCGGAAACCCATCGAACAGCGCAGTATGCACAAAACCCGGCGTAACACAATTGACGCGAACCGGCTTGAGATCAATACACAAAGCACGTGTCATCGGCTCAATTCCACCTGCTGCTGCTTTAAGAAGAGACCAACCCGCTCCAGCAGGACGAGAGTCAGTGGTCGTACCCGTGATGGTGAACGAGCTGGTGTTCGATTGGTTGATGTAACTGGAAAGATGCTTTGCGACAAAAACAGCGCCCATGACACGAACCATGCTAATTTTAGAGATGACGCCAACAGTCGCTGAATCGAGACTTGGCGAAGGATTAAAGTCTCCAGCCGTGAAGACGACATGGTCGAGCTTTCCGTCTTGAGAAGCAGACTCAAGTAGCTCTTTAACGTTGGCCTCGATTGTTTCCGGTTCGGCGAGGTTGCAGGCTTTGCCAAACATCTTCCTGATCGGAAGGTGGTTCTTGTTCGTGTGAGTTTTGAGGCGCTCGATTGCCGAATCGATTTTTGATTGGTTGGAGCTGCTGATAATGACATTTGCGCCGTGTTCAAGGGCTGCTTCGGCAACGGCGAAGCCAATACCCGTTGAGCCACCGACAACCAGGACGCGCTGGCCATCAAGCTTGTTAATGTATTTGGTAGACATATTGAGGAGGTTTGTGTAATCTGTTTTGCTTGTCATTCTTCCACATAATTGCGCACGGTTCCAGGTCTTTTATATCCATCTCAATGATCTCAATTCAACTACGTGTCAGTATGATCATCAAAAGTCCGCTTTTCCGTACGATCCAACGCCTTGTCCAGCTTTCTGATTCATTTTGTTTAAACAAAGACGCGAAAATATCATGTTGAATTGCATGAAATGTCGGATGTTCAAGATATTTGTGATGAGAGGATATGCCTGTCGCGAAATGATTCGTCGACCAAGTCCGCTGTTCGGCCTTCGGTCTCCGCAATACCCCGAATCTTGAATCCCGACGCGTCTTGACGCGTTTCAACGACAAACAACGGTGGTAGTCATAACCTCATAAGTAAGTAGGCTTATTAACGGACTGGAAATTTATCGCGCTTCTTATAATTCTCTGAGCTATATGGGAGGATTGCCACACGGGAGCGCATGTCGATATAAGATGTTGCGGCGTGCTAATCATTGATACTATGCTTTGGAACATTACCAACGACTAGCAATTATATGCTGAATACGACAATGAGATTAAGAGTTATCTAAGTGTTGTGTTTCTCAGTTTGCTGCATTTATGGATTTTCTACTCTGTATGGTGTTTCTTCTGCGCTCAGAGTATCATCAATTATCAGCTTCAGGGTAGCCACTACAGATAAGATTTGCTCCCGTCAACACGGGGTTTCCAACATTACATTACACAATTAATGATTTATGCAATGAATAATCACTATGATGATTCGAAGGGGTGTTATTATGCTTGAACAAGATTGGTCAGCGTATCTAGCTTCTTGGACCATGGGCTTCAGGCCACGCGCTTTGAATATCATTTACAATTCGTCCTACTTCGGTTGATAGTCTAGTCATCATAGATTGACATGAAAAAGAGAATAGTGTTGAAAGTTTCACCATGGCTGTTATTGAGCAGTAGGCAAACAGTAGATCACGATAACCAGACTGACTGTTTGCTATTGCAGATCGTAGCTCAGCCCGTAAGCGGGACAGGTACGGGTCTGGTGACACAAGCCAAACGGCGATCACCTTGTGAATTCCTTCTTCCATGCATGTCTTACATGCACAACACTCCCCATCACATCGTTCATTTACATCAAACGGACGCTAATCTAAACTCTATCGAAAATTCCAACTGTCACCTCCATCGCCCCCATCTCGCCTAAGCTGCATGAGACTCTACATACGCTAGCTCAGGCTCATACTTGATCTCAACAGTCTCCCAGGGTTTGACTGTCTTTCCTTCTTGATAATCACCACCGGCAGGTCTCCACATCTGTCTAAAGGTCATAGGACCCAATTCCTCTTTGACCTTGTGCCATTCTTCACCGGGATTCTCTTTCGTTGGCTGTATGGTGTTGACATTGACGACTGTAAAGCCATGCTTCTCATAAACAGGCACGCCCTGCTCTGTCGCATCAAGCCAAAGCTCAACACCCATCTCATCAGCTTTCTGCTTGCTCCAGTTCATAATAACATTCGCCACGCCTTGGCGACGATGGTCTGGATGTGTAAAGACGATATTGACATCTAGATCGGGTTTAGTCTCATTCCTCGCGATTCTCTGAATAGAAAACTTACAGACTTGAGGTCTAGGCCCCATCCGCGCTCTAGGCGCATCGAATTGTTTCAGAGCTTGTGTGATGTACTCTCGCCTCCCCCCTTCCGGCTGCCAATAAGCGTAGGAATGATCCTCATCTGTATCGAACGGATTCTCGGAACAAATCTTCCATAAACAACCACCTACGATTTTGCCATCGTCGTTCACCACTTTGGCCCAGTAGCTTGTTGGGTCTTCGTTGTGCCATTTGAGCTGAAGCGCTACTGACTCTTTGAGAGATTCAGCATGTGTTGGAGCATTGAGAGGACAAAACATGCGAAAGAATGGTTGGAGGGGAGTTTCGTAAGATGCCCATTGACATGCGATGAGCTCTTCGAAATCGGTGGCAGTGTCGACCTCGACGAGTTTGAGGGTCATCTTGACGTTGTATTGGGTATGTGACACAACGTTTGAGATGGTAGTACAGAAAGGATAAATCAACTGAATTAAGTTGCATACAGTGGCAGAGAGGCAAACAGCCTACCCGAGCTAATCAGAGAGAGCATTAATCCAGTGAATTTATCCCCGGTGGAGCCCGCAGCGGAAATAAGCAAACGCCAATCAGCCCATCAAACCTCGCAATCCAAATCCTTCCTCTCTACTCGTACCGTCAGAAAACGAGCAGTCGGAAGCTCGATGCCCTTTTCGGTTGACAATAAAGCCACTCAGCGGAGGGGGCTTGCAGTACCGAGGCTAGGGGAGGAAAGAAAACACAGGACCTTGACCCTAAGCGATAAATATATTTAGGTAAATCTAGCCTAAGTTTAGGGAGCTCTTTTCTAAGTTTATTTTAATACGCTATATCAAGGTCCGGTGTTTTCTTGCTTCCCGAGGCGAGGCACCCACGAGAAACGGTTGGTCAAAACCCACGTCCACAGCGATCTTTTCCCTTTTTAGCAGCAAGCCACGCCACTGTAGCAAGTTCACCAGGGACACGCGGGCGGAAATCTCTGACGCAGTGCATAATTCCGTCAAGCGAATTCGAACCATTTTTCCCCCCTCTTCTTCCGCCGGATGATCCGCCCGAAATAAAAAGGTCTAAACAGAGTTTGGAAGGTCGTTTTGCTAATTGTAACCCGCGGATCGATCTCCGTTCGGATAGTAGACCCATCGGGCTTAACGCGCGGACCCAGATTCAAGGGGTGTTTAGAAGCACGGACTTGTTTGGTGACGATAACGAGAGAGGGCTCCTCTTCACATGAAGATTGAGCTAACAGGGGGGGGTGCAGACTAACTCTTAGACTGCGGCTCACTTAGCCCTACCAATGGATGTAAAGAACCTCAGCCGTGTTGACGATTTGTGCCACGATTGCACAGTACTTCAAATATTGCGATCTGCAATAATACATAGATTTATGTACAGATAAACCCTCAACCGGTGAAATTTCACTGGAAGGCCGGCTGTTTCGGATTGCTCATTCTTGCTGAGCCGCTCAGCTGCATAATTCTCCTCTACGCGATATCACGCATCATTGGCGCCCTTTCACATCACATCAATAGGACCATGGAATTATAGCGCAGAGTACAGGGGGGCACTACCCATGTTGAATATTTGCTTTTTCTTCTCTTGCAGACATGGCCTCACAGCCAGTTCCAGGCTCGTCTGAAGAGGGGGAGATTCCTACGTAATTGTGATAGATTCATTCCTGCCATTTATTGGTCCTCATGTCCCGTTTCACGAAAAAGGTTCCAAACTGCTTTTGGGTGTCAATAACCGTTATAATCACCGTTTCCGGGATATGCCCAATACCCAAGTTTCCTGCCGCGTCTGTACCTATACCTGTACCTGTGCCTGTGAGATTTCCTTCACACCATGATTCTCATGTACTGTAACTGTAACTGTACCTTAGCTGAAGCTTCCCTTCCCTTAATCTACGCTCCACTGTCAGCTGTGTCTTAGCTTTAACTGTGATACCCTTTTGTCTGTGAGTTTTATCGTAGCTCTCAATTTAATATCGATTTCGTGGATCAATCTCTCTCTTTTCGTAATATCTTTCTGTTCCCTTTGCGCAGCAATTGCTGCATTCATCGGCCCAATATGAGTTCGAATCAGAGAATCATCACCGACAATAACAAGTCGCCGCTTATCCAGGTCTTGTCGTTGATGTTCCTCGTCATTGCGATATTATCGTGTTTTGTGAGGGCTGGCACCAAGCTTTACATGACCAAGACATTGAGGGTCGACGACATCCTCATCATTGTCGCAACTGTAAGACATCCATCTCACTTTATGCTTTTCCAACATGCTTATATTTGTGCGCACAGGTACTTGCGGTTTGTCAGACAGCGATTGTCTTTAATGCGTGCGAGCATGGACTCGGTCAACATTTCGAGGTTCTCAGCGCCAGCGATCGAGACACCTTCTTCAAGGTAACACCGGACAGACAACCCCGCGACAGCAAACAAACAACTAATGCACCCTTGTACAGAGCCAATATGCGACAAACACGATGCTCATCGCGTCACTTCTTTGCTGCAAGTTATCGGGTACAATGAGTCTGCGGATCATGGCGCCCAAGAGTCAAAAATGGATCATCATCGCTTGCGAAGCTATCGTTGGTGTTTGGGGCATCACGGCGCTCCTCGTCAATTTCTTCCAATGTCAACTGCCGACACCATGGTTGTACGGCGATAAGGATAAATGCATCAATCTCAAGGCATTTTGGACGTATTACTCTACCGCCAACATCATCACCGACATCGTCATTGTCATCATTATGGCAGAGAACGTGGTCAAGATCCAGACCTCTTGGTCGAAAAAAATCCTTGTGATGAGCGTTTTCGGGAGCAGAATATTGTACGTGGTCTTATTTTATTTTATTCTCCGTGCCATGGCTAACAACCTTTTAGTGTAACGCCGGCAATCGCAGCGCAAATCCACTACTCCAACAAGGCATTCGACTCTGCCGATCACTCCTTCAGCATCTGGCCCGCCTCCATCACCATCCAGCTAGTGCAGTGCCTCGCCATCCTCACCGTATGCCTGCCCAACTTCAAGCCGTTCCTCGACAGTCTGGAGTCCGGGCAGATCCGCGTCGACGACATGCGACGGCAGGGCAAGTCGAGCAGCAACGGGTACCCGACAAACAGGCCCGGCTACGCAGGGTACAAGTCAAAGACAGGGCAGAGCAGCAGATCGCGAGCCCTGGATCATGCGTCCAAGACACAGCGCAGTGAGATTCACGAGATGGAGGACTTTGCTAAGAAGCCGAAGCATGACCACGAAAGGAGCTGGGATGGACAGAGTCGCTCGAGCCACTCAAGTCAAAAGATCTTGATCCATCAGACGTGGCAAGTTGACGTAGAGACCACGCAGGATGCAGCCGCCCGACAAACATGAGGCAAGGTAATTTGCTTTTTTTTATTTCGCAGTCATGTTTTGTTTCTCGGTTATTCATCTCTCCGAGATTTTGGTTACAGCGCAGCAACGTTTTATGCAAGTGTACGAATTTAGAGTAAAGGGAAAAAAAGACCAATTGGCTGTTTTAAATTTAGAACGTTTTGTATCAGAAAAGCTGCAAGCACTCTGAGAAAAAGCAAGATGAAATGTTTGTCAGGTGTGCATGAATTACCTCTGACCAACAGCATTTAGAAATAACGTAGGGCCAATGCCGTGCAAGAAAAGAAAGGGTGAAGAGAAAACATTTTTTTCTGACATACAGGGGCGCAGTGGTTCGCTCGGTTGCATATGATTATGATACATCACCAGAACGAATAGAGCAGGTCGGTCACCCTCAGCCAGCACAGTACGTAACAGTATGGATCCTTGCACCCAAGCACCTGGAAAGAGGAAAACAAGCCGGCCCTGATCTACCCAGATCTGGTGGCTCTAGAGTTTGAGCACGCCCGGGTCCCCGTTCCGCTGTCGAGCCAGAACTTATCTCTCAAATCGTCGTCTGTGGCGTTGTATTCAGGTCGCTCTGTGCCGCTCGCTTACAGCAAGCTATGAATCAATAGAACTCTAAGCCAGTAAACCTCACCGGAACGCCTTAGCCTTGAAATGGTCAAACGGAGGGGCGACGATCTTATTTGCGGGGAGACACGGAAAAAAAGAAATGTTCAATTTATGCTGACAGTTTTGTGTCGCAAACAACTCCTGTCAATTTGGCCCGTTGATTGCTGTGCCCTGTAGCTTATGCCGCTAAGTTACTGAAGAGACATGGGGACCTGGCCCTACAAAAAGCCCGGTGGGAGGGGGAAACCCCTGTTAGGCCCTGTTAGTGGACTTTCCGGGGGGCATCGGTGCATTCTGCCGGATCAGCAACAGGAGGGGCCAGGAGGGATGTCCAGTATGGTACGGTACGAGACGGGACAGATAGCGGAGCAATGCAACGCAACGTCGCTGTAGATGTACTGTCACTGTAGACGTAGAAACTCATACTAAGACGATTAAGTCAATCTGTAACATATCATACCCAGGCCAGGGCAGTCTTATTCCCAGGCTCGGTTGGTGGCGGCCGTCCCCAATGCTACTCTACCGCAGTCGCGACCATTTCCCAGGGGTGCTACCAACATTCCTGTACCTCTTTCCCCTTCCTTCCTCCCCTTCCTGCAGTCCTTTTTAACTTTTTTTTTTGTTCTTCTCTCCTCAATCCTTCTCTTGTCCAATTTTCTCTCCCGTTGTTATTCCCGGTTCAACATCATGGAGAGTGTTACCAAACCCAGCTTTGAGATGGGTAACAATGCCACTGTCAAGGCAGCTGGCGATGTCAATGTCTCGGCAAAGGCAGAGCCAGATTCTGGACGCAGCTCGACGATCAATTATCATGATAAGGATCAGTTGGAGCGGATGGGGAAGAAGCAGGTGCTTCGGGTATGTTACACCGTCGCTCATCAAGGTGCATGCACTGACAGACAGGTCAGCGCAACTTTGGGTTTATGACGATTCTGGGGTTTAGCTGTACTATTCTCATCACCTGGGAAGCTATCACGGTTCTCTTCGCTCAGGGTCTCAACAATGGTGGTACAGCCGGTGTCATCTACAGCTTCCTTGTCGTTTGGGTCGGTAACTTTAGTGTCTTTGCTACCATGTGCGAGCTGGTCTCGATGGCGCCTACATCTGGAGGACAATACCACTGGTAAGTCACATCATCCCCATCGATCAAACGTCAGCTAATCTTTCGTCAGGGTCGCTATGATGGCGCCGCGGTCGTGCTCCAAATTCCTCAGTCACCTCACAGGCATGCTCACGGTCGGCGGATGGCAAGGCTCAGTATCGTCCAGCGCACTTCTCACTGGCAACATGATCTTGGGAATGGCGACGCTCAATTATCCCGACTTCCAGCCTGAGCTTTGGCAGGGAACATTGCTGTTCTGGGCCATTTTTGCGTTCGCCGTCTTCATCAACACCCTCGTCAGTTCAGTGCTGCCCAAGTTTGAGGGATTGATCTTGATCCTGCACATTCTTGGTTTCTTTGCCATCTTGATCCCTCTCGTTACACTTGGACCTCATGCTTCTGCATCGGATGTCTTTGGCACCTTTGTTAACAATGGTGGATGGTCGACTAATGGCATCTCATTCATGGTTGGTATGATGGGCAATGCCTTTTCCTTCGTTGGCACTGATGCTGCTTTCCACGTAAGTCCTCACCTCTCACCCCCATGAACTCTCACTGACAGTTACTAGATGTCCGAAGAAACCGTCAACCCCTCTGTCGTCGTCCCCACCTCCATCCTTCTCAGTCTCTGCATCAACGGCGCCTGCGGTTTCGCCATGGTCATCGCCATGGTCTTCTGCATGGGCAACCTTGACGATGCCATGGCCTCGGGCCCCGGAATGCTCGGCTTCCCTTATATGTACATCTTCAAGCAAGCGACAAACTCAAGAGCCGGCGCAACCGTCATGTCCGCCATTATCGTTCTTCTTGCCGCTTGCGCCACTGTTGGTATGCTTGCATCGACCTCTCGTGTGTTCTGGTCTTTTGCCCGCGATCGTGGCCTTCCTGGCTGGCGCACTCTGTCCAAGGTCAGCGACCGAACTACCGTCCCCGTGTACTCAGTCCTTTGCACTGCCGTCATCTCGATCCTCTTGTCGCTCATCAACATTGGATCACCTGTTGCATTCCAGAACGTCACTTCACTCTCCATCTCTTGTCTCTACTCCTCATACCTCATCGCCGCTGGTCTTCTACTCTACCGTCGCCTCACCAAGGGCTTCGCTCTGCCCGGCGCTTCAGATCTCCCCGCTTTGGCCAACACCACTGGCGCCGAACTTGTTTGGGGTCCTTTCCATCTCAAGGGCGCCTTCGGAATTGCCAATAACATCTTCGCCATGTGCTACCTCGTTGTCGTTGGCTTCTTCAGCTTCTGGCCGCCCATGGTGGATCCTACCGTTGACATGATGAACTACAGTGTCGTGGTCACTGGTGGCCTTGTCATCTTCAGTGTCATTTACTACTTCGCCTGGGCGCGAAAGGAGTATAACGGGCCTATTGTTGAGAACTAGATTGGTGGTTTTGTGATCAATGGCGCGGCATAAAAATTTGATTCAATTGGCGATGCATCGTAAAATGTTATTTCTTCGAAGAGGTTCTATAGACTCTTTATATATCCCACAGATATTGAGATATGATACCAGAATAATACAACTATCTCAAAACTGGGGAAATTTATTTGTGTCACTCATTCTTTATAAGCTGGACTTGGTCAGCACCGCACATCAATCGATGCGGCCTATTGATCATGCTGTCTTCTTGAAATTCTTTTGTCGCGATTTCCATGTCGCATACGCATCGTCAGGTGTGTATCTTCGTTGAACTGGTTGTAGTCCCAAAACCAATCCAACCCACGAAGCAACAAGCAGAATGAGGTGCGAAATGACTGTGTCGATATTCTGTAGCAGGCCTCTCAATCTGTTATCTGATACCCGCGAAAGGTCGGGCGCATTGAAGAATACAGGAATATTGTCCAAGGACCGAAAAATAATGAAGAGATTCAGAGGAATCCAAACATCAAGAAACAACCCCTGCAGGGTCGATGGCAACCTGGATACGACCGAGGTCTCATCACTGAGCATCTTGGGGCTGTTGAGAATGACGCCATTGAGATTCCAAAAGAAGATGGCTTTATCGTTATCATCTGGCTCTGTCCTCTCAATGACGACGACCTCTTCGCCATCTGGCGATGCTCGCTGCCATTCGTGCCACGCATAGCGCGGGACTTTGATCTCAGGCTGATTACCATCAGTAGCGCTAAGGACCTGCCGCGAATCTCCCAGCCGGACTCGAATTGTTCCTTTGACCACTTTCAGGTATTCGTCATGAGTTTCATGCCAATGAAGACCGCTTGACCAGGTTGAAGATGCAGGAAGCGTGATGCGCACTTGTCCGACGGTTGACATGTCGTACATGACGCCGTTGGGAAGCGGGCGCTCAATAACGCTGGGGATCTTGTGATCACTCATTTCGACGTCGTGGGTGAAAGGATTATCACAAACAACTCAAGTTCCAAATGTTGTTAATGCTGCCCCTCACTTGAGATAGCAACTGAATGACATAAGCTGCCGAATCGGGCAGGTCACGAGCGTAAGCAGTCAAAATGCTTCATGATGAAAAGGAAGCGACAATTGACTTATTTAACTTCTCAATGATGTAATAAGATGACATGAAAATAGCTTTCCCGATATCTCTTTGAGCGCAGAATCATCAGTCAACGGGTTGCCAATCTTGAGATGGTACCTTGCCAGCGTCTTCAATAAAAGTAACTGGCTCCCTTCGAGTACGGTTCACCTTGAGATCGAAAACATCCAAGCGCTGATATCCTCCAACAACATCATGATACTGCTTTCCCTTAATGCAATCCTCGATATCAAGATCAGCGTACAGAATTCCTTCGTCATGCTGCAGAAAGTCGGTTGCTACAGCCTCCCCGGTCTGACCGTCGATGGTGAACCCCTTCATAGGAGCGCCAGTTGGGTCCAGAAACTGTGTCGCACCACGTTGGGACTGCTGCAGCACCTGAGTCAAGTACGCTGAACCTCCAGAAACTGCTTGAATGGCATCGTCTCCCAGGAAGCCTGAACACAGAACACCGAAACACTTGGCTTCGAAGCAATGAGCAGCCGCTCTGGTTCTGTTTGCGGTAACGTTATCGTAATTGGGCTTGTCTGAAGTCCTTCCAGAAGATCCTGAAGCTTCACCTGGGGAAGCAACTCGGGTTGGCCAGATTGGTGGCCAAGTTGAGATATGAATATTCTCTCCTTGAGCCATGAGGCTATACCGAGCCAAAGGGTTCGTATTCTCCCCAAAAATCAAGTTCCCAATCTTCCCATACGGCGTGTCTGCAACGCGTAGTCCGTGTCCATCTCCAGGCGCCCAAGTAAGCTTCTCAAAGAACGTAGGCATTAGTTTCCGATGATGAATCATGACCTCCCCGGTACTTCCGATGAAGAGGTTTGAGTTGTATAAAGTCGCGCTGCTAAATCGAGCTTTTTCAGAAAACCCCATACTGACCATAATATTTGCTTCTTTTGCGGTGTTGCGAATGGCATGGATTTCATCTCCATCCGCAAAGATCGACTCATGCGCCATTTGCTTGAAAAGATCGTGGTTCTCGGTTGGAGGCCGTATTGAACTCCATATAGGAAACGCTGAGATGTATGTTTCTGGGAATACGACTAAATTGGCCTTGTTCTGCGCTGCCTGTTTGATTAAGCTGATTGCCTTCGAGGCTGTAGCTTTTGCGGAGAGGAAGATGGGAGAAACATGGCATGCGGCAACTATGATGACAGTCATGGCTCGTATCGGGGAGCCTTTGTTAGAGGAATCTGGCGATTTCGTTCAATTGAATAATTCCAACAAACCGAAGCATACGTCTAAAAAGTGATGAACTCTGTTGTGTCACTGTAAATACTCCAGATGCTTAAAAGGCGGAGGAACGGCAATATCGGGTATCACGGATCACACAGGCTCGGGACTTCTTTTACGCTCCGTTCATGGTCAATTACTTATTTGACAATAGAACCAAGAATTTAATCAAATGATTCTTGTAATCTTGGGCTGGTGCAGCAAATGGATCGAGGAAATACTGCTGCACTGGAGGCCTGCCGGTATGGCTTTTGCAGAGGGAGGGCTCACGCGACTTTATTTTCATGACGTTCGTATACTCAAGCAACAAGGCATATTTTGAGATCCAGTCATTGCTCAAATACAACCTTGCAACCAAGGCATATTCGAGTGTGAATGCATAGCAAAATGGCTGATGCGATGGCATAATTCTCTACTCGGGCCTCAATGGGTTAGGTTTTCTTTGAACATTTTGTATGCCTAAACTTTCGGGCAAGAGAGAGAGTAGGTACTTATGTTGGTCGGTACACCAATTAGAACACTTCTCTCGGAACCGTTTTCAGCCCATTGACCAATAACGGTTTACAATGATGTTGGTCCAGCTAAGCCACAGGCCTGATATCAAGGCCAGGATGTATATAACGGAGACATATCTAACCCCAGAGCCTCGTTGAAATTTTCATGTTTTGAGCTTTACAAAAACCTAATGTATAGAAAATAACTGACGCTTCTTTCACCCAAGAGACAAAGATTGCGCTTCAGACCTGTCAATCGCCACTTTATAAGCCACTGGAATATCCAAACCGCACTATCAGACTACTGATTCTTCAACCATCAGCAAACCCTCTTACAATACTAGAGGGAAGTCTCTATCCTATATCACTCGATCTCCGTCCGGCGTACCTAGCTTTGTCATACGTGTGGGGCGACGCAAAGAACACCCAGTCCATGGCAGTAGATGGTCATGAGGTTGATGTGACTGTCAATCTCGCGGACGCGCTGCGTTGTGCCAGATTACCAGATAAGCCAATTGTTATCTGGGCAGATGATGTGGGCAGATGCTCTGTGCATCGACCAGGCAAACAACGAGGAGAAAACAGTTCAGATTCAGTTCATGGGCGCCATATTTTAGAATCGACCACGACAGCGACCACGCGATAGACATTCTCAATAAAATGGCGGCCGCGATGAAACAAGAACAGCATCCGCAGGATGGAGATGAAAGCTCTATTGCTGATGATGAGGCCAGCAACGATAAAGAGAAGCCGGGGGGTACGATGACGGGAAATTTGCGTGTCAAGATCATTGAGACTGAAGAACAAATGGCTGCAAGCGTGGACGGCATTGTCAAGGACCTGAACGGCCCTGATTGGCTACAGCATTTATCGGAACTGTGGACAGAAGACACGCAAGAGCTCTCTTTCTTGCAAAACCGTGCGTGGGACGCCATTACGCGGATCTTTGACAGGCCCTACTGGAGCCGTGTCTGGATATACCAAGAGCTAGTACTCGCCTCAAATCTCCACTTGCATTGCGGAGAAAGTTCTATTAGCTGGCAAGACCTTTGCTTAGCTGCTCTCAGGGCCGACCTCATGCTCAAGAGCGCTGGCCACCGCTATACAGACGACGTTTGCTCCCGCCATGCCAATCCACCAATGATGCGGCTAGAAACAAGGCGTGATGTATCGCATTTACGTCTCGCGTTACGGAAGGGCAATATCTACCTGGCTCTAATAGCGAGCATCCTTCTGATTCGATCAAGCAAGTTCCGCCTTAACTCATGTGTTGCCTACGCGGTCCCGGTCATAAGCGTCATCTATCCGTGATACAATCTATGTAATCATGCTGTAGATGGCCTTGCTAGACAAAGGGCCTGATGTCGCTGTTTAAGTCAGATGTTTCAAGGATCAATAGAAACGCACATTCCTCTTTCACCATTAGGGAAGAGATCACGAGCTTTCTCCTCCAGATTCGCCGTTGCCAAATTGCATTAGTCATTGGCATTTCAAAATTCAACCCCACTACCCTGAACCAGTGTCTCTTTCGTCTTAGCTTTCAGTTAGGCTGCAAAGCACCTTCAACATGGTGACTTCTTAAGGCCCGCAAACTGACTGAGTACTCAATTTAGGTAAATCAGTTAAAGGGCTCATTTGCGTGAGACTGCTCTGTTAAAGAGGTTTATAGAAGCGGAACAAATGGTGTTCCCATTAAACAAACCCGCGGGTCAAGAAGCGTTTTTTGGTTCGTCACAAGCTGTAAGTCGATTTTCACAACTCTACTCGACAGGACGGATTGGCAAGTTACGGACAGACTACGAGAATCTGACGACAAGGATCGATCCACATGGGGCAGAAAGGTCACCCCGCCCAAAATGCAGGAAAGCTTCGCTGAGTTTTGTGAGCCTCTGTAGGTGCTTCTGTCGCTTGTCAACAAGGTTAAGAGACATGGCTTATTGAATAGCCAAATACTTTATCAGTCGTTAGTCGGGGCGTAGTGGCTCTGGTCGGCGATGTCTCGTATCCACTGTCTAGTGCTTTCGGAGCCGGTGCAGTGTTCGTATTAGAGGATGCTTATGTACTTGGAGAGGTTCTCGGATGACATTTTATACGTATCGTGGTATTGGTGAAGCTCTTCAGTTTCTGGACAGTGTGTGATCTCCTTACTATACGAAACTCTACGGCATGATCAACGAAATCGCCGAACGTATTAGCGAGGCGTGAGACTTGTGGCTAGGGCTTAAAATTCCCACGGGTACCCAGATGTTAACCCACCAAAATAGGCCCTATGGGTATAACTGGGTAATCTAGTTAGGCAAATCAGGAAAAATTACCCACTATGGGTACCTTAAAACAGGATGGTTTTTTTTAGGTATTAAAAAGAGATTAAAATAGTAAATAAAATAATAATTTATAAATAAAATAATTATAATAAAAATTATATATATATATATAACTATATAGATTTATAATATATTTTTTAAAAAATTTTATATAATTTATTTAAGCTATTTAGGTAGTTATTGGGTAACTATTAATAGAATAGGGTAGGTTTTGGGTACTTATGTGGGTATAGTTAACTAACCTGCCTAACCATAGGTACCCAGATCTATCTGTGGGCGCCTATGGGTACCCATGGGTCGGGTATTTTAAGCCCTACTTGTGGCTGAGAGCTTAAATCAGCGGACAGAACTTAGTTAGCAGGTCACCCGCGAAGCCAATTCAGAGGAGGAAGGGATCAAACGACGCATCGAGACTACCTCAGAAGACAAGAGTATTTGGATGTATTAACGCGACGCAAGTACAAGTTACCCGTCTCTGCGAATATCATTAATCTGCGTAGGTTGGCCAAGAACTGGAAGTGTTACTAGATGTTTAGAGGGTACAAGAGGATCCGTAAGATTTTAGATTAACGGTGGCTTCTGCTTATTTGCGTCAAATACTTAAAGATAGTTTCAATGCCTCCCTCAATGAAGCCTGATATCTTTCGCCTGACCTGGGCGGTTCTCGACTGCTTCACCTGTCATTATTCCATGTACAAAGCACTCTCCAACAAATGCCAAGTCGCTTCCAGACTTGTTTCCTTCACTGTCAGGACGAAGGCTGAGAATAACCGGAAATCTACTACCGCCAAGTATCCAGAGTTCCTGACCTGGTTGAATATGCCGGGGACCAAGACCAAAAAGACCCGAGTCGGTGATGAAGAGTGCTTGTGGGCGAACTATTTGCCGAGACCAAACCTTTGTGTCGTCTCCGTGATCCGGCTTTCCAGGGATCAGTTTTCCAGTGATCAGTCCAAGAAAAGCACCCATCCAGTTTGATGGAAGCTGATCGGGGGCCAGTTGTTGGAAGCTTGTGATAAGTCTACCCCAACGACTGCCGGCAGATAGAAACAGGGAGCCGAGTGATCCATCGTCCGAGTCAGTAACGCCATCGGACTTATTCTCGACCACACAAATTCGATCAACTCGAACGCCCTGCAAGCGAAGAACTCGCTCATCCTCGACTCTTAGACCATCGCCGACTCCGAAAAGTCCACGATCTGCCGTGTATCCAAGATCATGCCATATACGACGGTGATCCCAAAAATTGGAGGTGCTTCGCCTAGAATGATCTTGAACACCGTTCCAATCCACAGCCCACGAAGCAAGACCCGGGATATCTGACCCTTCGCCTCCTCTGCCGATCAGAGGTAGTAAATCGCCACTTGTGTCAATAAGACCGATGGCTGTCCGCTCATAAACTTCTCGCACGTCAAAAGAATAATTACATCTCAAAGTTTCGGGAAACGAGATATCATCTCGAAACCCTAAGAGACCGTATACTTTATCCCGTGGGTCTGTGGCATGACGGTATCTCCAACGCCAAAGAATCTCAAACAGCGGCTCTCGTAGAGTGATGGCGAGTCCTCTCATCACGCTCTGAAGGTCGACAACGCTTCGATTCTTCCAAAATGCCCCAGGGATTTTGGGTGTACTGCTTCCGAAGAAGCTATTCGCGGCCTTGCGCATTGAGTCCCATGAAATTTCATAGGGTCCCCAGAAAACTGTAGCTTGGTGTGGCAGAATGGCTTCTTGGACAGTCCATATGCGTCCCCACCATGAGGCGTTGATGAAAGCTTTGAGAGCCATTGCAGCACCGTCCACGGCAGAATCATCATCGAACCATCCGGGCCTCTTCCGAGAACCAGCCAGCCAAGATAAAAAGTCTATAGCAGCTTGGCCATCTCGATAAGCAATCTCCCCCAAGGGGCCCAGCCAGATGAGACATTGTGTGCACTGGCTGTATATACGGCACATCATGCTGACTTGTTGTGTTTTTTCTTTGTTATCGGCTTGGTTGATGCAAAACGCGTCGATCCACAAGTATCTGGATTGGTGGTCCAGTCGTAATCTTTGAAGTGCGCCATAGAGACTTTCTGTGACATCGAATTCCTTGCCTCTTACATATACTGTTTGTCGTGAGCTTGCGGCGTTGGTACCCCAAGTGTAGGAGAGAGCTTCATATAGGATCTCAGGATTGTCCAACGATGTAACATGAAACTTGCATTGTATGAGAGAACCCTGTATTCCAGCTTCGACCTCTAAGACTCTAATTTCGGACCGTAACGAGTCCAGAGCTGTTAGTATCGGCTCATCTGCAGCAACTTTAACGGCCATGATGTGCTGGATTGGTTATTGCAACGGAGCGTCGGAGGGTATAGGTGATAAAAGTAGCACAAACCTCAGTGAGGTATTGTTATGAAGCTGGAGGGAGTTCCATAAGTTTATTTGCTCAGCGGGTTGAGCTCTCATTAATGTAATCATTGAGGCATTGGTGCTCACGACATGGAGGGCTTCGCCTAGCGGCTGTTGCTTTGGGGGCCATTAACAGGGTTCTCGGGTGGCGCAGCGCTGACTCAGATGAGTAGATGGCTAAAATTATCATTCTTCGAGACTTCAGAGGTTGACTATTGGTTTAGGCTATTTGGGGCGAACAAGCTAGGTTGGGTATAAGAAGCAAAGGATAAGGGAGAAACAGTTCCTCATTATAATCTGCCCTAGAGTCCCCGCGACCGATCCAATTAATTGAATAACTAAGAATATTTTTCGAACCCAGCGACCCCCGCTATTGAACAGCTCAGTTGTCTGGTACTGCTGGGGCTCCTCGTAATTTCGAAATGGCCCAGACTACTTTGATTACTTCTCATCTTATCAGCCATGGATTGTGATGGTTCAGCATAATACATGACGCTGGGTCCAATCTGTTCCAAAGGTTTGCGCTCCGCATCACACTCCGGCTCCAGAGAAAAGACGTCTTTCAAAGCACCCCACGGGAGATCAATCTCAGCACTGAGTTGTTGAAAATACTTAGATGCATCTTTTTAATTTCGCAACTCGATGGCGAGGCGGTTACAAGAACGCGTGGCGAGATACTCACGGAAGTCGGCCGTCAAAGGCATAATTGAGATTTTGTCGCTAACGGCCTTTGACAGCTCCTCTACGAAAACTCTAGGTGTTACTGTTTCAAGGATTTTCGTTATGTTGAAAGAAATTGTTGGGGCGCACATGGAAATACAACCCACGGGTCTCGAACTCGAGGGGAATATGCTCCTTTGTTCTTCAGGAAGTCTCAATTGATTATCACAGTATCCTCTCAAACTTGCGGCCTGGTGAGAGCCTCGGTGCCTTCCAGAAATCCGCCTATCCAACTCCGAAATGTTGTATCCATCCAATTCCCTATTACCCTTAAGGCCGCAATAAGTTGATACATGCCGACAACCGTAGCTGTATCACCAATTCTTATCGACTGATCAAGAATTAACTACAGTGGTAGGTCAGTAGGTTTTTTGTGTGTTGATCACTGCATAGACTCACAATCTTATCCTTATCATCCATGGCAAACAACACATGCCAGACATGACCGTAGACCTGAATCACTGGGATGGCTATTGGATCTTTCGTTGATTTGGCCGCCCGTAAGCGCTGGAACCATGCCGCCGTCCAAATACCAAGCTGCACTTGACTGCGGTCTACCATACTCGTTGATGCCTTGGTTTCGATAAAGACAGAAGCAGGTCTTCTGGCCAGCGCATCGTATGTCGTCTGATTAATGGTCCTATACGTCTGCTTGCTGAGAAAGTCGTCGATAGTGCCCTGCAGCGTCTCATTAGGAATAAGCACGATTGCAAAATCAACCATTCTATGGACTGATGATGACTCAGGCTCAGTCCAGGTCCCAGTGTCGCCACTGAGGAGACTTGAGCGACTGGATGCAGCACTTGATGAGGTAGATCCCGCTAGGCCAGCGTCTTGAGACTTTGGACGGAAGTCTTTGACTATCTGGGCACTGGTGATGGTTTTTGCTTTTATCGAAGAGAAGGGGGATAAAGCAAGACTGAGGAGGGGGTAATGGATTTGGGCCTTCCAGGCAGACTCTCCTTCGTTCATGTTGCCTGCCTCCATGGCCTCTTGCAGGATATCGAGGATGGACGCATACTCTCGAGCCAGTCGTCGATCGTGCTCGGGATTATCATCGCCCTGCCACATCTGTGGTAGTACCTTGGCACGCTTGATTGCCTCCGAGGGTATGATGCGTCTGAGATTGGGGGGCAGTATTGACGATTTATTGATGACGAGGTAAAGCTCGTCGTATAGAGGCTGGGCATTTTGTGGCAGTGCAGCTTCTATGTCTGGGGGATTGATGAGATGAATTGGCGGGTCCAATTGCTTTAATGTAGCAGTAGTTGTATATCGTTTCGATGGGGATTGGCGACGTCGTTTAGAGGGAGATGGTGATGATGCGCGACTAGCAAGGTCTGCTGCAAATGACGAGGGATTGTTGACCCTGAATTACGTATTCTGGAAATCATTGAGTGATCGGGGTGTTTGATCCAGATCCAGAGGCACTGTCGAGGGTCTTTTCGGGGGACTTGACATTGGACTGATCAGATATCCAGAGTCATCAGCGTCTTGGCGTTTTCGCTTGCGCGTGGATTGTTCCTCTTCGTTTTGAGAAGAAGCACTCTTTTCAATGTCGTTCAACCACACTTCAATTGTTTTCTGGTGCATGTTGAGTTATGGGTCACTGGTTATGGGATACTTAGTGCCTTGGTGATGGTGATGCGTTGTGATTGTTTGGTTGTGCTGTTGCTGGGCAGCATCGCGCTGACACCAAAGTTGGTTAGACTACCAAGCTTGGTAAGGATTGGCTACTTCTGTTAGCAGGATGCAATTGGTGAGACTGACAACCAGCAAGTGACGAGAGTAGTAAATTAAATATGCAGCAAATCGCTCTTCGATCTCATCCTGAGCCCTGTCTCCTTTCCGGCATCTTTTTCCGTCTCAAAATGATGGCGCGACAGCTGAATGGATATCTTGCTGTAGTTTATCTTATCTTTCGGGCTATTATTAATCCAGCTACAATGCCACCTTAAGCGAGCTAGCACGGCGCAGGCCGAAGAACACCTACCCTAGATCTTAGGTACCTACTGGTCATATGAGTCAAACGGCGTGGCTGAGCAGTCATGGCCAACACGCTATTAAATAGAGTGGAATCACCCATAAGCAGGACTGAACAATTGAAAATCAGACATCGCCAAGAAAAAAGCCATCGTATATGCCATGGATGCCTTTGAAGGCATCGGTGACGAGCTAGAAGCTCTCTTGTCGCGGCATTTTCAACTCGTCGCGACCCACTCCCAGCGTCAAGACCAATGGTACAAGCGATCTTACCAATCCTTTACAGCAGAACATGGCAACCATGAACCATTTATCATTGTGCCACGCGAATCCCGGGACGAATGGGTTCCCTACGTACGACGCTTCGCAAGAACTCTGGCTACTCGGGTGATAGCTGCGGGCGAAGCTCAGACTTCACAACCGAGAGATATTACCTCAGACACAAAGCTTTTCTCAGACGCAGTTTTTGATGCGATTCATACCGAACCTCTCAGTCGAGCTGTAAAAGGGAGAGAACAGCTGCGACCAGTTGCAATGCAAATTGCGCGGTGGACTTCAACGAACTCATATGTTTTCAGCGGCACTGAACGGATCACGGGCATCAAAGGACTTATCGCATGCGGAGAAGGAGATGTACTGCTACGCTTGGCAACGCTGCCGCAGACACATCCACCGAAAGAACGTGAGATAGGCCCTTCGCGGTGGAGACACCTGAACAGAGACTGGCAGGATGTCATCGATTCAATTCTCTCTATCATGCTCTTCTTGGGGGCACTGAAGTCGTTCCCTGAGGAACTTCTCACTCATGACGGTTACAAGTACTGGGTCCCCATAGCGTTCAGCAATCATCTTTCACGTTTCCAGTCATACATCGAAGCCCATGACGACAAAATACCGAGAACGGCCGAGGCAATAAGGAAAGAGATATCCCAATGCACCAAAGGCTTAGTTGCGGCACAAGTATTCTCTTCTAAGGCTGGTTTCGACCCTTTCCAGTGGGAAGACCGCATCATGGACAATCTTCTGTACATTCTGGGGTTTGAGGCTTGGAATCGGAGCAGAGAAGGGGCCGGCTATTTGAAGTGCGATTTAAATTCTACCAAGACTGCAAAGTCACTACGTGCTTTGCGTCATGTAGGAGATGAGGATGGCTCTGAAGAAGAGGCTGTACAAAGCAAGGGGATTGCTCCAAAACATAAGGACCCTCTCAAGTTGAGGGAGCCAAAGAAGGAGATGATTTCTGAGGCGAGTGAAGCGGAGCAAGAGGAAAGTGAGAAGCTTGCTGCTCTGGAGGCTATGGAGAATGAATATGGGCGGAAAAGAAGCGCGAAGTACATACCGAAACATAAGCATTGATTGATAGGGTAGCGAATTCAATGTATATATGACTCCGAATAGCCGATTGCCATGATTCGGCTTCTTGTGCCGAGCTTCGGCAAATGATGTTAAGTGACCGATCGTATGCTATAAACCGGCGAGATTACTTGGCAGATTTCCACCATAATCGAGGATATGTCAAGTACGCCCTTACAAAGGCGGGGTCCTCGATCCTCCGCTGTGCAATAGTCACCACTAATGAAATATTCTCTCTCTCCTTAACCCAAAACATTCAGTTATTATCACATTATCACAACAAATCCGTCAATATGAGCGTCCCCACTGATAATGACTGGCAACCCAAAGCCATCGTCTTCGATCTTCTCACCGGCCTCCAAAACTCATGGGATCTATGGGACGCATCAACCCCATCCAAAACCCACCATGACGGCGGCCGCTGGCGTCAACGCTATCTCGAAATCACCTTTGGCACTGGCTCCTACAAGCCCTACGAAGACCTCGTCAAACAAGCCGCCGCTGAAGTCGGCCTCCCGCCATCAGCGCCCGAAGCGCTCCTCAAGAACTGGTCCAGCATCAAAGCGTGGGATGAAGTTCCCTCTGTTCTCCAAAGCTTAAAAGCGCAGGGCTATAAACTTGGCGTTATTACCAATTGTTCTAAGTACTCGGGATATATTGCGATTCGCGGTGTTGAGGAGCAGGCTAGTGCTGGGTTTGAGACGCCGTTTACTTTTGACGCTGCTGTAACTGCTGAGGAGAGTGGGTTTTACAAACCTGTCAAGGAAGCATATCACGCTATCCTGCCTAAGCTAGGGGTGAATGCTGAGGATATTCTGTTCGTTGCTGGAAGTGCAGGGGATGTTGAGGGTGCGACGAATGCGGGGATGAAGGTTGTTTGGCATAATAAGATTGGGTTGACGAAGAAGGGAAACGCAGTCCCGTTGAGGGAAAGCAGGACTTTGGATGATGCTCTGAAGGGGTTTTTGAAGAAGCGCGAGTAGTGATTACATGTATCCAAGCTTTCTCTCACAGAGTTGGTGATTGGTGTCTTTTGCCCTGGAGCTCCATAAACTGTAATTTGTTTAGACTGGGTTAAGCATATTTCTTTCGACTTAATTTAGGTCACTTTGATCTTTCGAGTCATTTCTCCGAGTTATCTGTCACTTATTTCTGTAGCGAACTAACGATTCAATTTTAGTCAGATTGGCCACTGCGTTTGTCCACTCAGGACATACCTAAGTGGAGTCTCATCAATAGCGTTGCCAATAGTGTACTTTAATATTCACTAGTTCATCCCTAAAGCTCCTCCACCAAATAAGATGGCGTTGGCCCTCCTATTTTGGCATGAATTAAAAAGAGAACGTCAGCCATGTTCAGCCCTCCCGAAAATTTTATTCTTCTTTCCCCTCCGTTCTTGTCCCTCGTTAGTTTGGCATTGGCCATCTTGATTTCTCTCTGCCTGATACATCCTGCCATTCGTTAGCCAGTTCCATTCTCTTCAATGCACTACAACGTTTTGGTCTCGTTGGCCTTTGCCCTGGGCGCAGCAGCAGGTCCATGCAAGCCAAGTGCTTCCAGTAAGTTTTGTCGAGACATTGCCTTGCGGGGAGGCCGCCTGCTAACATCAGCGAATTAGCGATCGTCGGCTCGTCAACTTCACAAGAAGCTTCTGAGACTGCTACTGACTCGTTAACTTCATTACAACCTTCTGAGAGATCCACGCTTCCTGCAACTTTGCCATCCGACTCTAGCTCTCTCCAGCCAACGAGCCTCTCTTCCACAGATTCGGAATCTACTTCGACTGATGCAGCGACCGTTTCCATCACATCTTCCGTTACGTCAGATGCAGAGACCTCATCCACCATTGCTCCTACTTCTACCTCATCTCCAGTCCTTGGAACCTTCAACGCAATCGGCCAAGGCGGTGGTGCAAGCAACACACCAGCCAGACTCCCCCCACCACAGTACGGCTCCATAACGCTGGGCGGGTACAACCCTTCGGATGTAGGACCAGGCGTGTTTTCCATCGAGGCAGGCACTGGGGCCCTTTTTGTCGATGGCTCCAAGATATGTGGCTTCTACGGCGGCGGACAGTCAGCTTCTGTTTATGTTTGCAATGCCACACCCCGGACAAATGAGGCTCCCATCACCTGCGAGCAGGGACAGACAGATGGAGGTGCTCTGAAATGCAGTGCACCAATAATGAATTGCATCGAAGACAATAACGATGATAATGATCCCGTCTGCTATGCCACTGGGGGTGTTTGGACACAATTTATGGGATTCCAGTTGCTGGGCAATTATTACCTTCTTAGTATAGGTTCTCAGGCTGCAGCTACTGGATCAAATGTTCCTATCAGCCTTATTATCCAAGCTCTTTAGGACGGTGTATAGCAAAAACATGTTATAGATGCAATTAGTTGTAGATTAAAAAATAATATCCAAAACTAACATGATTGAAAGAAAAGAAGGAAGAGAAGTTATGAAGGAAAATAAAGAAAGTCACAGCCATGTTATTAATCCTTCTTCTTGAAAATAGCACGCAAAAATGTTTGGCTCTTCCGGAGTGGCACCCCCGATTCCAGAAAGCTACTCCTTTGGTGACATGCCTCCTCGATGCAAGACTGATCTTTACAACACAGCTCAGAGGTGCTTTTTTGGATCCATCTCTGTAGATTGTCATTTGGTGTGATATCATAAGGATGTTGATTACTTGTCAGCACTTCAACAATCGATGCAATGCGCGTATACTTGTCCCAATTAATAATCCTTTCCGAATCTTCTGACCCCTTTCCTTCTTTAGGTAATACGTCTTTATACCGCCCGTTAGTAAAGAAGAGCTCGCTAAGATATGAACGGACAACGGGGAGACATGGACCCGAGGAGGCGACGGTCATGGCTTGGAGTTTCTTGCGATTGCCCGAAGGGTCAACGATCACCCGCAAACAGCGGAGCGATTCCTTGACCGGCAGTGATACTGCATTCCATGAGGCCCTGAGCCTAGCCACAGCATGATCATCTAAGCCAGAAGTAACAGCAACAAGTCCGTCAAAGTTGTTTAACTGGAAGAGATGCTGCGCAACAAGAATCCATTTCCCTATTATAGCGCCGCGATTCTTGGGATCGAGGTCGGTCAGGATACTGTGCTTGACCCAATTGGAGAGCCCGTCGCTGAGCTGCATCATAGATGCTACGTGAGGAGCACTTGACTTGTTTAGCATCCACCTTTCGGCAAGAAGCTCCCTCCTCTGAATAGAGCAGAATATTCTCATCTGCTTGACGGTAATCTGACATGCTAGATGCTTATGACACATGTCAAGAATGGAAAACTGGTCGTTTCGGTCGTTAAAGAAGCTGTTTGCCGTCTTCAGTGTGACCAGATTTGCGTGCTGACATGTGTTGTTGTTCTCGTCGGCGGGCAAGGTATCGTCGTGCGTTTTGTCCGTTTCCAGGGTGGGGAGGTCCTTAATAAGGTGCAGCAAGAATGCGGAGTACATGGGTAGTGCGATATGTATTCGCTGTATGATAAAGTTCTCAAGGGATGTAAGGATACGTTGATCTGTGGCAGGGTTCCAATTCGATTCTAGCCACATTCTAAGAGCACGGCATACTCCAAGATGGATATGTCCTTGCTTAGATGCCTTGGCATAGTCAGCGGCATTGAAGCGCCTGATGAGAGCAGACAGTATCTCCTCTGGAGTACAGAAGAGTTCCGACGTCGCAAAGAATGCCGAGATGAACTGATCTCTGTTTGCTCTTGGTTCACAGTCTGTGAGGCACTTGACCAAAGTAGACAATGAACAGCTTGAAATCTCTGTCCTCACGACGAGCGAGCGATCAGGGACCAAGCCATCGTCTCGTAAGATTGAGGACTGCTTCTTTGAACTCCTTGATAGCTTGATAGAGCTGTAAATTGCTCCCTTTAAAACCGATATGTAATTTAGCAATGCTTCTAAAGGTGCTAATATTAATAGAGAAATTATAAATATAGTCTTAAGCCTTTTAGCTTATTAAATTACTACTAATAATAGTTTACTTTACTATAGTTAATATATTATTTATAGAGTTATATTATAGTATATATATAGAGATATAAACTTAAGGTTATATTTCTTTATATACTTTTTAGTCTTTTCCTTTTAATACTTTAAGGCTTATAATAAGATTTATTAATTATTATAAAAGCTTATAGGTAAAAGCTTATATTAGGGAAAAAAAATATTATATTGTTATTTATTATCTGTATTTATAGCCTAAAGCTTAACCTTATAGGCCGCAGTTATCCTATAGTTAAGATTAAGGACTGTATGTTGACGCTGTGACGAGCCGTGTTGGCTGAGATCCCAGACATCTGAGGTGCTCGGGGGGCCTGGTAGCTCTGTCGTATCTTCTGGCCTTGTATGATGGGTTGGAGTTCCCGCACTATGTATGGCGGAGGGAGAAGCATGGTGCGATCAGGTGGTCCCGTAGGAGAACGTGTGTCTGAAAGATATCGATCGAGGTCAGGTGAGGGTCTTGCTTGCTTGCACTATATTAATTATCGAAAAGAAGATGAGGATGTTCTGTCTTTATAGGTCGGACGGGCGGGAGGAAACTTTGTGCTTGTACAGTACCTGCTAAACATCGACTATCAACAACATGCAACTCATGGAATTAGAAGAAGTAAACATAATCTAAAAGGCATACCGTCAGCTTCATTGGTTGTTCGTGATGAATCATAATCTTTTGACTGCTATTGGGTGCAGGGCGCTGAGGGTGTCAATGCTGATCACAATTCCAGGAACAATGAACCAGAACTTTATCCAGTATTCCTTTCTTTCGTTAAGCTAGAGCAGGAATTGAGTTATGTGCTGTTTGGCATATCGCAAACCAAGGATGATGGAGAACAGGTATGCAAATGTGATGTGATATCTTTCACGTTCCTGATCGCCAAAACTGTCATCAAGGGGTATGGTAAAGGCTTCACTCAGCATGACTTGATCTGGCACTCGGGCACCTGGAACAATTCTTGATAGTATGGCCTTGTGCAGTATCTCGAGGACCTGCATTCCCTGCGGCTAGAAGGTCCAACAGACAGCCCAACCTGGTGGAACAAATCTCCTGCAATACGACGAGAATACGGCGAGCGGCTGGTATGTTCGACTCCCAAGTTCCATTCGAGTGTTTGACTTATCAGCCGCGGTCGATGGTTGTTGATACTGTAATTATCGACATATGCTAGGGGGCACGTTCGAATTCCTAATAGTACAGATGTCAGCCGTGGCGATTTAGAGGTTATATTAATACTGTAATAACCAGCTAATTTGCACTAAAGTAAGTAAATAAATAAGGTTTAAAAGACCCTTAAAAAGGTTAAGTTAAATTAGTTAAGTTAAGGCTAATTTATATTAGCCTTATATTAAATAAGAAAAACTAAGCTAAGATATATATAATTAGGTAAATCTAACTTATAGATTTTTTAATATATTTTTTAAATAATTTTTAATTAATTATAATTAAGTATTAAATAAGTAATTACTTAAAAATTATTATTTTAACTTTTTTAGCTTAGAATTTAATTTTATATAGTTAATAAATAAAAAGTTATATTTACTATATAAAGAAAACTATAATATATATAAACTCCTATTTATACTAATAGTATATTAATATTTTAAGTATAATAGTTATGTGTCTTATTATATAGTTAATTAGCCTTTTTTACTAATTATACTAATATTATAACTTTAGGTCTTTAACTTTAGGCTCCTAAACCTATTTAAAACTTAATACATTTTCCCCCTAAACCCTGTAATTACCCCTTTTTTATTAGTAGGCTTGCCTTTCTGCTTTGCCTTTTTCTTTATTAACTATCCTTAGATAGCAGATTTCGTATTACTGCTTTAGTAAGTATCGTGACGGCGTAGCTATAAGGTTGTTAGTAGTTGCGATTAGAAGGTATAAAGTTAGGTTAGATAGCTTACTATTAGAGTATATTAGATAATTAAAAAGTAGTATTCTTTTAAAGTAAGTTACAGGAGGAAGATTTAGGCTAGCTAAAAAGCAAGGCTTTTAAGCTAGCTTATTTATAATAAGGTTTAGGCTATAAATAAGGCTACTAACTTAATAATATTAACTTAATAAAGCTTTACCCCTTAAAAGGCAATTAATATTTAAATTATACTAGACTTTAGAAATACTTAGATATACCTTTTAAGGCTAACTTATAAATATATAAAAAAAAAAAAAATAATATATATAAAAGTAAAAGGAATTACTATAAATTACTTTATAAAGTAAATTTTAAATTTAAAGTACTTAGGCTATAGTTACTATTTATTATACTTTTTTATAAATTTTTTTTTTTTTTTTTTTTTATATATTATAATATAATTATAATAATTAGTTTTACTTACTAGCCTTATACTTTACTTTTTTTTTTTAATTAAAACTATTACTAGCTTTAATTATTTATATTTATATATTAATACTTTAATTTAGTTTTCCTTTACTTATTATATTATAAGCCTTAGTTATATACTTAAAGATAGTTATTTTTATACTTTTTATATTTTTTATATTTTTATAGCTTATAAAGTAAGTTTTATTATTTTATATATTTTCTTTTACTTTTATTTAATTAAATATACTTTTAATATTTTACTTTTTACTTTAAAATATTAAAGCTACTTATTAAGTATATATTACTATAGCTTATATAGTAAAGATAATTTTAAGTTATTTTTTTATTAGTAATAATAATAATAATAATAAAAATATTATAATTTCCTTTTTTAACTTTTTTAAAAAGTTTTTTTTTAAAAAAAAGAAAAAGATTAAATCTTTTAATAATAATTAAATTATTATAACTTTTATACCTTACTATAAAATCCCTTTTTATATTAAAGTATTTTTTACTTTAAATAATATTTTAAATACTTTTTACTATATATTAAAGGCTTTAACTTTTAAGTTATATAATAGTAATAGTATTTACTATACTATAAAAAACCTTTTTTTTAATTAAAAGTTTATTAAATATTTTTACTTTCCTTATAAGGAATATATATTAAGCTTTTTTATATAAAAAAGCTTTTTAAAGTAATACTTAACTTATTATAACTTTAATAAGTATAAGAAATATTAAATCCTTAAATACCTTTATAAGTAAGTATATATTTATTTTTTTATAACTTTTTTTACTTTAATTAGCTAATTAATATATAGTTATAATAAAGCTTTTTTAATAGTTAATTATATAGTTAATTTTACTATTAAAGTTAAGCTTAAAGAAAAGACTTTTAATAATAAAAAAATAAAGTATTTTAAAACTATATATATTTTAATTTAATTATACCTTTATAGCTAACTTTTTATTATAATAAAAGCTTTATTATATTAAGTATATAATTAAAAAATTAATTAATACTTTATATATTAAAGCTAGATATTTTAAAAGCCTTTATTACTTTATTTCCTTAGCTCTTTTATATATAAAATATATTTTTAGTTCTATACTTTAATTTCTTTACTTTACTTTTTAGAAATTATATAAATAAATAAGCTTAGTTATTTCTTAACCTAGCCTTTTTACTATAAACTTTACTTAAATTAAGCTTATATATAAAAAGGCTTATAAGGCTATAAAGAAATAAGCTTTTATATTTTAAGTTAAGAATTAAATTATTATTTTAAATAGTAATAAAAAAAAATAGTTAATTACTTTAAGTTATTAATTAGGTATAACTTTATATAATTACTTTATATTAAGTTAATTTAGTAATTTACTTTAAAAATCTTAAATAAATATAAATATTTAAGCTATTTACTATTAATAAGTAAATTTAATTAAATAAAATTAATTATAACTTTAATATAATTATACTTTTAAACTATTTCTTTTTATTAGTAATTTATTATAATATATTTAGTAATAATTAAAAGTATTTAAATTACTATTTTATAAGTATTTTAATTAGCTTATTAATAAGTATTTTATTAATTTTAAAGTATATTATATTAAATAACCTTTTTTTAAACTTTTACTTAAACTATATATTATATATATTTATATTTTAAAGGTAAAGAATAATAATAAGAAAAAAACTATAAAAAATAATAATTTTTAATAGTTTTAATTATAAGCTAAGTATAAATAGCTATAAAGGTTTAATTAAGATAAGGTCTTTATTATTAAATAGGAAATTAAGTAATTAGTTTAATAATATTAAATATAAGGATAAAAAGTATAAAATTAAGTATAAAAAAGTATAAAAAAGCTAAGGTTTTAAGGAAATTCTATCCCTTTATATCTATTAATATAAATATCCTTTTAACCCTACTTATAAGGCTAGACCTCTTACTTTAGGCTACTTATCTTAACTATTATATAAGTCCTTATATAGTTTTAATATATACCCTTATACCTAAGAAACTATATTAAGTAAGTAATTTACTAAAAGTAATTATATATATATAATAAGCCTTTTTTTTTAGTATTTTCTTTATAATTAACTAATTAATTAATTAATATCCTAATAAACTAACTAATTCTTTCCTTTTAACCTTAATTTCTTATTACTATTTATTTTTTATATAATTAACCTAGCTAAGCTTAGGAATAGAAGGTATTTACTATAGTATTTTAAATATTATTTTACTAATTAAAACTTATTAGCTTAATAAGTATAAAGCTAGCTTAAGTTTTTAAGGTTAAAAGATAAAGGTATTTAGGTTTTCCTTAAATAGGTAAATTTTAGGTTTTTAGTTTTTTAATTAATTTATAAAAGTAAACCTTTAAATCTTAAATTATTTTTTTAGTAGCTTTTTTATTTCTATTTATTATTTTATAGTAAGCTATATATAAAGTATTTTTAATAAATATAAGCTTATTAATTATAACTATAATAATAGCTTAGTTTAGTATTAAGCTTAAATAAGCTACTAGTTCTTAGCCTTTAGGCTATAAACTTAGCTATATAACTAGCTTAAGAATATACTTAATACTAGGTAATAAAAGTAAAGAAAAAAATAAACTAAAGCTTTAATATCTTAGTAATAAAAGTAAAAAAAAAAAGAAATTAAAGCTTTAATATCTTAGTAAATTTATAAATAACTTATAATTTATATAATTTTTTAATTCTAGTATTAAAGTAAGGCTTATAAGTATTAACTGCCTTATTAAGGTAATTTTAATAAACTTTTAACTAGTAATTATATTCTTTAAAGTCTAGGGATATTAAATAGGTATTTTATTATTTAAATAAAAAGTAGTTTAAAGATACTAAATAGGTCCTTTTAGGGCTTAGTAAGGCAGGTTTAGTACTATAAGGGACTTTAAAGCTAGCCTTATAGTAGTTATATAAGCTAGGTAAATTAAAGCCTTTAAAAGTAAAGAAGTTAAGTATATTAGTAATACTAAGCTATAGTTTTAGCTATATATAGGGATTAGTAATAACCTTTATAAAAAGGAGTTTAACTAATTAAATAAATTAATTACTTATTAAGGCTTTAATTAATAAGAAAAATTATTAAAATTTAGTATAATACTATAAATATTTACCTTAAGTTTTATAAGTCTAGTAGCTTAAAGGCTTATTACCTAGGTTAGCTTTATTATAAAAATAGGCTTATAAAACTCTTTTTTTTTTAAGTAGGTATATTATTATAGGACTTAGACTTAATCTATTAAAGCTTATACTTACTTTAGTCTAGCTTTATTTCTAAGCCTAGCTTTTTAATATAAATATAGTTATATTCCTTAAGGTAGCTAAATAGCTATAACTTATCTAGGTTTTAAGAAATACCTTAAACTTACTTTAAAAGTTTAACTTACTTATATACTTTTTTTTAATATATAGCTTTAATTAGCTTACTATTTTTTTTTTTTTTTTAATAAAAGTACTTTCTAGCTATTACTTTAAGCTTTTTAATAATAGCTATTTTAGTTAAGAAATAAACTAGATTCTTTTAATATTTAATAAGGCTAAGTTTTATAACTTTTTAAGGAATTAGTACCTAATTACTATACTAAAAGTAAGTATTATATTAAAAAGGCTTTTTTTTACTATTAATATTTAGTATAAAAGGTAATTTAAAGCTCTTTATAGTTATATATATAGGGCTAATATAAGATTATATAGCTAGATTAAGTAATTAAATAGATAGTAGTTTATAGCTATTAAAATTAAGCTAATATATTAATAAAAATATAAAGTAATTAAAGTTATATAAAATACTATATAGTACTAGCTATTTTTTTTAAGCTAAGACTATAGCTTTAATATAAAAAAATTAGCTTTTTTTATAAGTATTAAAAATATAAAGTTAACTCTTTACCTAGTTCTATAAAATTAAGATTTAGTATTTAGTATTATTAAAGTAAACTATTAAGTTAATAAACTTTCTTTTAGTAATTACTTATCTTTAATTAGTAAGGAAAGTATAGAAATTAAAGTTTATTTTAACTTTTAATACTTTATTTAAAAGCTTGTTTTTATAGTACTAGCTAATTAATTATTTAATATTAGCTAATAAAAAAAGGTTAGTAAAGTTCTTATTACTTATAATAGTAAAGGCCTGCTTATAAATATAATAAATATTAATTATTTTATATAAAGTTATTATTAAAAGCTATATTAAGGTCTTATTACTAGTATATTAGTTTTACTTTATTTACTTAAGTAATTAAATAAGTAAAAAATAGTAGCTAATTTAAGTTATATTAGTTTTACTATTCTTTAGCTATACCTTAAAGCTATTTAATACTAGTACTTTCTTAGTAACTACCTTATATTACTAAGAAAAGTATATAATATTATATATTAAAAAATTAAATAATTTAAAGTTTCCCTAGTTCTTTTATAGATAAACTATAATAAGTTATATTATAAAAATTATATTAAGATAAAAATTATTAGTATTATTATATTTTTTAATATTATAAAAGTCTTTTTTACTATTTTTAATATAGTATTTTCTATAGATAATTAAATATTATATAGTTTTATTAATAAAATAATAAAAATAATACTTATTCTTTTCTTTAAGTATAAGTAAAAAGGTCTAGTTAGGGATTTTACTATATATATATAAGGACTTACTAGTTTAGTAGCTATTATTAAATATTATTATAAGTAGTAAAAGGTAAGTTATAAAGAAAATAAGGCTTTTATTAAACTTAAAAAGTATAAAGACTAACTAATTAAATACTTTTAACCTTAGTATAATAAGGGAAATATATATATAAATATAGAATTTATAATAGTAAAAGTATAAGTTAAGGTAAGTTAAGAATAGCTTTAAGTATTTTTAAAGTATATAAGTAAGAAAGTAGGTTAGCTAATAAAGTAAAAAGTATATAATATATTAAATAAAAAAAGGAAAAAGAAATTAAAAAAAAAAAAAAAAAAGCTTTTTATACTTAAAAAAACCCTTTATATAGCTATATTAGTAATTTATTATAACTTATACTTAAAGCTTTTATCTTAAACTTAAAATCCTTTTTTTTTTATTACCTTTTACCTTATTTTCTTTTTTTTAATTTCTTTAACCTTTACCTTAACTTTTCTTATTTAACTAATCTTTTCTTTTACTTTTAACCTTTTAATACTAATACTTACTATTATATTTACTAAAGCTCTTAATAGCTTTAATCTTTTTAAAAAGGAAAAAAAGACTATTTTAAATTTTATTATAGTTACTAATTACTATATTTATAAGTTTAAGTTCCTTTATAAAGTTAATTATTACTAGTAATTATATAGTAGTATTTAAATTAGTATAAAAGACTTTAAGAAGTTTATCTTTTTTATATTTATATATATTATTATTCTTTATATTATTTTTTATACTAACTAATCCTTTAAGTCTTTAATTCTTTTAATATTTAAATCTATATTAATATAGCTCTTAATTAAATATAATATTCCTTATATATTAAACTTTTATATTTTTCTTTTTTTAATTCCTTAATACTAATTATTAAGTTAGCCTTTACTTTTTAGAAAAATATACTTATATATACTAACTAAAGTAATACTACTTTTACTAAATAGCTTATTAAGTATACTTATTAATAACTCTAACTTATATATATTTTAGTTAAGTTTACTTATTATTAAGGCTTATTTTTTTCTAAGCTTATTAAAAGTAAACCTTATTTTAAAGCCTTTTTAATTAGTTCCTTTAGCCTTTATAATCTTAAAATATACTAAAACTATATTAATTCCTACCTTTTTATTACTAGCTAGAATAATAAGTATTTTTTCTAGCCTTTTTATTATTATATTTTAATTAAAGGTTTTTAAAGTAACTAATATTTTAACTATATTTAAAATATAAAGGCTAACTATAACTAGTATTTTTTCTTTATTTACTAGGCTAATAACTTCTTATCTAGCCTTTTTAAGGCTTTATTACTAGAAAAAAATAGTATTATTAAAGTAAGCTTTTCTTTATAGGCTAAAAAGTCTTACTAAGTCTTTATAAATTAACTAAACCTTTAGTCTTTTTTAAAAATTACTAGCTAATAGCCTATAATACTATAAAATAATAAACTAAATAGTATAGTAATAATTAAAAGTATTAAATTTATAGTTAACTAGCTAGTAAGTAAAAAATAAAGTATCTTTAGGTAGTAAAGACTAGGTTTATAATATAAAATTTATAAAACTAGGTAATTAATTAGTACCTTAGCTCTTAAAACTATATTTTCCTTATAATAAATTTTACTTTATTTAAACTTTTTAAGGTTTATATTCTAAAAATCTATAATTTTAATATTATATTTAAAAAATTTAAAATATATTTAATACTTATTTAAAATATTAAAAGTATATTTTTAGTATATTTAATATATTATTTAGGTATTTAGGTAATATTTAATTTAAATTTAAAGTTTTTAAAGTATATTTAAGCTAACTTATCTTTTTTTTATTTAAACTTTACCCTTTTTATTTTAATAAAATATTAATTTTCTAAAGCTATTTTTCTTTTATTTTAAGTAATCCTTTACTTTTAAAGCCTTATTTAGTATTTTATATTTATACTTTTTAAGTATTTTCTTTTTAGTCCTTTTTTAGTTTATATTTTTCCTTTAACTTAGGTTTTTTATACTATTCTTTTTTTTTTTTTTATATAAAGTAATTTCTTTAAAGATTATAGGCTTTTTTTTTTAATAGTATTTTTTTTTAAGCCTTTTTTCTTTATATTATAATATTATAAATTTTATTTCTTTATATTACTATTTATTTCTTTCTTTTTTACTTAAAGTAAAATACTATAAAATACTTTTAATATTAATAACCCTAGAATTTATATTTTTAGTTACCTTAAAGTTAAGGCTTTTAAGATTTTTATTAATTAATTTAAAATTAATTAATTAGTTTATAAGTATTTTTTTTACCTTTTAAAAGCCTTTTTAATTATACTTTAAAATATATTTTTAAACTATAATTTAGATTTAATATAAGGTTTAATATACTTAAGTTTTTCTTTTTATCCTTACTATTATTAATCTTATTTTTAAAGTTAAAAATTACTTTAATTTATAATATTAATTAAGTTATTCTTAGTTTTAATTAATTAAATAGTTTAATATTTTTAGCACTAAGAATAAGGCTATATAAAGGTATAGTACTTTTTTTTTTTTATCTAGCTTTAAGTCCTTTTTATAGGTTTACTACTTATCCTTATTTTTAATAAACTTTTAAAGCTAGTTTCTATAAACTAACTTATTTAAAGGCCTTACTATACCTAGCTTTTAAAGTAAATAAAAGTTAGCTTTAAAGTAATACTTAATAATATAAAAAGGGCTATTTTATTTCTTAGTTATTTTATACCTAACTAATATATTATTTACTTTTAAAATATTATATTTAAAAATAAAGTCCTTAACTTTTAAAAGCTATTACTATATTTTATACTTAAGCTTTTTATTATATTAAGCTATTACTTATTTTTAGTATTTAGTAA
>NFZR01000061.1:0-62496 GCA_002165215.1 Fusarium pininemorale | reverse complement strand
TTATTAAAAAATTAAATATTTTAATAATTAATATATAAAATATAATTAATAAAGTTTTATATAATAAAAATAATATAATATAATATTATAATAATTAAAATAAATAACTTAAAGTAAAAAGTTTAGCTTTATAAGTAAAGTTAAAAGGATATTTATATTAATAAATATAAAAAAAATAAATTCCCTTAAAACCTTAACTTTTTTATACTTTTTTAAATTAAATTTTATACTTTTTATTTTTATATTTAATATTATTAAATTAATTACTTAATTTTTTATTTAATATTAAAAATTTTATTTTAATTAAATATTTATTACTATTTATACTTAGTTTATAATTAAAACTATTAAAAATTATTATTATTTATAGTATTTTTTTTATTATTACTTTTTACTTTTAAAATACTTACTTTTTAATATATTATAATTTATAGTATTATATATTATATATTAAAAAATATAATAATTTTAATATTAACTTTTAAAATTATATAATTATTACTTTAAACTTTATAATTTAATTAATTTTATTAAAATTAATATTAAAATTATTATTTATTATTTTTATATTAATTATTATTTTATAAAGTAAATATATTTAATTAAATAAATTTTATTAAATTAATTATAACTTTTTTTTAAATATAAAACTTTTTATTTTATATAATTAACTTTAATAAATTCTTTATATAATTAACTTTAATAAATTTTTTTAAATAATTTTATTATATATAAACTTTAAATATTATTTAATAAACTTTTATTTATAAATTAATAAAAAATACTTTTATAAATATAATAATATTTAAAATTTAATAATTATATTAATATTTTTTTATTTTATAAAAATATTATTAATTTTTATTATTTAAAAAATAAATATATTTTAAATATTATATTTTTATTATAAATAACTTATTATAAAAATAATTTAAAAGTAAATAATAAAAATATTATATTTAAAAATAATTAAATTAAGTAATTATTTATTTATTTAATTATTATATTTAATTATTTATATTTATATAATTTTTTTTTATATTACTTTATAATTTACTTATTATTAAAAGTTAATAATATTTATATTTTAAATTATTTAATATTACTTATAATAAATAAAAAATAGTTAAAGTTATTATTAATAAATAATTATTAATTATTAATTATTTATATTTAATATTTTAATTATAATTAAAATTAATATTTATTAATTTAATATAATTAAAATAAAAAACTTATAAATAACTTAAAGTTAATTAATTTTTAATAATTTTATAATTATTAATATAACTTTAAAAAATAAATAAATTAAAAAAAGTTAAAATTATAAAAAAGTTATAAACTTTATAATTAAGCTTTTTATAACTTTTTAATTAATTAAATAATATATTTATTATAATTAAAATTATTTAAAATATTATAACTTAAAAGTAATTTTATTATTAAATTTATTAAAATTTTAATTTAATTAAAAACTTTAAAGTTAATACTTTTATAATTAATATTAAATAGGTAGTTTAATTTAAGTTAGGGTTAGGTTAAACTTATATAGGCTTATAGGCAGGGCTAGTTAGGTAATAAATAGTAGTTAAAAGTATATAGTAAGGGTAAAAGATATTAAATTTAAATATACTTTTTTAAAAAATAGTAAGTAAATAGTTAGGTAGCTAATAGTAATATAAAGATAGATTTTAAAGGCAAAGGGGTATTTAAAAATTAATTAAAAAGAAGGAAAAAGAGTTAAAAAGGGTTAGAAAAGGCAAGGTAAGTATAAGGACTAAGATAGTATAGCTAATAAAAAAATTAAAAAGAGTATAATATTTATAAGGCAGGGAAGGATAGTAAATAAAAAAATTAAAAAAAGTATAATATTTATAAGGTAGTAAGAATAGGGATAGTTTATAGTAAATATAAAAGATATTATTAAGGCTAATAAATAGGGCATAATAAGAAGTAAACTATAATAAGATAAGGTAAGATAAGATAAGATAGGATAAGATAAGGAAAAGAAATATAATATAATTAAGTAAAAAAAAAAAGGGAAAGGAAAAAGTAATAAGTATATAAAGTAGTAAGGAGGTAATAGCCCTAACTAGTTAGTAAGAATAATAAAGTAAAGCTAAGGCTAAGGAAAGTAAAGATAAAAGTAAAGCTAGCTTATAATAAATATAAGCTAAGCTAATTAAAAATAATTAATTAAACCTAGAATTTTAATAAGAATTTAATAGTAAGTAACTAACTATAGCTAAGGCTAAAATAAAATATTACTATCTTTAAATAAATATATATATATAATATATATATAAGTATTTTAAAAGAAGCTAGTAATATAATAAATACCCTTACTAATTATAATTATATTACTAAGTAAAGAAAGAAAGGGAATTATTATATAAATAGGTATAGCTTTTAAAAAAGATACTAGCTAGGTTAAAGGGATAAGGTTTATACTATATAATTTAATAAAAATAATATAAACTAAGGGATAATATAAGCTATAGTAAAGTAAAACTACTAAGTCTATTAACTTATTTACTATAAAGCCTACTTATAATATAGTATTAAAATATATATAATAGCTAGAAAGCTATTAAGCTAAAAAGAAGCTAGGATTTAAGTATAAGCTAATAGTAGCTATAAAAGTGCTATAATAGTTAGTATAAAATTAATAGAAAATTTAAAAAAAGTATAATAGCACTTTATAGCAGGCCCTACTAGCTAATAGGCCTTTTTACTATTTAATTAGGTAGTAGTAGCCTAAGGATATAAAGGAAAAAGTACTATCTTACTTAAAATAACTAGATTTATTTTATTTAAAAACTTACTTATAGTTTAAAGATTTAAGAAAAGGTAAAAGGCTATTATAAACTTAGTTATATAGTATTATAAGCTACTAATTAATTTAATTCTTTACCTTATTACTTAAATATAAAATACCCTAGCTAGCTAGAAAGCCTTTATTACTATATTTATAGCTATAAGTAGCTAATAAAAAAAAGGTAAATAATAAGGATTACTAAAGGCTAAGCTAAACTAAATAAAAAAAAGCTATTACTAGTACTAGCAGGTTAGGGCTAAGTATAGAGATATATAATTACCTAGTACTAAAGCCTAGAAATACTAATACAGAACCTTAAGTAACTTAAATATTACTTTAAAATAATAAAAAAAATATACTTAGTTACTAAATATTACTAAGAATTAGAGCTAGCTATACTAAGTATAGCTAAAGCTTAAGTTTTTATAAAAAGAAGCTAAATACTTTTATATTTTTTAAAAATCTATCCTTTTACTTTATATTTTTCCTTTTTTATTCCTTAAGATAGTAAGGCTAATAAAAAGGAAAAAATAAAAAAACTAATAATAAATAAATAAGTAGCTAAGATTATAGGATTATAAGTAAAGTATTAATAACTAATTACCTACTAACTAACTAATTAGGTAGCTAGTTACTTAAAATAAATTATAATATCTTTTAGTAGCTTAGTAAACTATCCCTTAGGTCTAGCCTAATAAAGGCTAGATAATTAAAAAATAAAGCTAATAAGAAAAGTAATAATAGCTATTTAAATAGTAATAATAGCCTAAAAGTATAATACAGTCCTTAGTAGCTTTAAACCTATAGGCCTAGGTAAAATATACTAAAACCTTTTTTTATAAATAGTAACTATAAACTAATTTTAGCCTCCTTACCTTTAGCTATAGCCTTAAAAAGTAATTAGTAGTAATAGCCAGGCAGGCTATATAAATCCCTTATTACTAGTTTATACTAAGGGCTTAAAAGGCCTTATAAATCCTTTATTATTATAAATACTAGTTAGTAGTAAGGGTTTAAAAGGCTATATAAATCCCTAAGTACTAGTTAGTAGTAATAGTAATAGTAATACTAGTAGTAAGGGCTAGTAAAGTAATATAAAAGGCTATATAAATTGCTTATTATTAGTTTATACTAAGGGCTAGGAAGGCTATATAAATTGCCTATTACTAGTTTATACTAAGGGCTAGGAAGGCTATATAAATTACTTATTACCTAAAGACTTAAAATATAATAATAAGATAATAGTATTATTAATAGGCAGGCTACCTTTATACTAGTAGCTACCTAATTAAATAAAAGTAATATACTAGCTAATAAGAATAGTAATAAAGCAGTCCTTAAAGGTAATATTATTTATATTAGTATATTCCCTAAGCTAGTATTTAAAAACTATAACTAGGCTTTATAACCTATACCTATTTATATAGGCCCAGGCCCTATATAGCTAATTAATTAAATAGCTACTTATAATATTTACTATAGTAAACTAACTAATCCTATAGCCTTAAGGTTAACTTTACTAGCTATAAAAAAGGAATATAAGTAAGGGCTAATTAACTATCTATCCTTACTACTTACTTCTTAACTTTAAGAAAAGTAAGTAGTAAAGTACAGGAGCTTTATAGTTAATAGTAGCTATAATAAAGTATATAATTTAGTATTCCTTAATTAGGAAAGCCTTTTAAATACTAATATTAGTAGCCTAGCCTTACTACCTTTACTAAACTTATTACCCTTTACCTTAAAGTATAGGCTATTAAGTATCTTTAGTAATACTAGTAACCTTAGTACTACTTTATTAAATAATCTTCTAAGCTTAAAAGAGCTAGTTAGATATTTTTATATAGTATTTAGTACTAGCTAAAGTAGCTAGTTAACCTCTAGGACTTAGTAATAAAGCTTATATATATTATTTACCTTTCCTTATATACTAGTAACTTATAATAACTAAAACTATATACTTTTTACCTTTATAGCCTTATATAAGGCTAGTAACTAAACCTTAATAGGTAAGTAAGCTATATACTATAGCTAAGTCTTAAAAAGCTTTTTTATATTTAAAAGCTAAGGTAAGGAAGTTAAGGGAAATAAAGTAGCTATTTCCCTTTAGCCTAGCTATCTATATACCTATTATTATATTACTTATTAGGAACTAATTAATTATATAAAGGCTAACTTACTTTATACTAAGACCTTAAATGCTAATTTTTATACTTACTTTATCTAGAAGTAAGCCTGCTACCTTACTAGTATATTACTGCCTTTTTTATTAATATTAATACTAAGCCTAGCCCTTAAACTTAAAAGCTAGGTACTATTACTAAGTAAAAGGCCCCTAGCTAATTTCTTATTTACTAAAACTAAAGCTAAGTTACTAGCTAATAAAGCTATTACTATTTTATAATAGTAAAATATTAATAGTATTTAATTTAGTATTAATAGCTTAGATATTATATAGCCTAATTATAAGCTTTTTTTTTTATCTTTTTTACTATTACCTAAGCTTAATATATTAAATAAATAAATAGTCTAGCTATATAGTATTAACCTAGCTAAAATAAAATATATATACCTTAGGTTATTTTATACTACCTATATATACTTTACTATTTTCCTTTTCTTTTTTAATATAACTATTAGTAATATAGTAGCTAGCCCTAGTACTATCTTAACTACTTTCTTAAATAATTAATAGCAGGAACTATATAATTAAATTATTATTTTAGTAGCTAGGTAAGCTAGCCTAGCCTTTACCTTTTAAGAGCTATTAATATTATTTATTATAGCTAAGCGTAAGGCTTACTACTACTAGAAAAAGCTAGTAACTAATTATTAGTATACTAATAATAGTAACTATACTAGCTACTTATAGTATTTATTTTTAATAAAAGACCTTATAGCCTTTAGCTAACTATTAGTTAAAAAGGCTAATAATATTTTAATTTACTTTTAATATACTAACTTTAACTTTTCCTACTTTACTAACTTTAAGCTTATTTTATAATTATATAATTTAAAAAATGCCTTTTAAGGCACTACCCTTAAGAAAGTAATTAATTAACTAGGTTCCTAAGTACTTAGCTATTTTATACTTTATAAGCTTAACTTAAACTCGTTCTAGCTTAATATTAGCTACTAAGACTACTTAGTATCTTTCCTATATCTTACCTAGTTACTTACCCTTATATAAAAAGCACTAAAGTATAAGAGGTATTACTAAGATTTAATTTATATTATATAGGCAGCTAGTAATTAACCCTAATTCCTTAACTTTACTTACTTTTAGTTCTTTTTACTTAATTAATTTAAAACTTATATATTAAAAGCATTACTATTATTAGTAATTAGTAACCCTATAAGCTATAATAAGTAGCTTTATATTTTATAGGTAAAGGCCTATAACTATAATAAGGAACTTTTCTTTACTATATATAGTAACTATTAGCTTTTTAGTAATATAAGCCTTTTTTTACTAGTATTACCTTAAGACTTAATTAATTAGTTATATTAAGTAAGCTAAAAGGGAAATAGACTAGCTAATAATTACTAAAAATATAGCTAAATCTTTAATATTTAAAATACTTATAAAAGTTATTTTAATATAGTCTAGTTAAGTATATAGGCCTCTTACTATAGTATATACTATAAGGTAATATTTTAACTTAATAGTATTTTATTTTTATAGAAATACTAAGCCTTTAAACTAAAAGACCTTTAAAAAATTAACTATAAATCTATTATAAAAACATTTTACCTTAATAGCTTAGCTAATAACTAACTGCCTTTTTAGGTTTTACTAATAAGGTATATAAACTAGCTAATTATAATAAATACTGCTTATTTTATTTAACTTCTTAACTATATTTTTTATAAGGTAGTAAGGAACCTAAAAGTAATATTTTTACTATAAGCCCTAGCAGGTTAAAGGGCAGTATAGCTAACTAAGGTATTTAATTAAATATAACTAAATAATAATAGTATATTAATACTTTATCTTTTTATAATACCTAAGGACTCTAGCTATAATGCCTTTTTACTTATTGCCTTTTATATTATAATACTTTTTATATATTTCCTTATCCTTAGCCTTATAAGTAAGGCTAGGTATTTATTTAATAAGTAAATCTAGGAAGCTTAATAGTATACTTAAGCTAGCACTTTAAAAGGAAATAGTAAAAGTAAACTTACTATATAGGGTTTAGCTTATTAGGAATAAGGGTATCCCTAGGGCAGCTATAACTAGTAGCTATCTAATTAGGTATAAAGAGGTTAATAATACTAGGCTACCTAGGCTTAAATTATTATTTACTATAGGCTAGGACTTTTTACCTAAATAAAAGAAAATAGTATAGTATAGCTTATATTAAATTATATTAACTAGATTACTAGCTAGCTTACCCTTAAGGTCTTTTTATATATATATATTTAATAATACTTACTATAAGCTAAGCTAGTATTACCCTTTATAGTTACTTTACTAGCCTTAAGGTTTATTACTATTAAGTAATATATATATTAGTAATTTATATTTATACTATAATTAAGGTCTTGTATTAGTACCTAGGCTAGTAGTATTACTATACTAAAGTATACCTTTAACTTTAATATTAACTTTAAAAAAAGCCTACCTAGTAATACTATCTAGGCTAAAATTATTTAATTACTTACTTTTATATTTTAAAAAATTACTTATACTTATAATTTCTATTTTCTTATTAAGCTTAAGTTATAGTAAACCTTACTATAAAAAAGTACTTAGTTTTTTAAGGCTACTTTATTTTTACTATAAATTAAGAGTTTAAATAGGTTAATTAAGCAGGTAAAAGTACTTAAAAGCTATATTTTAGTAGCTTATAATATTAAATAAGTATTTACTAAAGTATATTAGCTTTATTACCTAGGATTTAAAAAAAAGGAAAAGTAAGGAAATAGCTAGGGTAATATAGCTAAAGGTACTAAGTAATACCTAACTATAGTTAGCCTTAGTAATAACCTTTAATACTATTTACTATACCTATTATAGCTACTACTTCCTTACTAAATAATATTTTATTAAAATAAGCTTTTAATAAATAATTTTTAAAGCCTTTTTATTTTTAACTAGCTTTTTAAGCTATCTTAAGATACTAGTAAAAATACCTTACTTTTATAAAATAACTTAAACTATCTTATATTATATTAATAGTATAAAATACTATTTTAAAGTATTTTAAATAGCTATAATATTAATTTTAACTAGAAAATAAGCTAGTATATTAAGTATTATATTTTTATTTTATTTAAGGCTAACCTAACTAAGCTAGTTATATATTTAAAGGTATTTAGCTATACTAACCTCCCTTAATTCTTTTAGATTAAGATATTTATACTATACTTTCTTAACCTAGTTTAGAAAAGAAAAGTAAAATTTTTATAAAAGTATAGATTAAGGATTATTATACTTTTCTTTATACTATAGGATAGTAAAATAAAAAAGCTAATAATACTAATACTTAAAGTCCTTTATACTATTACTATTAGCCTTCTTTAGCCTTATTTATAGTAGCTTAAATTTAAATTTAAGTAGCTTTAAAACTAGTAATTAGCCCTATACTAGTAATATAAGTAGTTACTAGTAAGTAATTAAAGTAAAGCTAAAGAAAAAGTAAAGTAATAATATAAGTCTAACTATATTATTTTTAAAAAGAGAATATAAGGCTTTATTAGTTTTATTTAAAGCTAGTAAGGGTAATAGAAAATGCCTTATAGTTATATAGCTAGCTTACTAATAAAGGCTAATTACTTTACTAATTTTCTATAAGTCCTTACTAAATAAACCTAAATAAATAAACTTCCTTTTAAAAACTATAAGGGTAAAGAATAGAAACTTTTTCTTACTACTAAAGACTTTATTTTAATCCTACCTATATACTAATTCCTTTACTAAGCTAGTAAGATCTTAAGTTTAATTATATAAGTAGTACTAGAAAGGTCTAAATACTATAAGTATTATAAATTATAAAATAATCTTTTTTATAGCTTATAGCTCCTTAACTAAGGTAAGAATTAATAGTAAGTAATAAAGACTATATTACTTACTTTTATCCTTACTAATAAGTTAAATAATACTATAAAATAGGATAACTTATTATAGTAATTCCTTTTATAGGAATATTTACTTAAGGAATATATAGTTTAGTTAGTTAAGTATATTATTTATTATAATAGTAAGTTAGCTAGATTACTTTTTATTTTTAATATTACTTAGTATAGTGCTAATATAATATAAGCTTATTTACCTTTTTTTAGTCTTAGTAATTTACTATTTTAAAAAGTAAAGGTATTTAATAGTTATATATAATTAAAAAGGGATTATTTATTTAAAAGCTATTTAATTATATAGCTAATTTATAACGCTATAGGATTTAGATATATACTATTTAAATATTAATATAATTATAACCTAATACTAAAATATTTAAAAAGCCCTTAACCCTTTTATACTTTTCTATTTATTTACTATTTAGTATTATTTATTTTTATTTATAATTACTTAATACTATATAATTAAATTACTTAGTAATTATAGCTACTACCTTAGCTTTTAGTAAAGCTACTATTCTAGCTACTACTCTAGCTACTATGCCCTTATTACTTTATTTAATAGCTTAATTAACTACCTATATCTCTATATATAAGTTTTAAAAAGGCTTTATAGTAATAATATAAAATATAATAGTATATATCTAGTTCTTTTACTTAGTATTATTTATTTTTATTTATAATTACTTAATACTATATAATTAGATATTACCTAGTAGTAAGGATACTTACTATATAACCCTAACCCTAAAAACTAAAGCCTTATTAACTATTTTTACTGGATTTTTAGTAATATATTTTTTACTTATTTTTTATTATTTGCCCTTATTTATAACTATATAGTATTATATAATTAAATATTAAGGCATTATTATAGCCTATTAAGGCTAATATAAAAGCCTTTTTTACTTTTATTACTTAATTTAGTAGGCTTGCTTAACTACTTATATTTTAATATATAGGTTATAGAAAGTATTTATAATAATTATATAAGATATAGTAGTTTATATATAGAAGCTAAGGCTTTACTAAGAAGCCCTAGACCTTTAGACCTTTATATACTTTATTATTTACCCTTATAGGGCTATTAAAATATTATTAAAGGTATTAGTCTCCTTAAAGCCTTTTAAAGAAAGTATATTAAACTATATAGTATTATTTTACTTAAGGTTAAGCTTATACTAAGAGATAAGCTATAACCTAAACTTAGTTATAATAAGTAAAGAGCTTATTAAAAGCTTTTTTAATAATAAAATAAAGCTTATAGCCCTTTACCTTATAAGGGCTAGATCCTTAAGGCTATCTAGGCTTGCCCCTTGCCCTTAATATAAGGAATATACTTATTTACCTTTTCTTAACCTTATAGTTAAATCTTCTTTATAGTTATAACCTATTTAGTATTACCTATATATCTTTACTACTATTTAGTATTACCTAATTAGCTAGAAAAGGACTTATATATACCTAGTTCCTTTTATAATAATAAGGTAATAAGTATTATAAATAGGAAATTTAAATAACTTTTTATACTAGCACTTATAGAATTATAAATATATAGCTAGGATTTAGTAATACTATAAATTTAATAAATAGGGTAAGGAGCTAGGAAGTATTTAGCTAATATATAGTAAAAGTAATATACTTTATTATAAGTAATATTTAGTATCCCTTTTAGTATAATATCTTTTTATTTTATTAAAAAGAGATTTTTATTTTTTAGAATTTATATATATCTTTTTTATATAATTAAAAGATTTTATTATAGTAATTTTTCTAATCTTTCTTACTTATAGAATATTTATAATAAAAGCTATAGCTTCTTAGTAATATAATATATACTAGATAATTAGGGTTTAACTTTATATAAGTATATAATAACTATAAAGAAGATTATACCTAAAGGGCAGGAAAAGGGAAAGGCTATAGGCTTAATTAACTACCTATATCTTAATAAATAGAATTTAATAAGGATTTAAAATAATTATATAAGATATAGCAGTTTAAGTAAAGGAGCTAGATATTATACTTATTTAAAGTTTATATATATCCTTTTTAAGTAATTAAAAGGAATTATTATAGTATTTTTTTAAATCTTTTTTATTTATAAGCTATCTAGAATAGGAAGCTATATTTCCTTAGATTTAATTAAAAATACTTAACTACTAAAGATTTTAAATATCTTTTTATTTATAAAATATAATATTAAAATATTTAAAAATATAAAAATAAAAAGAATAGTTTAAAGTAAAAAATTAAAGAGCTATACTTACTTTATATAAGTATATAATAACTATAAAGGAGATTATACCTAAAGGGCAGGATAAAAGGAGTTAAAAGGTATAATAAACTTTTTATATTTTAAAGTAAAAAATCTAGTAAGTATATATAACTTATAATAAAATAGTTACTATATTACTAGTATTTTTTATTATAACTTAAAGCCTATAAGTAATAATTTTATAAGCCTTTTTTATTAAACTTAACTTCTTAAGGATTACTAAAAGAGCTTAAAAGTAATTTATAGAGAATATTATACCTAAAAAGTAAGAAAAAAGGAATTACTAGGCTTAATTAACTACCTATATCTTAATAAATAAAATCTAGTAAAGATTTTAAATAATTATATAAAATATAGTAGTTTAGGTAAAGGAGCTAGCTATTATACTTATTTAAAGTTTATATATATCCTTCCTAAGTAATTAAAAGAATTTACTATAGCTTTCTTTTTAATTTTTTTTATTTATAAAATATTTAAAATAAAAAGCTATAATTTTCTATTTCTAACTAAAAATACTTAAGTATAAAAGCTTTTAAATATCTATTTATTAATAAGATATAATATTAGGCTAATTTAACTAAAAATACTTAATTACTAAAGCTTTTAAATATCCTTTTATTAATAAGATATAATATTAAGCTATTTAAAAATATAAAAATAAAAAGAATAGTTTTAAGTAAAAAGATTAAAAAGCTATATTTACTTTATATAGGTATATAATAATACTAATAGAAATTATATATAAAGGGCAGGAAGAAGGGAATTTTTAAGCTTAATTAATAGCCTATATCTTAAGGAATGGAATCTAGTAATAGCTTTTATATTATTAGTATTCTTTACTATTACTTAAAGCTTACAGATAAATTTCTTATAGGCCTTCTTTATTAAGCTTAACTTCTTAAGGATTACTAAAAGAGCTTAGAGGTAGTTTATAAAGAAAATTATACTTAAAGGGCAGGAAAAAAGTAATTACTAAGCTTAATTAACTACTTATATCTTAATAAATAAAATTTAATAAAAATCCTAAATAATTATATAAAATATAGCAGTTTAGATAAAGGAGCTAGCTATTATACTTATTTAAAGTCTATATATATCCTTTCTATTTAATTAAAAGAATTTACTATAGTATTTTTTTAGATTTTTTTTATTTATAGGATATCTAGAATAAAGAGCTATACTTACTTAGATTTAACTAAAAATACTTAATTACTAAAGCCTTTAAGTATTTTTTTATTAATAAGATATAATATTAGGTTTTTTAGGCTTATTACCCTTACTTTTAGTTTTAAAAGTATACTTTATTACCTTTTTTATTCTTTTTAATTTAACCTCCTTTATAGTTATTAACTATTTAGTATTATTTATATTTATTTATAAGTATTTAATACTATATAATTAAATAATAATAAGTAGTTATAGCTATTACTTTAGTTTTTAAGCTTTTATTACTTAATTTAGTAAAGTTAATTAACTGCCTGTATCTTAATATATAGGTTTATAAAAAAAAGGATTATAAATATATAGTTTATAATAGTAATTTTTAAAAATATAAAAACTATATTAAAAGCTATTTTAATAAGTATAAATAGTAAATAGATTATATAAACCTTACTAAGACTAAAGCTACTTATAGTTACTTACCTATAAGGTATACTTATATCTTAACTTTTTTAATTTTAATTAAATTATACTTTCCTTATATTACTTAGTAAAGGCAAAGCCTATAAATAGAATTTATAACTAATATATAAAATATAATACTAAGTAAATTTAACTTAAAATACTTAAGTATAAAAGCTTTTAAATATCCTTTTATTAATAAGATATAATACTAAGTAAATTTAACTTAAAATACTTAAGTATAAAAGCTTTTAAATATCTTTTTATTAATAAGATATAATACTAAGTAAATCTAACTTAAAATACTTAAGTATAAAAGCTTTTAAATATCCTTTTATTAATAAGATATAATACTAAGCTATCTAAAGATTAGCCTATTAAGGATTAGTAGGCTTGATTAACTACTTATATTTTAGTAAATAGAATTTAGTAAAGATCCTAAATAATTATATAAGATATAGCAGTTTAGGTAAAGGAGCTAGCTATTATATTTATTTAAAGTTTATATATATCCTTCCTATTTAATTAAAAGAATTTACTATAATATTTTTTCTAATTTTTTTTATTTATAGAATATTTAAAATAGGAAGCTATACTTACTTAAATCTAACTAAAAACGCTTAAGTATAAAAGCTTCTAAATATCCTTTTATTAATAAGATATAATACTAGGCTATTTAAAGATTAGCTTATTAAGGATTAGTAGGCTTAATTAACTGCTTATATCTTAATATATAGGTTTATAAAGAAAAGGATTATAAATATATAGTTTATAGTAGTAATCTTTAAAAATATAAAAACTATATTAAAAGCTATTTTAATAAGTATAAATAGTAAATAAATTATATAAACCTTGCTAGGACTAAAGCTATTTATAGTTACTTACTTATAAAGTATATTTATATCCTGCCCTTTTAAATCCTTATTAAGTTATACTTTCCTTATATTACCTAGTAAAGGTAAAGGCTATAAATAGGATTTATAATAATAATATAAGATATAGCAGTTTAGGTAAAAAAGCTAGATATTATACTTATTTAAAGTCTATATATATCCTTTTTAAGTAATTAAAAGAAATTACTATAGTATTTTTTTAAATCTTTTTTATCTATAGAATATTTAAAATAGGAAGCTATACTTCCCTAGATTTAATTAAAAATACTTAACTATTAAAGCTTTTAAGTATCCTTTTATTAGTAAAATAGAATATTAGGCTTTTTAGGCTTATTACCCTTACCCTTAGTATTTTAAGTTTATTTTAAATATATTTTAAGCTAATTTTAAATATATTTTAAGTCTATCCTAAATATATCTTAAGCTAATTTTAAATATATCTTAAGGTAATCCTTTAAATATATTTTAAGCTAATTTTAAATATTTAAATTTATAAGGCTATCTAGGCTTACTACCCTTACCTTTAGTTTTAAAAGTATACTTTATTACTTTTTATATCTTTTTAGTCTAACCTCCCTTATAGGTATTGCCTATTTAGTATTATTTATATTTATATATAGGTATTTAAAACTATATAACTAGATAATAATAAGTAGTTATAGCTACTGCTTTAATTATTACTTTAGCCTCTATACTATTATTACTTAATTTAAAAGGCTTAATTAAGTGCCTGGATTTATAGTTTATTTAGTAAGGGTAATATAATTTATATTAATAAAAATATTTAGTATCTCTTTTAGTATAATATCTTTTTATTTTACTAAAGTAAGATTTTTACTTTTTAAAATCCTTATATATATTTTTTATATAATTAAAAGATTTTACTATATTATTTTTCCTAATCTTTTTTACCTATAAAAAATCTATAATAAAAAGCTATAACTTCCTAGTAATATAATATATAGTAGAAAATTAGGGTTTAATTTTATATAAGTATATAATAATTATAAAGAAGATTATACTTAAAGGGCAGGATAAAAGGAGTTAAAAGGCTTAATTAACTTCCTATATCCTAAGAAAAGGAATTTAGTAAGGATAGCTAACTTATAAAAGGATAGTTATTATATTATTAGTATTTTTTACTATTACTTAGAGCTTATAGGTAATAATCTTATAGGCCTCCTTTATTAAGCTTAACTTCTTAAGGATTGCTAAAAGAGCTTAAAGGCAGTCTATAAAAGAGATTATACCTAAAGGGCAAAAAGAAAGGAATTAGTAAGCTTAATTAATTACTTATATTTTAAGGAATAGAATTTAAAAAGGATAGTTATTATATTACTAGTATTTTTTACTATTACTTAAAGCTTATAGGTAATAATCTTATAGGCCTTTTTTATTAAGCTTAACTTTTTAAGGATTATTAAAAGAGTTTAAAGGCAATTTATAAAGAAGATTATACCTAAAGGGCAGGAAAAGGGAAATTAGTAGGCTTAATTAACTACTTATATTTTAAGAAATAGAATTTAAAAAGGATAGTTACTATATTACTAGTATTTTTTACTATTACTTAAAGCTTATAAGTAATAATCTTATAGGCCTTTTTTATTAAGCTTAACTTCTTAAGGATTATTAAAAAGGTTTAAAGGTAATTTATAAAAAAGATTATACCTAAAGGGCAGAAAGAGAGGAATTAGTAGGCTTAATTAACTGCTTATATCTTAAGGAATAAATATAGTAAAGATCTTAAATAATTATATAAAATGCAGTAGTTTAGGTAAAGAAGCTAAATATTATATTTATTTAAAATCTATATATATCCTTTTTATATAATTAAAAGAACTTATTATAGTATTTTTCCTAATCTTTCTTATCTATAAAATATCTAAAATAGAAAGCTATAATTTCCTATATTTAACTAAAAATACTTAAGTATAAAAGCTTTTAAATATCTATTTATTAACTAGATATAATACTAGGTAAATCTAACTAGAAATACTTAAGTATAAAAGCTTTTAAATATCTATTTATTAACTAAATATAATACTAAGTAAATTTAACTAAAAATACTTAAGTATAAAAGCTTTTAAATATCCTTTTACTTTTTAAGCTTATTACCTTAACCCTTAGTATTTTAAGTTTATTTTAAAAGTATTTTAAGCTAATTTTAAATATATTCTAAGCTAATTCTAAATATATCCTAAGCTAATTTTAAATATATCTTAAGTCTATTTTAAATATTTAAATTACTAAGGCTATTTAGCCTTATTACCCTTACCCTTAGTTTTAAAAGTATACTTTATTACTTTTTTTATTTCTTTTAGTTTAATCTTTTTTATAGTTATTAACTATTTAGTATTATTTATATTTATTTATAGGTAGCTAATACTATATAACTAAATAATAATAAGTAGTTATAGCTATTACTTTAACTACTACTTTAACTACTACTTTAACTACTACTTTAACTACTACTTTAACTACTAATCTTTTTATTACTTTAGCCTTTATACTATTATTACTTAATTTAATAAGCTTAATTAAGTACTTGGATTAATAATTTATTTAGTAAAAATAATATAATTTATTATAAGGAATATTTAGTATTTTTTTTAATATAATATCTTTTTATTTTATAAAAGTAAAATTTTTACTTTTTAAAATCCTTATATATATTTTTTATATAATTAAAAGATTTTACTATAGTATTTTTTTTAATCTTTTTTACTTATAAAAAATTTATAATAAAAAGCTATAAATTTCTAGTAATATAATATATAATAAAAAATTAGAGTTTAATTTTATATAAGTATATAATAATTATAAAGAAAATTATACTTAAAAGGCAGGATAAAAAAAGTTAAAAAGCTTAATTAACTTTTTATATTATAAAAAAAGAAATTTAGTAAGGATAGTTAACTTATAAAAGAATAGTTATTATATTACTAGTATTTTTTACTATTACTTAAAGCTTACTAGTAATAATCTTATAGGCTTTTTTTATTAAGCTTAACTTCTTAAGGATTACTAAAAGGGTTTAAAGGTAATTTATAAAGGAAATTATACCTAAAAGGTAAAAAAAGAAAAATTAATAGGCTTAATTAACTACTTATATTTTAAGGAATAAATATAGTAAAGATTTTAAATAATTATATAAAATATAGTAGTTTAAGTAAAGAAGCTAGTTATTATACTTATTTAAAATCTATATATATCTTTTTTATATAATTAAAAGAATTTACTATAGTATTTTTTCTAATCTTTCTTAACTATAAGATATTTAAAATAGGAAGTTATAATTCCTTATATTTAACTAAAAATACTTAATTACTAAAGCTTTTAAATATTATTTTATTAATAAAATATAATACTAAGTAAATTTAAATAAAAATACTTAACTATAAAAGCTTTTAAATATTTTTTTATTAATAAAATATAATATTAAGCTTTTTAAACTTATTACCCTTACTTTTAGTTTTAAAAGTATACTTTATTACTTTTTTTATTTTTTTAATTTAATTTCTTTTATAGTTATTAGCTATTTAGTATTATTTATATTTATTTATAGGTATTTAATACTATATAATTAAATAATAATAAATAGTTATAGTTATTACTTTAGTTTTTAAGCTTTTATTACTTAATTTAATAAAGTTAATTAATTACTTATATTTTAATATATAAGTTTATAAAAAAAAGAATTATAAATATATAGTTTATAATAGTAATTTTTAAAAATATAAAAACTATATTAAAAGCTATTTTAATAAGTATAAATAGTAAATAAATTATATAAACTTTATTAAAACTAAAGCTATTTATAGTTATTTATTTATAAAGTATATTTATATCCTAACCCTTTTAATTTTAATTAAGTTATACTTTTTTTATATTACTTAATAAAAGCAAAGCCTATAAATAGGATTTATAATTAATATATAAGATATAATACTAAGTAAATTTAACTTAAAATACTTAAGTATAAAAGCTTTTAAATATCCTTATTAATAATTCTAGAAGGCCTGTATTCCCTGTTCTAGTTTACTTTAAGAACTAGGCTATACCTAATTAAGTTAGTAAACTTAAGACTCTATACTAAGTAGGTCTAACTTCTGTTAAACTGTATACTAAGTAGGTCTAACTTCTATTAAACTGTGTCTAGTTCTAATTAGGTAATTATAGTTAAATTTAAATTATAAGGGATTTAGATTTACTTATTATAAGATATTATAAAGTATAGTTATTATAAATAGTAAGCTATACCTAATTAAGCTAGTACTATAAGGTCTTAATCTTTAAAGATTTAAATTTACTTATTATAAGATATTATAAAGTATAACTAATTTAAATAGTAAACTATACTTAATTAAGTTAGTACTATAAGATCTTAATCCTTAAAAATTTAAACCTGCTTATTATAAGATATTATAAAGTATAATTAATTTAAATAATAAGTTATATTTAATTAAGCTAGTACTATAAGGTCTTAATCTTTAGGGATTTAAATTTAATTATATTATATAATAGTAAAATCTAAATCTAACTAAATTAATACTTAATCTCTTAGTATTTATATTTTACTATCTTTTTTAATCTTTTAGTATTTATATTTTACTATTTTTCTTACTTTTTTAGTATTTATATTTTACTATTCTTTTTAATCTCTTAGTATTTATATCTTACTATTTTTTTTAATCTTTTAGTATTTATATCTTACTATTTTCCTTAATCTTTTAGTATTTATATCTTACTATTCTTCTTAATCTTTTAATATTTATATCCTACTATTCTCCTTAATTTCTTAGTATTTATATCTTACTATTTTCCTTAATCTCTTAGTATTTATATCTTACTATCTTACTATCTTTCTTAATCTTACTTCTAAAAAATTACCTTATTTTACTATTATTTTTTTTTATACTAAGGTTTGCTTACTTACCCTGGACTTTTATATATTTAATTACTTATTTTTTTATATTTTTCTTACTTTCTTTATATTTAAATTTAATTATATTTTTATACTTTCTTTTTAACTTTATAAGCTTATTATTCTTTTTATTACTTTTTTCTTTATTTTATTTATAAATCTTATATATTTTATTTTTTAGTATATATAATAAAAACTTATATTAACTTAACTTATTACTAATCTATATATTATTTTTATTTATTTTACTATAATAATTTATACCTATCCTTATATATAGTCTATATACCTATTAATAATCTTACCTTACCTTTTAATTATTTTTATAATTTACTTTATCCTAGGTATATATATTAGTATTAATATACCTTAAAATATAAAGCTATATCCTTTATATAGATAGAAACTATTTGCTTTATATTTATTATACTAAGTATAGAATTACTTCCTATCTAGCTCTTTAAATTACTTTTAACTATATATTACCCTAGCTATATAACTATAAAAAAGAACTATAGCTTTATATTTCTTTTTAATATTTAAATTAACTTTAAAGTCTTTTTAAGTTTTCTTATTACTATACTTTTAATACTTTACTTACTATAGTATATTTTATATATTCTATATATCTTTGCTTTTATATATACCTTCCTTATCTTTTAGTTAGATTTAAATCCCTTTAGTTTCTTAATACCTTTTTTTATTTATACCTTTTCTCTATCTCTTTACCCTTTTACCTCTTTTCCCCTTACTATCTGCCTTAACCTTAATCCTTAGGATCCTATTTACTTTTTCCTTTTTAGTTTAAATCTTACCTTATTTATATTTTACTATTCTCTTTTTAACCTTTACCCCTTTATTAATATATTAACCTAATTTAAATCTTACCTAATTTTTATATAGCTATTTATTATTTATCTTTATTTAAAATACTCTTAATCTCTTTTTTATAATATATTTATCTAAGTCCTTACTCCTTTTTCTTTTTTATTAATTTTACTATATTTAGTTCTTTTTATCTAAAGATATCTTACTATTTTAAGTATCCTTTATTATTTATTATTAATATAACTAGCCTAGATAAAGAAGTTACTACTTTTTCTTATAATCTTCTAGAGGGTATTTATATTAGCTATAAAAGTATTACTTACTTCCCTTACCCTATGCCTTAATAGTATAGTACTGTTAACTACTTTATTAACTAGCTACTAAAAAAGTATCTTAATAAGATACCTTTTTCTTTTTATAATACCTTACCTTTTAATTTTATTTATTTCTTAAATAATTTCTACTTTACCTTTAAATCCTTTACTTTAAACTAGCTTACTTTAGCTACTAAGTATTTAGTATTTAACTCTTTTATAAGTCTCCTTTTCTATATTAATATTATTAATATATATTACTACTTTATATATACTCTAGCTACCTAACTATATCTAGTACTTAATATTATTAGCCCTGCTATTAAAGCTATTAATAGTAAATTTATTACTAATATCTTTAAAAAGTATTAAAAAACCTCTTTTAAATAGTCCCTAGGTCTTTTTAGGTCTACCTAAGTAATAGTAAATTTCCTTACTTTAGTAATTTTAAATAGTTATTTCCTTAAGGTTAATTTTACCTCCTAGGTACTATACCCCTATGCTATTTATAACTACCTATACTATAAACTATTAGCTATATAGTAGCTTAAAAAACTCTATAACTATCTTAATAGACTAATACTTATTTCTATCCTATTTAAGGCTTTATATAATATATATTATTTACTATTCCTATCTTACTAACCTATATCTTTAAGGATATTTATCCTTATATATACTATTTAGCTCTTTAAGTTTACTTCCTTTTTCTTTTAGCTTATTAACTTTTATACTACTTACTACCCTTACCTCTGCTATTTTCCTATTAAGCCTATAAAAGCTAAGTAACCTTACTATATTCTCTTTAACTAATATAGCTATAATAACCTATATTATACTATTATTATTATTTATATCTTTCTAAAATAGTACTTTTAGATATTTACTTTACTTTCTATTTTTTATAATACCTTTTCTTTTAATTTAAAAACTATTTAGCTTAGGTATTATAAGACTTATATCCTTATTATTACTACTAATTATACTAATTCTTACTACTCCTTTTATTTTATGCCTTTACTTGCCTGCCTCTGCCTTAGTATTATTAATATAGCTATATTACTAAAGGTTATTACTTTTTTGCCTTTATTACCTTACTGTTCCTATTACTTCTTTTAGGTATAGACTAGCTATTAGGATAGTATAAACTCTTTTAGGCACTTAAGCTACTATTTTTATAATTTTATTAAGTATTATACCCCTATTAAGGCTATCTTTAGCAACTCTATATATAACTTTTCCTTTAAATTTAATACCTTATAGATCTTTAAAAATTCCTAACTTTACTTTTATTTTATCTCTAGGGCCTAGAATTATAAAGCTATTTTTATACCTATACTTAAAAGTAACTTAAATATCCTTTTTACCTTTCTTTTTAAGAAACTTACTATTATTACTACTAAGAAGCTAACTACCTTTAATATATTTTAGTCCTTACCTATATAAAAGGACTTTAATCTTTATCCCTTTACTAAGCTAAAGCAGTTCTTTATTATTAGCCCTATTATAAGTAATAAATATTATATTAAGAATATATACTATATTAGTCTATTTATTAATACTATTCCTAATTACTTTAACCTTTAGGGTAATTTAAATTAGCCTATAAACCTTAATATTACTATTACCTATAAAGATAGGGATATCCTAGCCTATACTAGTAAAAAGTAAAGTTTTAACTATTACTACTACTATAATATTTTACCTTAACTAGGTTAGCTTACTAAGCCTAATAAGTACTTAGGCTACCTTATTAAATTCTGCCCTTACTAAGCTAGCTAGACTACTAAGTCTTACCTTCTTAACCCTTTTAATTTAAACTAGCTTAATTAGTATACTATAATTCCTTATATTAGCTTTTATAGCTATAATTACAGCCAGGGCTTTCTTAGTAGTAATTAATTTACTTTTTACTACTATAAGCAGTCTTACTTTATTTATTTTACTTTTTATTACTAGTTTAATATTAAATTCCTTACTAAAGGGCTATATAGTAAAGGCACCTACTATACTATTTATAATAAATATTACTTATAGTTTATTAGTTATATCTAGATTATTTATAAAGGTAAATCCTTACTTTTAAAGTATACCTGCTATAGTTAGATACCTATTAAGAAAACTATTAATAATAGTTTAAATTACCTATACTAAATTAAAGCTACCTAGATACTTATTTATTTCTATTTTAATACTTATTATAATTATAATAAAAACTTTATAATTTATAATTAGTACTTAATTTTAATTTCTATTTAAATATATAACTTTTAAAAGTATTACTTTTTAGCTATATTATTCCTTTAAAATCCAGTTTTATATATCTAGCTATTTAGTAATAGTATTTATTAATTTATTATCTTTTAGTACTTTACTAAATATCCTTATAATAGTACTATATAAATTACTTTAAATTTTTATATAGCTATTAACCCTATTACCTTTAATTCTCTTTATAATATTAACTTACTTTTATATTCCCTTATTTATAGATTTCTTTATATTTATATTTACTAAGTATATATAACTTTTAATTACTTATATCTTTACCTATCTTAGCTTTAGGTTATATTATAGTTATTATACTTATATTACCTTATAACTTTTACTTATTAATTTATTACTTATAGCCTAGTTTAAATCCTAGTATATTACCTACCTCTTTTTTATACTTATATTAATACTTAAAAATCCAGGCTAATTATCCTAGGCTACTCTTTATATACTCTTTTTACTTCTTTATTATAACTATTTATTCTTACTCTTTTTCTTTTTTCTTAATCTAATACTACTATTTTTAAGTATCCTTTAGATTCTACTAGATTTATACCTTACTATCTTGCTTTATAATATTTACTTACTTCTTATCTTTTACTTTCTTTTATTCCCTTTTTTTACTTAATAATTTAATTTAAATCCTTCCTTATTTATATCTTACCTTATTATAATATAAAGGAATTTATACCTAACTATTTAATTTTTAGTTTATTTTAACCTAATTCTCTTTTCCTTACTTTACTAATTTTCCTTAATTTAAATCTTATTATTTTATCTTATAGTAACTCTTTTCTAACTTATTACTATATTCTTCCCTCTTAATATTACTTTATAGTTTAAAGTTTTTATTTACTATAAACCTATCCCTCTTTCCCTAAGATTAAGTTATTTAGTTACGCTTTAATTATTATAAGCTATACTTTAAAAGCATTACCTATCTTTCTAACCCTTTTCCTACTTAGTATAGCTCTATTAACTATAGGATTATATATCCTTCTAATAATAACCTAGATATTATCCTTTTATTTCCTATTTAAGACTATAACTTAAAGCTGCTTTATATCTTATATACTTTTAACCTTAGTTTAATAGTATTTTTACTAATTTATCTTAGACTTATTACCTTATATTTATTTTTTTAATTAAAAGCTAATCTAGTTTTATATATTAATACTATTAGTACATAACCCCTTTATCTTTTACTAATTATACTTAGCTTATATTATATAGTTATAGATATTATTAGTCCTGCTGCTTATATTATAAGTACTAACTTCTTTTCTTTTATATTTTTATCTTATAATAATATATCCTTTATCTAAAACCTAGATAATACTTAAGTTATATTAAATATATATTAAATCCTTTACTAGTACTTTTTTAAAGCCTTTAATTACCTAGGCCTAAGCTATTACTTACTATCCTACTATAATAATATTAATACTTATTATTACTTTTAAGTTATTTATACCTGGCTTTTTAGCTTATTTTAGTTACTTTAAGAGCTTAAGCTTATCCCTATCTTAATCCCTTTAAAGGAACTATATATACCCTAATCTATATAGATTTACTACTAATTTTTTATATTAGCCTATACCCTTTAGCTACTTAAGTTTACCTTAGCTAAGTTATATACTATTAGCTTATATAAGGATACTAATATTTACTTTTAATGCTTTTTACTTAGCTTTTCTATTTTAGACTTCCTTTAGCTTACTTTCCTTAAAGGCTATATATTTAATAACCTTTACTATACTACCCTGCTACTATATATCCTTATTAACTAGTATATTAACCCTGCTAGATTCCTATTATTACCTACTTCCCTAATTACTTAGCTATCTTTCTTTTATAGCTATAATAATACTCCTAGTAACCTTACTAAGCCTAGATCTTATTTAGTCTTTACTAAGGTATTTTCCTTTTACTTTATAGCTTTTCCTTACTATATTAAACTTTATATTATTAAGTATATACTGCCTGCCTAAATTGCCCTGGCTATGCTTAATAAGTATAATAATTACTAATATGCCTTTTATTATATATATACTTTTTATAAGAATACTATTACCTTTTTTAAGCTAGTATATTATAAGACCTATAGCCTTATTAGGTACCTATGCCCTGTAAAGGCTTAGGACTTATTTAGTTATATTATATTTAGGTTTTCCTTTAAGTGTAATATCCTATATATATTTAAAAGTAGCTAGTATTTTCCTCTTAATAAACTCTTTAATCTCCTTTTTAGTAAAAGGATTATTTATATACCTAGTCTTTATAAAAATAGCTACTTTTTATATTATCTGCCCTTAAGGCAGCTCCTTATTATAGTAAATTATAATTTCCTTACTTTACTTAGTAAGTTTAGGTTATAGCTACTGTAAATAGGGCTATACCTTAGTGCCTTTTTCCTTATTAATAAGCTTACTATTATATCTTTAGTTACTAGGCTATAATATTAAATCCTTAATATATAAATATTTAGACTTAATATTAAGGTTATTTTAAATCCCTTTACTAATTACTAGAAGGTATATAACTGCCTTTTTAACCCTACTACTACTCTGGCTTATTAAAATAAAGGTATTCTTACTTATATTAGTAAGAAGTAAAGTTTTAATATTACTAAGTACTATTACTACTTTTTAAGTCCTTTAGGGGCTAATTTTAATAATTTTATAGGCTACCTTACTAGGTTTAGTAGTAATAACTATTACTAAATTACTATATCTTACCTCTTTTCTAGCTATAACTAACTTATTAACTAAACCTTTATAATTCCTTACCTTAAACTATATAGTTATAATAATAATACTTACTTATATAGTAATAACTAGTCTGCCTTTTATTACTTTATAAAGACTAAGTAGGTATTTTTTTTTATTTTACTTTAAGTTATACTTAAGCTAGTAGTTACTAGTTTATATAGTAAGGGTAGGAAGATTAAGCTATAAGATAACTAATATCTATAGCTTACTATATAACTTTATATTATTTATAATAGCTAGTCCTTACTTAATAGATATAGATACTATAGTTTAACCCTAGTAGTAAAGGTAGCTAATAATAATCCCTAATAGTATTATAATATTAATATAACTTATAAGCTTTTATAGAAGTATATTTATATATATTATTTTAAAAGCTTAAAGTATAACTTTTATAATATTAAGTAAATACTTTAATATTATTACTATATAAGTTAAATCCTAAAGATTTAATTTATTTAAGTCTATACCTATTATATACTAGTAGTACTCTATATACTTTAACCTTAGCTTATCTTTATAGCTAGTAAAATAATAATAAAATATAAATCTAGCTTATTTTATATATTACTATAATATATTTAAATTATATACTATAAACTAAGTAAATTTATATATATATAGTTAAGATATTTTTACCTACCTTATACTTATACTTTCTATTTTTAGCTTTTTATATAGTAAAATTACTATTATAATTATATTTTTTTATATTTTTTTTATATAAAATTTATTATTAAATTAGTATTTTATTAAATTAGTATATTAGTATATTATATATATATTATAGGTTTTTTAATTTTTATTAGTAAATTTTTTTAATTATTTATTTTAAGGAAAATTAAAAATTTAGCCTTATTTATATACTATTATTTAGTAGTATTATAATATATTATAGTAATAAATTATATAATTAGTTATAAATTTTATAACTTTATATATAATATAGTTATATTTTAATCTAGCTAGATTTATATCTTATTATAATATATATATTTATATATAGTAAATATAATATATTTTAAATTTAGTTATATTATACTTAGTATATTATCTTAAAGATCCTAAGCCTTAAATTACTTAAGATTTATATTATATTATATAAATATATTTTTTAATATAAATACTTTTAAACTATACTTTATAATATAAATTCCTTATTTTTTATAATCTTTAAATCTTAATAATATTACTTCTTTTTCTTACTAAGTACTTTCTTTTATTAAGATTATATATAGCTACTAGTTATAAACTTATTATAGTAGTTAGCTTACTTATTATATTAATAATCTTCTATTTATTATAGTTTTAATTTACTAATAAGTTTTTTTTATTTATACTTTTTATTATAATTAATACCTATCTTATAGTAACTTATATCTTATAAAGCTTTTTTATTTACCTAGATATTACTATAAATATATTATATAAATTAAAATATAAATTAATATTTATTACTACCTAACTACTAGTTTAGTAGTAGTATAGTATAAACTACTAAATAAGGCAGTAGCCTTATTAGCTAGGGCAGGTAAGGCTATACTATACTACTAGTAACTAAACTATTACTTTTATATAGGCTAATTAAAAAGCACTATCTTACTTTAAGTAAGGCTATAATATAGCCTAATTAAACTAAGGTAAACCTTCTATAAATATAGTAAAAAGTAAAAAAGCCTTTAAGTAGCTTATTAAGGCAGTAACTATAAAAGGATTAAACCCTAAGCCTTTATAGCCGCTTTACCTAGTATAGTATAACCTCTTTATAATTTTACTATAAGCACTGCTATAATAAGTAGCTTAATAGCTCTTTTAAAAGGGGTTATAATAGTCTTAGTATATATACTATTAGGGCATATAGCTAGCTATCTTAGACTATAGCTATAAGCTTAGCTAGTTATAAGATAAGCTAAAAAGGTAAAGAAAAAGATAAAAAAAAAAGGTTAGTAAGCAGGCTACTAAATATATAAGTAGGTACCTAGGCAAATACTTATATTATACTAGTAATAGCCTTTTAAAGCTAGAGCCTAAGGTTAGTAGCCTAGACCTAGGCTATAGTTTAAAAAGTTACTAAGTAAAGGCATTTAGTCTTAAACCTAGGCTAAGGTAAAGGTAAAGGTAAAGGTAAAGGTAAAAGTAAAGGTAAAGGCAAAGATTAGTATATAAAATAACCCTTTATATTAACTATATTAACAAGACTATTAATAAGCTAGTAAGTAAAAGGAAGTTAATAAGGTAAGGAACTTATAGCCTAATATACTAAATATATAACCTACTAAAAAGAGGCTACTTTATAAGATATTAAGATAAACTATATAATATATTAAAAGTAAACCTATATTACTTAATTAGTATTTTAAGTCTAACCCTAGGTTAAGGGAGGCCTATACTATAGTTATTATCTTATATAGGTATATATTTAGTATTACTTAAATTAAACTAAACTTTAAGGAAGTAAAAAGGTCTATATAAAGTAGCTTACTATAGGTAAGGAATAATATAAAGTAAAGTAGCTAGGGCACCCTTATAATATAAGGTACTAGGGATATTTCTAGTTATAAGATATATTATTAAGCAGGCCTATATATAAAGAAAGCTATAAAATATTTATATATATATATAGCCTTAAGATACTAACTTTACTAACCCTTTAAGTACTTAAGGTTAAGGTAAGTAATAGTATAGTAATAAAACTTAATAGTATATAGGCTTAGGGGCCTAAGCTAGGTATATAGTAGTTATATAGTAAGTAGCTATATATAGCCCTTTTAAAGCTATAGCCTAAGGCAGCTATATAACTATAAGTTAAGCTATAGTTTTAAAAAGGCTAAGAAGAATAGCTACTAATAATACTAAAGTAATAATATAAATAATACTAGTAATAGCCAGGGCAGCTAGTAAGAAGCTAGTAGCTAACCCTAAGTACTAGCCTTAAGGCCAGGGTAATAATATAGTCTATACTATTAGTAGCCTTAATAACTATAGGCTATAGTACTAATTTACTTTAATTAGCTAATAAAAAGCTAGTAGCTAACCTTAAGTACTAGCCCTAAGGCTAGGGTAGTAATATAGTTTATACTATTAATAGCCTTAATAAATATAGGCTATAGTATTAATTTACTTTAATTAGCTAATAAAAAGCTAGTAGCTAACCTTAAGTACTAGCCTTAAGGCTAGATTAGTAATATAGTTTATACTACTAGTAGCCTTAATTAATATAGGCTATAGTACTAATTAGCCTAGTATAGCCTAAGGGAAACTTAGTTATATTACTATTTTAAGTAAACTATATTTAAGGTATTAGGCCTAAGGTAAACCTTACTAATACCTAAATAATTACTATTAAGTATAGTTATTTTAAGTACTTTTAGGTATTTACCTTAAGTTAGGGAAAAGGTAGTAATTAAAAGTTAGGATATATTGCCTATAGTAAGGATAAAAAGATATAGGTAATTTTATATAAACCTAAAATAAGTTTAAAATCCTTTTTATAGAGTTTTCTTTATTACCTTAAAGTAAAGTTACTTTTATATCTTTTTAGCCCCTAAAGGTATTTATCTTATTATCCTACTAAGGTAACTATAAATAGGAAAAGGATATATATATATAGCCTTTTAAAGCTATAGCTTAATATAGCTGCCCTAAGTCAGGCTATAGTTTAAAAAGGCTATGAAGTAAGGCGCCTAAAGGCAAAAGCAAAGGCTAAGGATTAAGTAAAGATAATATATATATACCTAATTAAAAAGATATTTCCCTTAGGACCTAATATCCTATAAAAAGCTAATCTTATATATTATATACTAGCCTAATAGCCCTATAAATATTAATAGTAAAAAAAAAAGTAGTAATAAAAACTAAGATAATAATAAAATTAGTAAGGTTAAAAGTAATAATAGTAAGTAAAAAGGACCTTTATCCTTAATATTATTTAATAAACTAAGTAATAAATCTAATAGGTTAGAAAATAGTAATAGTTATTATAATAATACTAATTAGGATAATAATTAAAGCCAAATCTTTATCCTTAACATTACTTAATAAACTAAATAGTAAATTTAATAAGTTAAAAGATAGTAATAATTATTATAATAATACTAATAAGGATAATAATTAAAGCCAGATTTCTATTTTTAATATTATTTAATAAGCTAGGTAGTAAATCTAATAGGTTAAAAGATAGTAATAGTTATTATAATAATACTAATTAAAAAGGACTATATGCCCTTTTAATAGTTTTAACTTTCTCTTTTAGCTAAGGTAATATAAAAATATAGTTAGTATAAGTATACTACCCTAACTAATCCTAAGATTTAAGTAGCTTAGTATAAACTTAAGCTAAGTTTAAGGCATTTTATTTAAAGTTAATTTTACTATACTATAGAAATATCTTAAATCTCCTTACCTCCCTGGCTCTTTATAGTATTTTTAAAAAACGTTAAGGTTTATTAGAAAATCCAGGGCCTCTTATAAGTAGCTACTATTATTACTATAGCTAGGTAATATAACCTTATATATCTTCTTAGTAGTTAAGTAGTAGTATTACTAAAGCTACTAGAATTACCTTATAACCTAGCTAGGTTATTACCTAGAGGAGGTGCTAGTAATAAACCTAGATATTTAATAGTAATATATTATATAACTATTTATATTCTTTTTACTAGTATTACTCTATATTCCAGTTTAGCTTATTAACTAGTACATCCTAGTTTAAGGCCTATAAATAGTATATATATTATTACCTAAGACCTAGCTATAGCTTTAACTAAATACTATATTATATAAAGGGTTAAGTATTAAAAGGATATATTAATATATATATATAGCTTACTTTAATTATAATTACTAAGGGTATAGCACTATACCTTATAATTAGTATTATATACCCTTTAAAGCTAGTAGGTAAGTGTATATAGCCTTTTAAAGCTATAGCCTAAGGTAATTATATAACCCTAAGTTAGGCTATAGTTTAAAAAGGCTATAAGGGAAGATAACTAAGAGCCTAGGGAAAGGCTATAGCTATAAATAATATTAAATTACTAGTATAGGGCATACTACTAGCAGTCCAGGCAGGTATAGGCTATACTATTAACTAGCTTAAAGTAGCTAATAAAAAGCCAGTAGCTAACCCTAAGTACTAAATTAATATAAGGGTAGTAATACTGCCTATATTACTAGCAGTCTAGGCAGGTATAGGCTATACTACTAATTAGCTTAGTATAGCTAATAAGCTACTAAGCTATCCTATAAATTAATTCTAAGTAAACTGTAGCTAGGACTTTAAGAATAAAGTATACTTTATTAAACTTTAAGATAATTTATATTAAGTATAGGTATTTATAGGTATATAATATTAAAAAGAAACTTAGGATTTTAGGCCTAGCTAATTCTAAAATTTAAGTAGCTTAGTATAAACTTAAGTTAAATTTAAAGTACTTTTTATAAAGTTTATTATATTACTTTATAGGAAAATCTTAGCTTTTTTAGCTTCCTTAACTTCTTATAGTACTTCTATAAGATATTAAGGTTTATTAGAAATAAAAAACCTTTCTTTTCCTAAATATATACTATATACTCTTCCCTTTTTTAATAGTCTTTAAAGGTTAACAGGCTAATTATATTATATATTAATTAGATAGTATAGTCTAGGTATAAGGGTTTTAAATAGTATATATATTATTATAAATAGCCTAGCTATAGCTCTGGCCCTTAGTAAAGAACTTAAGCTCTTTTTCTTTATCCTTACTATTTATCTTTTACTTTAGCCCTTAAGGTAGTTATACTAAAACTTTACTAGCTTTTTAAAGCCTTTTAAGGAGAATTATATATTTAATAGCTATATAGTAAGGAATAATAGTAATATTTTAAAAAGCTACTATATATATATAGCTAACCTTAATTATAATAGTTTAAGGCACTGTAGCTATACTTAAAAAATATATTAGTATATATATATAGCTAACCTTAATTATAATAGTTTAAGGTTTAGTATTAAAGGGCTATATTAATATAAGTATATAGCTAACCTTTATTATAATAGCCTAAGGTATAGTTATTACTTAATTAGTATTATATATATATAAAAAAAAGGAAAGAGTTATAAGGGTAGTTTAGTAAGTAAGTATATATAGCCTTCTTAAGCTATAGCTTAAAGCAGTTACCCTAGCCTAGGTTAAGCTATAGTTTAAAAAGGCTATAAGGAAAAATAACTAAGGGCTAAGGGGGCCTAGTAAAAGGAGGCTATAAATTATATTACTATATAGTATAAGATAATAGACTTTTACCTTTATTACTTCTTTATTAGCTTTCTCTAGCTAGTATTTATATAGTATAGCTATAAAAAAATAATATACTTATTTTTAAGCAGGCTTACTTAAAATATAAAATAATAGACTCTTATTCCTATTGCTTTTTTAATTACTTTCCTTAGCTAGTATTTATATAGTATAGCTATACTAAAATAATATACTTATTTTTAAGTAAGCTTACTTAAAATAATTTAATTAACTTAGTATATTAGCTATACCCTTCCTTAGGTACTAGAAATAAAAGTACTTTTTAAGAAGTAAAGCGTATAAAAGATATTACTAAAGATATAGTCCTTCTTTTTAATAGATAAGTTACTAAGGGTAACTTTATATTTTTCCTTATTACTTACCTTATATAATATATATATATATATAGGGAGTTCTTAGTAGTAATATATATAGACCTAAAACTATTAAGTAGTAGTTTTATTTATAGGTATATAATATTAAGGAAAAACTTAAGACTTTAGGCCTAGCTAATCCTAAGATTTAAGTAGCTTAGTATAAACTTAAGCTAAATTTAAAGTACTTTTTATAGAGTTTATTATATTACTTTATAAAAAAATCTTAAATTCTTTAGCTTCCTTAACTCTTTATAGTATTTTTATAGTATATTAAGGTTTATTAAAAATAAAAGACCTTTTTTATCTTAAATATATACTATATACTCTTCCCTTTTTTAATTATCTCTAGAGGTTAATAGGCTAATTATATTATATATTAGTTAGATAATATAGTTTATAGTAAGGCCCTTATACTGCTTACTAGCTTAAAGTACTTACTAAGCTCTTTTTATAAAATAGACCTATATATAGAAATAATTATAGTAAGGGCAGTAAATAAATAGTTACTATTATTACTATAGTAAGGTAATATAGCCCTATATATTATATTTTTAGTAGTTTAGTAGTAAAGTATTACTAAAGCTATAAGTATTATTTTTTTTTTACTTTAGCCCTTAAGATAGTTATATTAAATATTTATTAGTATTTTAAGTCCTTTTAAGGAGAATTATATATTTAATAGCTATATAGTAAGGAATAATAGTAATATTTTAAAAAGCTATTATATATATATAGCTAACTTTAATATATTAGTATATATATATAGCTAACCTAAATTATAATAGTTTAAGGCATAGTAATAGTACTAAAAGGATATATTAGTATATATATATAGCTAACCTTAATTATAATAGTTTAAGGTATAGTAGTAATATTAAGAGGATATATTAGTATATATATATAGCTAATCTAAATTATAATAGCTTAAGGTTTAGTATTAAAAGGCTATATTTATATATATATATAGCTAACCTTTATTATAATAGCCTAAGGTATAGTTATTACTTAACTAGTATTATATATATATAAAAGGAGGTAAGGAGTTATAAGGGTAGTTTAGTAAGTAAGTATATATAGCCTTTTAAAGCTATAGCCTAAGGCCATTACCCTAACCTAGGTTAGGCTATAGTTTAAAAAGGCTATAAGGGAAGATAATTAAAGGCTAAAGGGAAAGGAATAAGGGGAAAATTATAGCTATAGATATAATTAAAGTAATAGTATAGTATATACTACTAGCAGTCTAGGTAAGTATAGGCTATACTACTAACTAGCTTAAAGTAGCTAATAAGAAGGCAGTAGCTAACCCTAAGTACTAGGCTAAGGCTAGGGTAATAATACTACTTATACTACTTACTGCCCTAACTATAGGCTATATTACTAATTAGCCTAGTATAGCTAAATAAAAGCTAGTTATTATACTATTTTAAGTAAGCTATATCTAGGATAGTAAGTATAAGGCATGCCTTATTAACTTCTAGATAATCCCTACTAAGTATAAATATTTTATAAGCTCTTAGCTATATATTATAAAGAAGAAACCTTAAGGCTTTATACCTAACTAACCTTAAGTTTTAGGTAGCTTTATATAACTTTAAGATAAGTTTAGGATAAGTTTTATTAACTTTATCTTACTACTTTATAGAAATATCTTAAATATTCTTACTGCCTTAGCTTTTTATAGTACTTATAAAGGATATTAAGAATTACTAGAAAATCCTAGCTATTATATAAATAGCTACTATTATTACTATAGTAAGGTAATATAGCCTTATATATTATCCTACTAGTCTAGGAGTAGTATTACTAAAGCTACTAAAAATAATTACTTATTTAGTTAAGGTAAGGCTACTAGAAATAATTACCTATTTAGTTAAGGTAAGGCTACTAAAGATAATTACTTATTTAGTTAAGGTAAGGCTACTAAAAATAATTACCTGTTTAGTTAAGGTAAGGCTACTAGAGATAATTACTTATCTTACTATAGTAAGGCTTTATAAGATTAAGAAGGTAATTATAGTTAAATATAAAAGGACTAGTAAAGGCTTAGTTAGTATAAGGGGGCTAGAACTTAATTACTTTTATTTTTTAAAAGGCCTTATAGCTAATAAGCTAAAGGGTTATAAAATACTTACTTTTAAGCCTAAATGGCTGCTATTATTACTACAGTAAGGTAATATAGCCCTATATATTATCTTACTAGTTAAGAAGTAGTATTACTAAAGCTACTAGAAATAATTACTTATCTTAACCTTAATTATAATAGCTTAAGGCATAGCTATAGTACTTAAAGGAAGTATTAGTATACTTATATAGCTAACCTTAATTATAATAACTTAAGGCATAGCTACTTAGTAATTAGTATTATATATACCTGGACTTAAAGGTAGTTATAGAAATAGGTATATATAGCTTTTTTAAGCTATAGCTTAAGGCAGTTGCTTTAGCCTAGGTTAGGCTATAGTTTAAAAAGTTTATAAGGAAAGATAACTAGGGGCTAAGGAGGCCTAGTAAAAGGAGGCTATAGATTATACTACTATATAGTATAAGATAATAGACTCTTACTTCTATTACTTTTTTATTAGCTTTTCTTAGCTAGTATTTACTTAGTATAGCTATAAAAAAATAATATACTTAATTTTAATAGTATAAAATAATGGATTTTTACCCTTATTACTTCCTTATTAGCTTTCCTTAGTAGGTAAACTATATATAGAATATTAAGAATAAGGCATACCTTATTAACCTTTAAATAATCCTTACTAGGGAGATATCCTTAGTATACTACTTAGTATATACTATAAGGAATAAACTTAGGACTTTAGGCCTAACTTATCCTAAGATTTAGTTAGCTTAGTATAAACTTAAGGTAAATTTAAAGTCCTTTTTAACTAAGGTTATTTTACCCTATTACTAAAATATCTTAAATCTTTATACTTACTTAACTTCCTAAAGCACTTTTAAAAAAGATTAGGGTTTATTAGGAATCCAGGGCATTATATAAATAGCTACTATTATTACCTTAGTAAGGTAATATAACTATATATAGCTCCTTAGTAAATTAGTAGTAGTATTACTAAAGCTAAGGTACTAGTATTACCTTATAACCTAATTTAGTTATTTCCTTTAAAATAATAAACCTAAACTTAGTATCTGTAAAATAGTAAGGTTTACCTATATAAGTTTAGCCTTATTAATAGTATTATATTTAATATCTTTATTATTTTTATTTAAGGCTAAGGTAAGATTTAAGTAATAATACTTTATAATTTAATATAAGTTTTACTAGTTATAGTTAGTATAGTACTAAAGGATAACTATTTAAATATATATTTAAGGAATACCCTTACTTATTATAATAAATATCCTATTAAGTATTATTAATAAAGTAGTTATAGTAAAATATAAAAAGACTAAAAAAAGCTAGGATTATATAAAGAAAAGGGGCAGGGCTTAATTACCCTGTTTTTTAAAAGGCCTTATAATAGTATTAAAAAAATATATTAGTATATATATATAGCTAACCTTTATTATAATAGCCTAAGGCATATAGGCTACGTAACTAGTATTATATATACTAGGAAGGAAGGTAATAAGGTAATATATATAGCCTTTTAAAGCTATAGCCTAAGGCAGTTACCCTAGCCTAGGTTAGGCTATAGTTTAAAAAGGCTATAAAGGAAAATAACTAAGGGCTAAGGAAAAAGAATAAAAGAGAGATTATAGTTATAGGTATAGTTAAAGTAGTAATATAGTATATACTACTAGTAGTCTAGGTAAGTATAGGCTATATTACTAACTAGCTTAAAGTAGCTAATAAAAAGGCAGTAGCTAACCCTAAGCACTAGGCTAAGGCTAGGGTAATAGTACTATTTATACTACTAGTAGACTTAGTAGCTATATACTATACTACTAAGTAGCCTAGTATAGCTATAGAAAAATAATATACTTAATTTTAAGCTAGCTAGCTTAGAATAATTAAATTAACTTAGTTTATTAGCTACTCCCTTTAGGTAGGTAGGGAAATAACTTATATAGCTTATAAAGCTAATAGAAATATACTATAAAAAAACTAGCTAAAAAGAGGCTATTATATTTTTATTAGCTAACTTTATATATAAATTATATTCTTAAGTAAAATTATATATATAATAGCTATTTAATAAAAAAACTTACTAGAACCTAAGTAATATTAAACGTTTAAAGATTAGAAAAAGAGCTATTATACAGGCTTAAGTAAACTGTAAATAGTCTTAAAAGCAGCCCTTTACTTACTAAAGCCTGCTAGAACCTAAGTAACGCTAAACGTCTAAAGATTAAGGAAAGAGCTGCTATATAGGCTTAAGTAAACTATAAGAAGGCCTAAATTATCTTAAAAGTAGTACTTTTTTAACTAAAGCAGGATCCTAGTACTAAGAGTACTATTATAAAAGGAATAAGGAAGGGGGCTATAGAAATACTTAGACTAAGTAAGTATATTTAGTTTTTTAAAGCTATAGCTTAAGGATTATAATATAGCTGCTTGCAGTTAGGCTATAGTTTAAGAAGGCTATAAGGAAAATACTATATTTAAAGCTAGCTTACTACTAAGACCTAGGACTATAGGCCTTAATATAAAATAGGCTTAATAAAGTATAGATAAGGATTAGTAAAGAGCTAGGTAAATATAAATTTTATATTATTTTAATATAAATATATAAAGCTAAGCTATATACTAAATACCTTATACTATTTAGACCTATATTATAACTAAGAAGTTAGTATAAAAGCTTAATTAGCTTACTACTTATTATAAATAAGTAAAAATTACTTACTAAATCTTACTTTAAAGCCTTTTTAAACTAGATATAAGCAGGCAGGTAAGGCTCCTAACTAGGCTAGTAATAAAGGTACTTTAAAAGGTACTTTTTAAAAAGTAAAGTATATAAAAGATCTTATTTAAGGTATAGTTCTTATTAAAAATTAACTTTTATATAAGTTATATTTTTAGCTTAAAAACTTCTTTTTATATATAGCTTTAATAATTTATATTTTAAGCTATAATTATTAAATACTAAAAGTATTAACCTATATTAAATTAAGAAATATTTTTAAGTAATAGTATAATATAAAACTTAGTTTTTTTTTTTAATTATATTATAACTAAAATATATAACTAGTTACTTAGCTTTTAATATTAATAATACTTAAGGAATAATATATAATAATTTTTCTTTTAAAATCTCCTAGCCTCTTAAGGTAATAGCCTAAGTAAAAAAGGATTAGACTATAAAATTAATATTATATATACAGGGTAGTAAAAAGTAATATAAAGCAGGGAATTAAACCTTAGTACTTCCTTATTAACCTTTTATTACCCTAAATATACTATATTAATCTTATAGTATAATCCTTTTAAACTCCTAACTACTATAGTAGCCTATATACCCTTTAGCTAAAAATAAAACTTAAGCTATAGTTTTAAAAAGCTTTAGTAAAGTCTAGGCTTAGATAAGGTAAGTACTAGTACCTAGCTATTAATATTAAGGTAAGGGTAAATAGGGCAGTAATTAGTATTTCTATATAGCTATACTAGGTCTTAATACTAGTAAGAGTTTTATAAGCTTAGGTAGTGCTTACTTCTATAAATAGGATATGCCTTATTAGGCTAAGTACTACCTAGAGATAGTAAAGGAGAGATACTTTTATTCTTTACCTGCTTATATATTTAGTTTTTTAAATAGTTATTTATTAATTTACCTTACCCTTAGGTTAAATAGTATATATAGCTTACTTTTATATAAAAAATAATAACTATAAGAACTAATTATCCCTACTAACCTAAGAATAGTATAAATAAGCTATTAAAAATATACTAAGCTAAGGCCCTATTTATAATACTAGTATTTATATATATAAGTATACCTATATACTTATTTACTATTAGCTAAAGCTTTTACTTACTTTTTAAGTTAGGGATTAACCTAGTAGTATATATTTATAATAGTAGCCTTAGTACTATATTATAGTTAGCTTATTAACTTTAGATTTTATTTCTTTTTACTAGGCTTGGTTAGCTAGCTGCCTGGCCTTTTTAAGCTATAGCTTAAAATTACCTATACTTAAATAGTAGTTTTAAAATACTAGCCTTGCCTTTCTTTAAGCGTATTAGGATAAACCTATAGCAGGTAGGCAGGGGTAACCTACCTAAACTTACTATACCCCAGTGCCTAAAAAAGTCTCCCTAACCTACTTACTTATATAGTAGCCTTACTACTAACTAATATAATATAAGCTAGTATTTTTAGACTGTAGTTTAAGCTTAAATATATTAGTAAACCTATTTTTAACTATATATAACTAGTAACTATATCCTGCTACTAGTAATAATAATAGTAAATTATAATACCTTTACTTATGCCTAATTACTACTAAATACTACTGCTATTTTCTGCCTATTTCTATTACTTTAGTAAATATACCTTTCCTTTACCTCTTTTTTCCTTTATCTCTTTCCTTTTTTTCTCTTTATCCCTTTATATAAATCTCTTTCCTTGCCCTATTTAGATCTTAAGCTATAGCTTTAAAACTATAGCTAGCTACTACTATACCTAAGCCTTGTAAATAGTAGGACTTATCTTACTAAGACTTAAGCTTGCCTATAACTAAATATATTACTTAATTTATAGCTAGTACTAAGGCTAAGAAATGCTCTTTTAGCCTTATGCCTAGCTATAATTTAAAAACCCTTAGTAAGCTTAGCTACCTTATAACTATTAAATATCTACTAGGTATAGAGGTACTAATATAAGGACTTATTACCTTAACTAAAACCCTTAGGCTAACTTTACCCTTACTTAACCTAGAGCTTCCTAGTAAGCCTGCTTTTATAACTAACTCTTTTTTTATTACTAAACTAAAGAACCCCTTAAATACTAAGCTTACTAATAAGCCTGCCTTTATAACTAACTTTCCTCCTATTACTAAACTAAAAAACTCTTTAAATACTAAGCCTACTAGTAAGCCTGCCTTCCCTACTAACTTAAAGCTTCCTACTAAGTATAAGGAGCCTGCTAAACCTACTATTAATATTAAGACCCTAGCTAAACTTAATACTAATATTAAGCTTATTAGTACTAATATAAAAATAACTAATAATAAGTTAAAAATCCTTAATAATAGTACTAATATAAAGATAACTAATAATAAGTTAAAAATCCTTAATACTAATAATTTATTTTTTATATTACTTAATATTATACTTCCTATAGGCCCTGGCCTTAAGGCTATAATAGACTTTATAGCTTAGCAGTATAGTAAGTTTATACTAAATAATATTACTTAGCCCTAGTTTATAATTAAGCATAACTTTATTACTTACAATCTAGACCTTACTATCTTTTAGAATAAGCTAGATAAATACCAGAATAGGTATGTAAATAAAGCCTACTAGCTTAAGTATATATAAGTCTTAAACTTTTAAAAAAGGCCCTTAGATAGTATAGTATAGTATACTGCCTATCTAGGCTTTAGCTATCTTAAGGCATTTATAATATTTCTTAACTTTTATAGTAAGTTATACTAGCCTAACCCTTTATGCTTACTATTTTAAAACTATAGCTTAAGCCCTACTATTACTTAAGCTGTAGTTTTAAAATACTAGCTATTTCCCCCTTTTCCCTTCCTTACCTTTATACTTACTATTTTAAAACTATAAGTTAAGCCTCCTTGCCTCTTAAGCTATAGTTTTAAAATAGGCTATTGCCTTTTTTATTTATACTAAGTAGTATACTAATATATACTATAGTATTATACATTGCTTATTTTTATATTAAAAGCTTTTTTACTAAGGCTTACTAGTAATAAAGCTAGTTAACTAGAAGGAAGGGCAGTAAGTAAGGGTTATAAAATAAAAATATAAAGGATATTATAGCCTTTATAAAGATACTTAATAGTAACCTTGCTTTATATAAAAAGCTTCTTAAGATATATACTATTATTATATAAAAGAATATATCTTAACCCTTTTTACTTCTATATAACTTAACTAAACTACTTAACTTTAATAATATTAATAGCCTATATAGCTATATAGTAACTATATTTTAAATAATATATTACTTTCTAAAGCGCTTTACTACTTATAATACTAACCTTACTAACCCTAACTAATATATTTAGGGTTACTACTATAAGGACTAGTTCTGTACTTATATTATATTATACTGCTTCTTTTAGTAATACTAAAAAAAGAAAAATATATTTACTAAAGATATAATATAGCTTATTATTAAATAGCCAGGGTATATTGCCTTTACTATAAATATTAATACTAAAGATAAGCTAAATAATAGCTATAAGGACTTAATAAATACCTTGTAGTTTAAGACCTAAGTCCTTAGTAGTAACTGGGGTAATAGTATTAGTAAGGGTAGTAATAACCTAGTAACTTATAAGCAGATTAGCGCCACGCTAAGGGAAAATACTACTAACCTCTGTACTTACTATAATAATAGTATACTAAAGGATAATAATATAAAGAGGCTTACTAAGCTTATTACCTATAAAGTTAATACCTGCTTTAAATTAAATAACTTTAGTAATAATTTAATAAAAGCAGTAAAAAAGAAATAGTAAAAGGAAAGGTTACTTAAACTAAGTTACCTTACCTAAAAGAAGCTTAAATACTTTGCTAATATTTTATATAAGTAAGCTTATATTAAATATAATAGTTAGCCTAATACCCTTAAGATTATAAAGTTAATAAGTACTTTTAATAATACTAAAGATAGTAAAACCTTAGTTATTTAGCTTTAGTAGATAATAGTTTAGTTTACTAAGGCTTAAGGTAATAATAAGGAAAAAGAAAAAGTAAAGGAAAAACATAGCTAGGCGCTTCCTGCTATACTAAGCGCTATATATAACTTTATTTTAAACTATAATCTTTTAGAAGTTTACTAAAAACTAGGTATTTAAAACTAGAAAAAGATTTAGCTAAACCCTATAAAGGCGCCTAATTAGTACCTTTATAAAAGTTAGCTTATTAGTAAGTACTAACCTTTCCTTCCCTTTAGGCTATATAGTAGCTATTTTAAAACTATAGCCTAAGCCCCTCTTTGCCTTTTAAGCTATAGTTTTAAAATAGCTATTATTAGCCTTTTAAGCTATAGTTTTAAAACTATTTAATATCTTTACTAATTACTAGATATATAAATACCTTTAAGGCTATTAAGATAGTATAAAAACTACTATATATAGCTATTATTAGCAGTAACTATAGTACTAAGAAAACTACTATTATATATATTACTATTAATATATTAGTATAAAAGTATATTATAAAACTTAAAAGTAGTAAGCTAGTTATTCCTAAGGGCAAGCTAGTATATAGCCTAATATTTTAAATATATCCCTTTAATATATATTAATAGTTATTTAATAAAATCTAGGCCTAAAAGGATAGTAAGTTTTAACTATACTTTTACTACTAAATAATAGTAATATATAGTAATATAACTTATAAGACCTATACCTTAAATAACCTTAAAAAGATATAAATACTACTTAATATACTATAATGTAACTATATAGATCTAGCCACAGTATATACTATTATTATAATACCTTACTATACTAGTACTTAATAATATATAGCTAGGTAAGGTAAGCTTATTAGCTGCCTAGTGTAATACTAACTTAATTTTACTACTAGGGCACTGCTTAATATAAAAAAAAAAGAAAAAGCTATTAAGCTAAAGTCTAACTATTACCTTACCTATAATAATTTTTAGAAAGATAAAGGTATTATAGTAAATAAGTACTTACTTAAAGGCTACCTTAAGTAATTAGTCCTAGATAAGGCTTACTATATTAAAAACGTAAAGTTAATACTTAACTAGATAGTTTAATAAATATTATATAATAAACTATATATAGCCTTAGCTACTATACTTTTTAATAGTATCTAGGACTTTTTTAGCTATATAAAGCTTATATAGTAACTTAAGCTTCCCTTTAAATATAACCCTGCTACTTAAGTTATAAAGCCTAGTAACTTTTATAATTAAAGCACCTAGTACTAGCTTATAGAAGGCTATAATACTAAGGATATTAACTTTAAGTATATTTACTGCTTTTATAAGGATATAGCTAAGGCTAAAATATAAATAAATATAAAGGTAGTAATAGTAATATAGTATTACTACTTTTATATTAAGGCTATAAAGGAGCTAGTATTTCTAGCTTACCCTTACTTATATATAGTATATATTAGTAAGGCATAGTACTTATTAAACTTTACTTAGTAAGTAATTAGTACTATTTTAAATATAGTTTATATTTATTAAAGTATACTTACTTAGATATAGCTACCTAATAGTATTTATACCTAGCCTAATAAGGATATTTTACTAATAATTATATTTACTAAGGCTTTTAGTATATTAAAGGGTATTAGTCCTAAGCTTAGGCTATGGCTTTTATTACTATATAATTACCTTATAGTAATTAGTATAAAGATAATAGCTTTTTACTTTAGTAGTAAAAACTCTATTAGTAGTATTACTATATACTTTAATAGTAATATACTATACTAGCTAGCTTTAAGTTTAATAAATATATATAATCTTAATATAACCTTACTAATTCTATATATAATAAAGCTACTTACTAATAAAAATATAAAGTTATTAATATTAGGCTAAGTATGCCCCTTAAAGGTAAGACTTATAATATAAAAAAGGAAGTTGCTTTTTATACCTTTTATTAATAACTTATTAAAGCCTTTTAGCCTTATATAGGTTAAGAGCAAGGAGGTAAAGGCCTACTAGTAATAACTTAAGGCTAGTAATAAAACTGCTAAAATAAACTATATAGCTATAGATAATCTAACTAAGGGCCTGTAATAAGCCTTTTACCTAACCCAGTCTAGCTTATATAATTTATTCCTTTTTAACTTTATTTTATAGGTATATTTTATTATATTTAACTTACTAAAGTACTGCTATATACTATAGAGAGTAATTTAGTATTACCTATAAGGATATAAATATCTTATTTATATAAATTACCTTATTACTAGTATATAAGTTCTTGCCCCCCCCCCCTTTACTAACTTAAAGGCTAGCTTTTTAAAACTATAGCTTAAGCTAAGCCTGCTTTATATTTAAGCTATAGCTTTAAAAGTACTATATTTCCTTTCCCTTTTAGTAGTAACTATACTAATATTAATAATATAAGATAATCCTTACTATACTAAAAGCACTTAGTATTTATATCCTAACTATATAAAGTAAGTACTTTTAAGGTAAAAGGGATATTATAGTAAAGAAATTTAATATTACTATATTTTCTATAGCCTATATAGTTACCTTAATAAAGCTATTTAGTCTAGGTATTAATTTTTACTATACTTACTAAGATAGTATTATTACTAAGTACTTATAAAATATAAGTATATAAATCTAGGTACTAGGGCAGCTTTAGTATTTATAGTAAATAAAAGGAATTACTTAAGAGATTTTATACTAGTAGTAGTTTTATAATACTTTTCTAAATGCCTAGAATTGTAAAAAGCTAGTATATAATATAGTAGTAAAAGGTAATATTAACTAGGTAATTTAAAGTTAATATAGGATTATATATACCTATAAACTTATCTAAATAATAATAAGATATAAATTTAACTAATATACTTAACTCTAGGTTACTTAGTATAAGATAGACTTAACTTATATTTATAATAAGGGCTACTTTTACTTAGCTATTACTAACTTCCTTTTTTATAACCCTAGGTATTAGGACCTTATTAGCCTTAAAACTATAGGTAATATTACTACTTAGTAAGAGCTTAGTACCCTGCTTATAATTAAGTATATTAAGCCTAGCTACCCTTTATACTACTTACTAATTAGCTATAATAGCTTTAAGTAAGTAATATTAACTAGTACTATAAAGCAGGAACAGGCCTATAATAATAATATATAGAAGATCTATAAAGTTAATAAGGATAAGGATAATAGTAATAAAAAGGGTTATATAAACTTTAACTTCTTTACTATAACTAAGGCCTTTTAGGATAAGCTAAATAGTAAGGATAGGTTTAAGGGACTGGGGCCTATTTATAAAAAGCTTGCTATTAGTAATTAGTTTAGGATAAACCCTATAGGCAGTACCTAGGATAAGGATATTAAAATATAAAATAATACCTTATTAAAAGGGAAGGGAAAGCATAAGCACTTAGAGGATTTAGTTATACTTACTAAGCTACTAAAAGTGCCTTATTATAAGGATATAGTTAGTACCTATAAGAATAAGATTTAAGTTAGGATTAATAGTATAGAGTTAAAAAAAAAAAAAAAGAAAAAAGGTAATATAGTTTAGGTTAATAAATACCCTAGTTATATTTAAATTAAATATTAATAAAATAGAAGCAGCTTAAAGGCTATTTACTGCTTTTTTTATTATTTTTATAATTAAATATTTAACTATTACTAACTTTAAAGCCTTTTTAAACTATAGCTTAAAGCTTTTTTTATATTTATAGTATTTTTTACTAGCTTAGGCTATAGTCTTAAAATACTAGCTAGCTACTAATAACTATATTTATAAAGGCTGCTAATAATAAGAGGTTTAGTACTATATTACTAACTAGGTTAATGCCTCTTAACCCTAATCTAAGCTACTTTTAGTTTAGTTATAATTTTAAAGTTTATTATTAATACTAAATTACTATAAGCCTAAGTATATTAAAAACTAATTTTATACCCTTAGTATAATAAGATAATTAAGCTAAATACTTATAAAAAAAAAAGAGATATAGGTAAAGAGAAACTATATATTAAATACTATTTAAAACCCTTAAGTAATAATAAACTTACTTACTACCTTAACTAACTAGCTTATATATAATTAGTAGTATAAAGTTCTTATTTATTAACTATATAGCTATATTATTACTTCTATTAAGGGCTATCTAAGGGCCAAGTACCTGGATATTAAGTACTATATATACTAAGAGCTAATATTTTACTATAATAGTCTTTAGATATAGTTACTTTAGCTAGATATTATAGCCTAGTATAGTTTAGATAACCTAACTAAGCCTATTAAAGGCCTAACTATTTACTATAGCTTTATATATACTTATTCCTTATATAACTATAGGATAACTAGCTAGAAAACCTTATATATCTATCTTAACTACTAATATAATATTAAAAGTAAGTATATTATTATAAAATTATTAATAGCTATTTACTTATAGACCCTTATTACTAGACCTAAGTTTACTGTTTTTTACTTTTATATATAAACTAACTTTACTAATATATTTAGTAACTAACTAAATAAACTAGCCTGCTATAATAAGACTGTAGTTAATATTATAAAGCTATAGTTAAAATAAAAGTAAAAGTAAAAGGTAATATAAACTATATTTAATACTAGTAAGCTAAAGTATAAAACTAGTAACTAGCTAAACCAAACTAAGTAGTAAATATATTTAAAGAGAAAAGACCTTAAGATAATATATAAATATAGTAAAAAGCCTAGCCTTACTAATAGTAATACTAAGCTAATATAGCTTATATATAAGACCTATATACTCTTTCTTAACTGCTATATAGGTAGGCTAGGCAGCTTGCCCTTAATAATCTATATATATCTTACTAGCCTTTATTTTAATAATATAAATAGCTAATTATTTAAGTATCTATAAGAGAAGGCTTTAATAACTAGGTATATAAGCTATATATAGTACTTAATATACTACTGCCTTATTATTTTATATTATAACCTAAATAACCTAGCTAAGTACTATAGTATTTACTTTACCTTTAAGTAAGTAGTTAACCTAAATTAGCTTAATAAGTACCTAGATAATATAAACTGCTTAAGTAAGGTATTATAGAATAATATCTTATAGGTATTAGCAGGCTTTTAAATATAGTAGCTCCTTACCTTACTATTTAAAAGCCCTTTTTAATACTTTATTACTATCCTTACTATTAACTTTAATACCTAGTAGTTCTAGCCTGCCTACTTCTTTACTAATATACTAGTAGGCTTAATATACTATAGCTAAGCCTTACTAGCTAAGTTTATTATACCTAAGGCTTAGTATACCTAGCAGAATAACCTTTACTTACTATTTATAAAAGTATAAGTTAAGTAACTATATAAAGGGACTACTACCTTTATAGGCTATATCTTTAGTTTATATCTATATAGCTATAAGATTATATAAAAAACTAGTAGCTAACTTATAGTTTTATAAAGTAATAATAGCTAAATAATATTTTTTAAGGGCTAGCTTATTATAATAAAGGATATTTACTAAATAGTAGCCTTTATAATAGCTAATACTAAAAACCTACTATAAAAGTAGTTAATATTTAGAAATAGTAATTATAACTAATACTTTACTATTTCTTTTAACTAAATTTAAGATAATATAACTTTTATAACTTATAGTAAGTTATTTATTTATATAAATAAAAGCCTTTAAAATAAAAAGCTTAAAATACTTAAGGATTTTATTAAGAGCCTTTATAAGGCTGCCTTCTTTAATTAGAAGGATAAGTAAAGGGAGGCAGGTATAAGAGTATATAGGAAGCAGGTTATAAGGTTTAAGGAGTTTCTTTTTCTTTTTTATTACTTTACTAAGAGGTAGCTAAGCTAGGGACTAAAGATCCTAGGCTTATATTTAGTTAATAGTATTATATAAGATTATAATATATTTATTATTAATAGCTACTTTATACTTATTACCTAGTACTATAAGTCCTTAGCTTACTTTAACTTATTTAAGGTTATTTCTTACTACCTTTTAATAAGGGTAGGCTAGCTACTTATTATATATATAATTTATATTTAACTTTTAGTTAACTAGTAGAAAGTAAATAAGATATTTCTATATAAAAAGAAAAGGTCCTTAAGTAACTTTATATAGTATAATTAAGGTAGCCTTTAGTAAAGTTTATATATATTTACTATTATAAAAAAATAGATAAAGTATTACCTTAGCTATTAAATAATAATTTAGTATTAGTAATATATTATTATTATTATTAATAAAAAGTATACTTATTAAAATAACTTTAATAATAAGAATAATAAAAATTATAATAATTATATTAATTAGTATAAGTAAGTTAATAATATTATAGCTAGTTATATAAGTAAAATAGCTAAGTACTATAAAGTTATAATAAATATAGTAAAAAACCTAAGTATAAAGTTCTTTAAGGTATTTAAATAAATAAGTTACTATTAGTATTTATTTTTAAAGTATATATTACTATTACTAAATAAGGTTAGGGTAAAGTATAAGTATTAGGATACTAAGGATAATAGCCTTAGTTACTAGCTTAAGGCTATAGCTAAAAGAATAATAGTAATACTTACTAAGGTAAATAATACTATAAGGCAGGCTTTTTATAAGGCCCTAAATAACCTAGTAACTAAGTTCTAGTTAAAGTAGTAAAAAATAGCTATATACTATATTACTAAGAAGTAAAGCCTATTAGTTATTATTTTCCTAACTAGTAGTAAAAAAAGCTTAGTATTTATAGTCCTTACTTTACTTTTTAATACTAGTATTATTATAATTATAATACCTTACTAGCTATTAAAAAAGCAGCTTACTTTCTAGTACTAATAGATAAGTATTTACTATTAGTAATAGCTTAAGGTATATACTACCTAGCCCTGGGTTACCTTAGTATTAATAAAGGCTACTATAACTAATAACTTCTTATAGTAAGCTATAAAGCTATATTTTAAGGGCTAGCTAAATTAGGTAGTTTTTAATAAGTACTATATTATCCTTACTATAAGTAAGATATATTAATTAAGGCTTTATAACCTTATATATCTTAGAAACCTAAGTAGCCTTTATATTTTCTTAACTAAAACTTTACTACTAAGCTAATAATATAATATTAAGGAAGCTATACTTTTTTAAGTACTGCTTTATATATATATATTAAGCTATTATATTAATATATAGTACTATATTTATAAAGTAGCTAGTAAAAAAGATATTATAAAAGTTTTTAAGTTTATTTATACCTAGTAGCTATACTTAAAGCTAGGTAAAAAGGGTATTATATTTTATACTAATTATAATAAGTATAAGGCTATTTCTATATAGCTTAAGTACTTTTAGTACTATGCCCTTTAAGATAATAATAAATCTTATCTAGCCTAGTAGTATTAATAGGGTTTTTATAACTAGGTTAATAGTATAGGTAGTAAGTATATAGTAGTAATAGGTATTATAGGGAATGGCCTTAACTTCCTAGAGGTAATATATATTATTTACCTTAGCTACCTATATAGCCTTATTAACTATATATAAAAAACTAATAAGGGTAAGTAAGCTAGTAAGTATATTAATATTAATATTATTATTATTAATAAGGATTAGCCTAGTAAGGATAAGGATATAAATTAGTTTATTACTTTAAATATATAGTATATAAATATATTTATATATATAAAGGGCTGCTACTACTAGTAGCTTAGTTTATATCTTAATAATAACCTATAGAACTGCTACTATATTAATACTATACTATATAATAACTACTACTATACTAAGGAGGTATAGTAAAGTAAAATAGCTAGTAATATTTACTAAGCTATAAAATATTATAAGTAGGAAAATACTATTAATTTAAAGTATATAGTTATAGTACTGTAAAAGATTTATAATATATTTTATAGATAGGCTTACTATATATACTAACTTAAGGCTAGTATTACTAAAGTATATTATAAATAGGCTAGCTACTTTAATATAAAGCAGGATAGTATATTTATTATAAATTATATAAAGTTTTAAAGTATAATTAAATATAATAGCTATAGCTACTTCCTTTACCTAAGCTGCTTTTATTATTATATATTATAAAAAATATATACTAATAGCTATAGTACTAAGGGTAAATTCTAAGTATATAATAAATAAAAGTATATTATTTTACTAGTTATATTAGTAGTACTGCTTATTAATATAAAGTTAAGAAAAGTAGTATTTAATTTTACTAATTAGAAATTTATAAATAAGCCTGCTTATATTACCTAGCTAGGCTAGAAGTACCTTAAGAATATTTATAGTTAGGAAATAATAAATATAATAGTAGTTTTTAATTTAGCTATTAGGTAAAGGTAAAAGTAAGGTATATTTTAATTATTAGCTTCTTTTTTATAAAAAGTATACCTTTTTAAATTATAGCTTAATAATATACTAAACTAAAGGACTAAAAAAGCTCCTTAAGCTATAGTTTAAAAATATTAAAATCTTTTAATATTATCTTATAACTAGTATAAAAAGCTATAGCTAATTAGTAATAATCTTATAATATAGTTAATAAATAACTACTTTTCTATCTTTATAATAAATTTAAGTTAATATACTTATAGGTTTTTAAATAAATAAAAATATAAATTACTATCCTTTTACTATAGTAATAAACTTAGGTTAATATACTTAATAGTATTTAAATTAGTAGGGATATAGACTTAGCTTTTTTATATTAGGTATTATATACTAAGTATATCCTTTTATATAGGTATTAAGGCAGTATAAATTTAAATAAAGTAAATCTTAAAGTAAGCTTATTCCTTTATATATAAAAGTTAATAATACTTTTAATATTATATTATAAATATATAAACTATATTTTAAGTAAGTTAGTATATATAGTTTATATTATATACTAAATATATTTAAATTATAATTTAAAAAGGCTAAATTATTTTTTTTATTACTTTAAATATTAACTAAAGCTATACCTAGGGAAATATCCTTATTATTATATAGGTATAAAAAAAGATAAGAATTATTATTAGCCCCTAGTAAGTTAATATTAAGCCTAAAGTATATTTATATAATATAAAGTTTATTACTAAATTTTAATTAACTTTTACTTTTTAAGTCTTATATATCCTTACTACTTATATTTAACTTAAAAAGGTAAGATAGATATCTTTTCTTACTTTTATATTAGGGATAGAGAAAATATAAGTCTTAAAAAAAAAAAAAAGTTTTTAAAAAAAGTTTTTAAATTAAAATTAATAAATTTAAAAAAAATCCTATTTATATAAACTTTTTTTTAATTTAAAGACTTTAATTTAATTTAACTTATTTATTTTTATATTATAATTTTACTTTTTTATTTAACTAGTTATTTTAATTAAAAGGCTTTTTAATAAGGATAATTTCCTTAGCCTTTAACCTTTACCTTTAAAAGATTAGCTTACTTTTTTTAGTATAATCTTTTCTTTATCTAATTACAGTATAGCACTAACTACACAATTTATATTAATACTATACTATTTATATAGTCCTACCTTACCTACTTAATTACAGTATAGCACTAACTATATAATTTATATTAATACTACGCTATCTATATAATCCTACTTTACTTACTTAATTACAGTATAGCACTAACTATACAATCTATATTAGTACTACGCTATCTATATAGTCCTACCTTACCTACTTAATTATAGTATAGCACTAACTATATAATCTATATTAGTACTATACTATCTATATAGTCTTACCTTACCTACTTAATTATAGTATAGCACTAACTATATAATTTATATTAGTACTATACTATCTATATAGTCCTACCTTACTTACTTAATTATAATATAGTACTAACTATATAATCTATATTAGTACTATACTATTTATATAGTCTTACCTTACTTACTTAATTATAGTATAGTACTAACTATATAATCTATATTAGTATTATACTATCTATATAGTCCTATTTTACTTACTTAATTATAATATAGCACTAACTATATAATTTATATTAATACTATACTATCTATATAGTCCTACTTTACCTACTTAATTACAGTATAGTACTAACTATATAATCTATATTAGTACTATACTATCTATATAGTCCTACCTTACTTACTTAATTACAGTATAGTACTAACTATATAATTTATATTAGTACTAAACTCTTTATAAAACCTTACTTTTTATTTAACTATTTACTTTTTTCTCTTTTTTTCTTTTTTATCTCTTTTTTTTTATTACTATTTACTTTACTTAAATTATAATATCTTTAATTAAAGCTTAAAAAGAAAAAAAACGCCAGTCTTAACTTTATAAATAGTAATAAGAAGCTATTTTATAATCTTAAGAAAATAGTATTTAGGTTCTTTCTTAACCTAATTTATAACTTACTTAGCTATTAAGCTTCTTATTACCCTACAGTCTAAATTCTTTTAATAAATATTAAAAAATAATTAGCAAACTATTTTAATTACTAACACTATCTAAAAAACAATAACCTTAAGTATTAATATTATTAACTTAACTAAATCTAATATTAAACCAAGCTACTTTACCAGCCTTAGCATTAGCCTTAGTACTAGCCTTTATACTATCTATCTAGCCTAACCTCTTATAGAAATAAGCTACTTTACTAGCCTTAGTATTAGCCTTAGCACTAGCCTCTATACTATCTATTTAGCCTAACCTTTTATAAAAATAGGCTTCTTTACTAGCCTTAGTATTAGCCTTAGTACTAGCCTCTATACTATCTATCCAGCCTAACCTTTTATAAAAACAAGCTTCTTTACTAGCCTTAATATTAGCCTTAGCACTAGCCTCTATACTATCTATCTAGCCTAACTTCTTATAAAAATAAGCTACTTTACTAGCCTTAATATTAGCCTTAGTACTAGCCTCTACACTATCTATCCAGCCTAACCTACTATAAAACTAAAACTCTATACTAGCCTTATCCTTAAATTTTAAATAATCTTTACCTTAATCCTTTATTTCCCTAACCCTTTCTATTTTATTAGCCTTATCTCTATCTATTTATAATTAAACTCCCTAATAATTATAAAAATTATATATATTAATATTATAACTTAATACTATACTTTCCTTTACTCCCTAAACTTTAACTAACTTAATTAAGTAATTCCTTTTTTTTATTATAATAGAAAATCTTACTATATAAGGATTCTAAATATAGTAATTTTAACTTTACTTCTAGCTTATATTACAATTCTTTTTAGTATAATATATATATACCTCTTTATTTACTTAATAACCTAGCTATACCTTTATTACCCTTACCTAATAACTATAATAATTTAAATTATATTTTCCTTCCCTAGTATATTACTTTTTTAATTTATTTAACCCTAATTTCTTTAAGTCTAGTAAGTAATAGCTTGCTAAATAACTAATATAATAATAAATACTTTCTTTATTTAAAACTAAATATATTTAATAAATACTACTTACTATATTAATTAGCCCTATTATAAGAACTTAGGATATTAATAGTATATAGCTTAAAGCTAAAAGCCTTACTATAATTTAAAGCTTTAGTATTTTCTATTTATTATTTATTTTACCTTATAGCTACAATCTATATAATAATTAGATTATTTACCCTTATAGTCTTATCCTTATAAAAACCCGCTATATTCTTCTTAATATATTTTAAATATTAATAGTACGCTTTTTAGTTTTTATCTTTTTTCTAAAACCCAGCAATTAAGCTTAATTAACAAGCTATAAGCTACTATCTATAAAACACAATAGCCTCTCCTATAAACATTAATAAAAGCTATTTAATAAAATTATTCTTCCTATAGCCTATAAAACACTTCCTACACACTATTTATAAGAAATGCCTTATAGCTTTAATTCAGCCTATATAAAAACATTTTTATAAAAAGAAAACCCCTCAGGCTAATAACCACAAGGAGATAATACTGCCTACACACTACGGCTTTAATATTCAATTCCTAGTATATATCTCTATTCCTTTTAGAAAAGCATTATATACTATACTAATTTATATTCTATTTTAATAACTTTTTTAAAACTATTCTTTTACTTTAAAAACTTAAAGCTTCTCTTTTAAGCATATAATCTAAAAAATATTATTAATAATAATTCTATTTATATAATAATAACATAACTTATAACCTCTATCTTATCTATATTAAATCCTAAGTTTTTTAATTTACCTTTATATTAGGTTAACCTTAGTAACCGCAAGTACCTAATAATATTAGCAAATCCCTAATAATAACAAATACTACTATAAAAAACAGAATACCTTAAGCATCTCTATACTAATATTAGCTATCTTATTAATACTTAGCCCCTTTTTAGTTTATTCTATTAATCTTTTCTCTTTTATAAAACTAGTACCTATATAGCAAAGGCCTTATCTATATAATAATAAAATCACCTAGAAGACCTAAATATCTAAAACCCTAGAATTATTTACATTAAGGCCTATAATTATAATAAAGACTTATTCTTAACTATATTTAGTAACTATAGCCTATTTACCTTAAATTAGCTTTTATTACTTACTATCTATAATAATCTTAAGGCTAACCTTACCTCTAAAACTAAAAAGAAGTAATATTTATCTTTATAAAATACTATCTATTTTACCTAGCAAGTATATAAAAATCACCTCTATATTATATTTACTACTTACTACCTCTTAAGCTATAGTATTTATAAGAAATTTACTTTTTACCTTAATATCCTTCTTTTTATATAATATAATAGTAAGCTAGAAGAACTACTTTCTAGCTTTTCCTACTAATTATTACTAACTATTTACCTTTCTTATCTTATAATCCTTACTTATCTTTTTAACTTTTTTCTTACATTACAATTCTTATAGTTTATTATCTTACTTAACTTTCTTTTTTATAAGACTTTAATTATATTAATAAGTTACTCTAGACTAAAAGAACCTTTACCTACTTAGTAACTCCTTACTTTTTATTCTATATAGTTTTTTTAAAAACTCTTTATTTACTCCTTAACTAGTAAAAGAACTAATCTTTTATAGGATAAATAGATATAGGAAAAGGAGTAGTTTACTTATAATTAATATATTATATATACTTAATTTCTATACTAAGGCCTTAATTTCTAAGCTATTATTTAATAGTATAGTATATTATAGCTACTAAATAATCTATTTAACTAAAATTCTAGGCTTTTTTATATATAAGCTATCTAGTATATTTATATATCTTTATTACTATTTTAATACTATATACTTTCTATATAAAGTACTACTAGCCTTATTACTAAGGCATTTAGCTAAGATTATTAATTTTCTATACTTTTACTTTAAGTTACTTTTATACTACTAAGCTTAAATAAAGACCTATAATAAAAAGCCTTTAAGTTTACTACTTAAGTAATTTTATATAAATATTAAAAGTTTATTCTATTAACTTTAATAATACTTTATATAAACTAGAGAATTTTACTACTAACTAGACTTCAATATATAAAGGTAAACCTTAATATTAAAGCAAAAAGTATTATTAATATGCAAATTCTATATAAGATCCTGGATAAGGCTTAGGTTTCTTACTACCCTTTGCCTGCCCCTATCTTTAACCCTGCCTTTATAGGTTATTGTAAAATAATTTAGTTATAGTATAAGTTTATTATTTTTAAGCTTTTTAGCTTTAATATAAAACCTAGTATTAAAAAGACCCTTTAAAAAAAGCTTTTTATTAAACTTTTTACTATATTTAAAACTAACTAAAAAAATTATTATCCTGCTAAGTTATTCCAAGACTAACTTTAGCCCTATCTTAGTACCTATATCTAAGCTTTATTTAAAAGTAAACCTACTAAGCCTATTCTATTTATTTAAAAAAAAAATAAAAACATACCTAAAGTCTTTTACATTAAGATCTATATACTAATCTTCCTTCTACTAGTAAATATAATATCTAGTACCCTTAAGCTAATCCTTCCTTTTTATAAAAAATTACTAAGGGTATTTAACTAAGAAATACATACTAAAGGCTACTATAGTTATTCTATTAAGAGTATAACTATAGCTTTATAGGAAATTTAATATTAAATAATAGCTAAAATAAAATTTACTACTAATATAAAAAAAATAGCTAAGACTATTTATCTTATAATTTTAATACTATATAGTAAAGTTTTTAGTTTACTATATAATACTAACTATTAATACTCTTAGTATCTTATAAACTTCTAGCCCCTTAATATTAATCTTATTACAGACTATATTTATAATAAAAATCCTATTCTTTAAGTTATTAAAGACTTATCTTACCTAAATAAGTACTAGTTATTTTTACCTATAAAATAACTTTTACTTTTATTTATAGAACTACTATATTATAGCCCCCTAGACAATCTATAGTTATTTTAACTAGTAAGGGAATTATTAGCCTTTTCCTTTAAGGCTATTTTAGTAAAAGAGAATTTTAAGTTTAGATTTCTATCTAAACTTAAAGGTAATAAAGGGATCTTTAGTAATTTATATACTCTAAAAGATAGATAGCTTTTATAGTATTTTAAGTAGTAGCCTAACTAAGGAATTAAAATAAAGAATACTTAGGCTAGTAGTTATAGTTTTAACTTTAAGTCTATAAATTTATTAAGTTCTAAAAAAAAGGACCTAAAGTTTAGTAATTTAGGAAAATAATAATTTTTAATCTTTTACTTTAGTTAAGTTTTTTTAATTATATTACTTCTTAAACCTAGGTCTAAGTTTAGATTTACCTAATATTTTCTTTATTATTAGTAAAGTTATCTAGCTAGCTAAGAAGGCTAGTAATATATATATCTTTTAATCTATAACTAATTAGTTAAGTTATGCCCTACTTATATACCTACTAAGGATATTTTAGTAAGCTACACGCCAGAACTGCCTTATAGGCTACTTTTTATTTTTTATAAAATTTATTTATATAGGAAAATAAAAAAATTAACTTATAGCTACTAAACTATAAAACCATTTTATATACTTTTTTTAAAGAGTTACTAGACTAACTATTTTAAATAAGGTAAATTAAATAGTAGTACTTTTATTAGTATATAATACCTATAGTAGCTATAAGATATAATTAAAGTTAACTATAAGGTAAGTAACTTATACTTATAATATAATTCTATATTAAGTATACCTTAATTATAATAAATTATAAGTAGGTATAATTTTAGATATATTCCTATTAGGTATGCCTTAACTACAATAAATTATAAGTAGGTATAATTCTAGATATATTCCTGTTAGGTATGCCTTAACTATAATAAATTATAAGTAGGCGTAATTTTAGATATATTCCTATTAGGTATGCCCTAACTAAGATAAATTATAGGTTAGCTTAGGGTTTTTATAAGTCTATATATAGGTTCCTTTCCTTTAAGGCTTCTATTTATTAAATAACTACATAATACTGCTCTGCATAGCTTCTTTTCCTTTAAGGCTTCTATTTATTAAATAACTACATAATGCTGCTCTGCATAGCTTCTTTTCCTTTAAGGCTTCTGTGTATTAAATAATACTGCTCTATATAGCTTCTTTTCCTTTAGGGCTTCCGTATATTAAATAATACTACTCCATACAGCTTCTTTTTCTTTAGGGCTTCTGTATATTAAATAACTACGTAATACTACTCCATATAGCTTCTTTTCCTTTAGGGCTTCTATTTATTAAATAACTATATAATACTGCTCTGCGTAGCTTCTTTTCCTTTAGGGCTTCTATTTATTAAATAACTACATAATGCTGCTCTATATAGCTTCTTTTCCTTTAGGGCTTCTATTTATTAAATAACTACATAATACTGCTCTGCACAGCTTCTTTTTCTTTAGGGCTTTTATATATTAAATAACTACGTAATGCTGCTTTATATAGCTTCTTTTCCTTTAGGGCTTCTATATATTAAATAACTACGTAATACTGCTCCGCGTAGCTTCTTTTCCTTTAGGGCTTTTATTTATTAAATAACTATATAATGCTGCTCTATATAGCTTCTTTTCCTTTAGGGCTTCCGTGTATTAAATAACTATATAATACTGCTTTATATAGCTTCTTTTCCTTTAGGGCTTCTGTTTATTAAATAACTATATAATACTACTTTGCATAGCTTCTTTTCTTTTAGGGCTTCTATTTATTAAATAACTATATAATACTACTCTACGTAGCTTCTTTTCCTTTAGGGCTTTTATTTATTAAATAACTATATAATACTGCTCTGCATAGCTTCTTTTCCTTTAAGGCTTCTATTTATTAAATAACTATATAATACTGCTCTATATAGCTTCTTTTCCTTTAGGGCTTCTATTTATTAAATAACTACGTAATGCTGCTCTGTATAGCTTCTTTTCCTTTAGGGCTTCTATTTATTAAATAACTACATAATACTACTCTGCATAGCTTCTTTTCCTTTAGGGCTTTTATATATTAAATAATACTGCTCTATACAGGTTCTTTAATTACCCTATACCTTTTAACTTTAATATAAGTTATTAAGTTAAATCTATATATTAATTAAGGCTCTAGATAGATATATAGTTAGCTACTTATATATAAAAAAGTTTATATATAAGCTATAATATTAAATTAATATAAAGTTAGTAGTTTATAATTAGTAATATCTTTAATTAAGCTATAATATTAAGTTAGCTATTTTCTTTAATTATATTTACTTACCTATTATATATTAGTTACCTTATATATAACTTATAGCTTAAAATAATAAATTAATCTTAAGTAAATATATATTAGCTATCTTAGACTTTCTCTTACCTCCTTCCTGCTAGACTTTATATTAAATAGAAATATAACTAGGAGAATATCTTAAGTAAGTTACTTAAAAAAGTTAGTACTTTTTTAGACTTACTTATTTAAAGTTTTATTAAACTTTTATAATCTTTTCTTTTTAAAATAAGATTTTTCCTTACTTAACTTTTTTAAATTAAGTAACCTAGGCAGGGGTTAATATTAATAAAAGTAAATTTATAATATAATAATTTCTAAAAAGGTATATTATAGTATAAATCCTTAAAAAAATCTATAAATAAGGAAAATAAAAACCCTTTCTTTAAGGTAAAATACTAAAGTATTTATATACCTTAGTATATTTTATACCTATATAATAACTTACCTTTATATATATTACTATATATAAATAATTAAATATAAGTACTTAAAAAGTATAAAAAAAGTTCCTAAAAGGAAAATCCTAAGCCTATATAAAGATATACTATTAAGAAAATAAGGTTAAAAAAGGGTATAACCTTTATAGTTATATTAAAGTACTAATATAAAGGTTATAAACAGTAGTAAGGTTTATAAGTAATAAGAAAAAGGGTTTAACCTATTAGCTATTACCTTATCTTTAAAGCTATAATATATAAAAAGGTATAATACCTTAATTTAGTAACTTACCCTTAATATACCTTCTAGTTAAAAAGTATATTAATAACCTTAAATAATACTAGTAAATACTCTTAGTTACCTAAAAGCATTTTTAGTAAAAGTTAAAATAATATAAGTTAAGAAAAGAATATATATTACTTTACCTAGGTTAAAGAAAAATCTAATACTACTTTATATTTACTATTATATATAAAGCTACTATAGCTTCCTATAATATTAATGCCTAGAAAAGTTAAGTAAAAAGGTATTGCTTTTATAAAATCCAGTTTAGACTAAAGGCCCTAAGATACTTAATACTAAAGCTAATATTATAAAATACCTAACTATAATACTAATACCTAGAAGGGTTAAGCAGAAACCAGGCTTATATAGCTAGCTAAAGCTAATATTATAAAATACCTAACTATAATACTAGTACCTAGAAGGGTTAAGCAGAAACCAGGCTTATATAGCTAGCTAAAGCTAGTATTATAAAATACCTAACTATAATGCTAGTACTTAAGAGGGTTAAGTAAAAACCAGGCTTATATAGCTAGCTAAAGCTAGTATTATAAAATACCTAATTATAATACTAGTACCTAGGAGGGTTAAGCAGAAACCAGGCTTATATAGCTAGCTAAAGCTAGTATTATATAATATATCCTTTATAAATATATTCTTAGCTAGCTAGGCTATATAAATAAGTCCCTAGCCTTTTAGCTTAAGGAAGAATAGAAATCTTAATACTCCTTAAGGCCAGTAAATTAAGCCAGAAATTATACTACCTCTACAAACTTAGGCAAAGATTAGCTAGGTAATTATAGTACACTAAGGTTAGCTACTAACGCCGTAAAGCGCTAGAGAAATAAGTTACTAAGTAGTAATAATAAAGTTATGCCTTTTATAGTAAGGTTAGTAAGGCTAATAATACTACTAAGGAATCCTACTTCCCTTCTTTAGATTCTTTATATTAAGTACTATAAAAGGAGAGTACTATATACTATTTCTACTATTATAGTATCTATAGTAAAAGGCTAATTTCCTATTACTTAAGTTATATATCTAGCTAGTAACTAGTTATTTATAGAGCCTATTTACTAGTAGCCTAGGTAACCCTAGACTAAATAAATACAGGTATCCCTAGTATACTATTATGCCTAAGTAAGCAGTTTTATAAAAGTTAATAACTACTATAAACCCCCTGCTACCAAGGCCAGAGCTTTCTAGGTTATATAAAAAGATATATAATAAAAGTCTATAAAATTAGGTACTAAGTAATTACTTATCTAATTAATCCTTACCCTTATAGGCTTAGCTAAACTTATTCCCTTTTATATACCTTTTAAAACTATTTTAATAAGCTATATACTAAAACTGCCTTATAGACTACTTTTTATTTTTTATAATATTTATTTATATAGGAAAATAAAAAAATTAACTTATAGCTACTAAATTATAAAACTATTTTATATACTTTTTTTAAAAAGTTACTAAACTAACTATTTTAAATAAGGTAAATTAAATAATAATACTCTTATTAGTATATAATGCCTATAGCAGCTATAAAATATAATTAAAGTTAACTATAAGGTAAATAACTTTAAATATAAAACTTACCTACCCTAGACTAAACTTTAAACGCTTCTTATACCTTTTATAAATATTATATAAAGATATAACTACTACTATTAAACTTGCCTTAGTTAAAATAATTAATTTAATAACTTTCTTAAAAAAGTATATAAAATAGTTTTATAGTTTAGTAGCTATAAGTTGATTTTTTTATTTACTTATATAAATAAATATTATAGAAAATAAAAAGTAGCCTATAAGCTAGTTCTAGTATATAGCTTACTAAAATACTATTAAAGGGTATATAAGGGGGTAGCGAATCTAGCCAGGCCTATAAAGGCACAGGTTAACTAAATAAGCTAAACCCTTAAGTACTTAATTTAAAATTGCATTATATATAAGGGTAACTTTAGTTAAATACCTAGGCTATAGTAAATTCTGCCCTATAGCTATTAAGGCTATTTACTACTTAAATATACTACTCTATATAACCTTATAGGCTCTGGCCTTAGTAGCAGGGTAGTATAGTAAGTATTCTTTCTAAAAGCCTATACTTTAGTATAAAGTTATACAGATTATACTTACTATTATAGCTAGACTTAGTAAACCTTTTAAGGTTATATAAATAAGCAGATAGGCCTGTATAAATATATATTTATAAGGCAATAAGGGAGTAATATACTATAAAGAATCTAATTACTATAGTTTTTAATACTATAGTGCCTCTTTTAAATAAGCTAGTAGTACTTAGGCTTTAATACTACTAGTAAAGAGGGCTCCTTAGGGTATATTAAGTAGCTAAGTTAGCTTAAAGCTGCTTTTAGTTTTATATAGATATTCTTATAATATATTAAAGGCAGTAAAAATAGTATCTAAAAGGCTAGTTTAATAACTATACCTACTTTATATTACTTTAAGTTCTATATAGTTTTACCTATACTATACTTAGGGTAACTATAGCCTGTTTTTTTTACTTACTACTACTACTTAAATTACTAGCTAGGTTAAGTAAATAATCTAGGGAAAATAATTATAGTTCTATACCTTTATAACTTATAAAAGAAATAGGGAATTTAGGGAAAAACTAAAGAAAAAAACAATACTTATTCCTTTTATATTAATACCTTAGCCTACTTAATAAGTATTAAAAAGAGGCTTTAAAGTAAATATAATAAAAAAACCTTAGTAAGTTTTTTATTATACAGGGTAATTCCTATACTAGGTAAAGTAATAGGGTGCAGGATATATAAGGAGTTAATAGCTATATACCTTATATAAATAGTTACCTCCCTTTCTATTACCTTAAGGTATAAAAAGAGATTAGAGGTTTACTTAAGTAAGGACTTATATTATAGTCTTAAGCTAGTATTAGTAATAGAAAATAGGTTAGTTAGCTCCTTTTATAAAAAGAACTAAAGTAAGGGGCAAGTACTAACTATACTACTTACCTTATTACTAAAAAAAAGAAAAATTAACTATTAAGGCTTTAATATAGCCTACAGGTTCCTTAGGCCTTTTATTATATCTATCTTATTTACGCTATCCCCTTTATATACTTATAACTAAGTAGTTATAGGTAGAAAATCCCCTTATATTCCCCTTCTAATTTACCTTTTATCTTAGCGTTTATAATTAGTATAATAAATAAAATACTATTTTTCTTTATTTATTAGTAGTACCTTTCTTTTTATTTTATAGTACTAGGGGGAAAGTTAGGGTTAATATATTATTATAGTTTATTTTAAAGGCTTACTTTTTACTTATTTTTTATATAGGTTAAATAGCTACAAGCTGGCTAGGTAACTTATACTCCTCTTACCTAAGTAGTATAGTAAGTTATTAATATAAATTTATACTTAGGCTAATTCTAAGTCTTAACTTCTAGGCAGCTATTAAGTTAGTAATACTATACTATATAGTACTACTTATTCTCTAGTCCCTACTAAAGGATTTAAGTTTATATACTACTTAGTTTATAGTTTAATTAACCTAGCAGCTAGCCCTATAAGCTAGCTTAATATATATCTCTTAGTTATAAATACTAGTATAGTTACTAGTAAGGTAGGTTAAAAGTATTATATATAACTAGCTTATTTTTTATAAATTAGCTGTCTTTTTAGCTAAATCTTAAATTCTAAATAAAAAAGTAAAAGGTTAAATCCTCCTTTTAACTTATAGCTACTATTCCTTATACTTTTAAGGTTATAAGTTTTATATAGTTCTTATAGAAGTATAGGGTAGGTAAGTTTAAATAAAGAAATTTAAGAAATTTTAATATATAAAGGTATAGGGTAGTTAGGTTTAGATAGAGAAATTCTAATTTATAAAGGTATAGAGTAGTTAGGTAAAGGGGTATAAAGTAGTTAAGTTTAAATAAAGAAATTTAAGAAATTTTAATATATAAAGGTATAAAGTAGTTAAGTTTAGATAGAGAAATTCTAATTTATAAAGATATAAGGTAATTAGGTAAAGGGGTATAGGGTAGTTAAGTTTAAATAGAGAAATTTTAATTTATAAAGGTATAGGGTAGTTAGGTAAAGGGGTACAGGGTAGTTAAGTTTAGATAGAGAAATTTTAATTTATAAAGGTATAGGGTAGTTAGGTAAAGGAGTATAAGGTAGTTAAGTTTAGATAGAGAAATTTTAATATATAAGGTATAGGGTAATTAAGTTTAGATAAAGAAATTCTAATTTATAAAGGTATAGAGTAGTTAGGTAAAGGGGTATAAGGTAGTTAAGTTTAGATAAAGAAATTTAAGAAATTTTAATATATAAAGGTATAGGGTAGTTAAGTTTAAATAAAAAAATTTTAATATATAAAAGTATAAGGTAGTTAAGTAAAGGGGTATAGGGTAGTTAAGTTTAGATAGAGAAATTCTAATATATAAGGTATAGGGTAATTAAGTTTAGATAAAGAAATTTTAATTTATAAAGGTATAGGGTAATTAGGTAAAGGGGTATAAGGTAGTTAAGTTTAAATAGAGAAATTTAAGAAATTTTAATATATAAAAGTATAGGGTAATTAAGTTTAAATAAAGAAATTTTAATTTATAAAGGTATAAAGTAGTTAAATAAAGAGGTATAAGGTAGTTAAGTTTAAATAAAAAAATTTTAATTTATAAAAAGGTATAAAGTAATTAAATTTAAATAAAAAAATTTAAATTTATAAAAAAATATAAAGTAATTAAAGTTAAATAAAAAAATAAAAAAAAATTATTTTATAAAATTATAAAGCTATTAAGTAATTATAATTAAA